>JBAMCK010000978.1:0-506583 GCA_037075185.1 Drosophila pseudotalamancana | reverse complement strand
CAGCTATGCTAATCACACAGTTTTCTGCATTCTTTTGCTTTACATATGCCTATCTATGGCCCCAAGAATTATATATGGGTGTTTATACTGAGACCGGTAATTTAGAGACAGTCAACATCTGCAGTTTGCAAATCCTGCTTGATTGACATATGTCTCTATATGCGACGTCATCGTCACATAGAGCTGGTACAAAAACTTCTTCAGTTGCATCGTTTGTGCCCAAATCCAAGTATGGATCGTTACTTTCGACGCAACTTTATCATCTATATAGTCATGTCTCTGATCTGTTTGATGAACAACTTAAATGGTTATGGACATGCGGGCTTATCCACAATTGCCACTCTGATCTATATAATCGTGTATTTCTATAGTTATTTGGTGATGTGTCTGCTGCTTGCGTTTTTTGTTTGTTTGCAACATATTGTGGCAGCCGGTCTAGCAAAATTTAACATGGAGTTAGTGGAAAACAACTCCGTGTTAAATTGTAAGCATCTGCTTTACAAAAGATATCGACTTCTGGAAGTTATTGCCGTGGAACTTTATGCCTGTTTTGGAGTCTTAATGTTACCCATTGTACCGCTCATTTTGTTTCTGGCCCCATCCGGACCACTTTTTCTGATCAGCACTGTAATGGAGGGCAAGATGAAAGATTTCGGATTTTCTCTCCTATATTGCTTGACCGCCTGTCTTTGGGACGTACCTTGGTTGACCATGATGATATTCATGTTACGTTCCAATGTGATAACAGTTGAAGTGAGTAATTGGTTTTAATTATTTGACTATACTTCTCTGGCTATATTCAAAAATGAAAGAGAAATCTTTCAGAATAATCTCTCTTGCAAGTATTTGATTTAGTAAAATAACACTTATATTTTTTCCATAGCTGATCCTGAATACAATATATCCTAATTTTATCAATCAATGCTGTATATTTACTTCTACAAGATTTATCATGTATACTACTACTACTAGATATATCATACTGGTTCTTTACTCTTTACAATCTGATTCACTTTTTTTCTCTTTAAGGCCAACAAAACAGCCAAAATACTTGCAAAAATACCCAGAACGGGATCCGGACTGGACAAAATGGTAAGTATAGAGTCCATCGAGTTTTTAATTTCAACAATTAATTAATTTAGACAACATTTCTATTAGGTCGAAAAGTTTTTGCTTAAAAATCTGCGTCAACAGCCAATCCTGACAGCTTATGGATTTTTCGCACTAGATAAGAGCACACTATTCAAGGTTTGTATACCAACTAGATTATATATAATAATACGTTTATATAACTATTATGGTATATTCTACAGCTCTTCACAGCCATATTTACGTATATGGTAATATTGGTGCAGTTCAAGGAAATGGAAAACTCAACAAAATCATTGCAAACATCATAATGTAACATTTTGGTTTGCAAAACTTAGTTCTCTATTGCATAATAAATTAATAGAAAATTATGTGACTTACCGAATCATAAGTCAGGCAGCCAGTTGCTTTTGATTTATAATTTTTGCGCCATTTCCGATATTCGGCTTTGATGACAGCTGCATGACGTTTCCAGTATTTTCCCTCAAGCACAACGGTCTGTGGGAAAGAGACAAAATATACAAATATGAACAAATACTATATAGTTAAGGAATATTTATAATATATGAATGTATATTATTGACTAGAAGTAGTCTGTGTTTTGAGCTGGAGACTTTACTTTGCACATTTTTCTTGGCTTGAGGTTTTCGTATGCTTTTATTTCCGGGACTCTTTGTGACAACTGATTCGAAAGGCCCAAAACAAAAGCAAAGTCAATAACTGAGGCGTTGCGATAATCAAAATTTATGAAACTTTTAGAATACACTAAATAAATGTGAGTATACGAGCCTTCGCCCCATTGAGCCAACCTTGACAAATGAAAACAAATTTTAAGCTCGATAAGATAAATCTCTTTTATACGATCTCCAGTTCCGCTGACACGCAGACGAGATAAGAGTCTGCTGTGGGAATTCTACTAAATAGAATCTGAATTCTAATACCCCGGGGCCTAGTTGACTGACGTACCAGACACTGGCTATAATATGGGTGTGGCTTTTGGAGTAGCTGCCTCCAACAGGCTTGATGGCTGTTAGCCCGTTTTGTTGTCACAAGCTAATTACCAGCTATTGTGGAAGGTGTGGGCGGTATGAGCTGTTTACAGTTGGTTTTCTTTTTTGTGCAATATGTACACACTATTCGCTGAGCAATGTTGTCTTTACGTGTTAATCTCTGAAGAATCAGAGATAAAAGAGTCGTTTTAAAGTCAAGCAACGGGATACACAAATTAAATCTAAATCTTTATAGACTAAGATATCTATGTTCCTCTATATTAAAATCATGTTATACATACATTCTAATATATTTATATTCCTTATTATCATTAAATATACAGAATACTCAGTGATCTTTTCTGACATCAAAAAAAGTTATATTTGAAGTGTCTGAATAATTTACTACGTTATATGTCTTCATCTTGTTTCATAAGAAAGCCCATATCATAAGAAGTTAAGTATCTATAAACAAGGTATATTGACAGTTCTATAAAAAACACGGGCTCATTAACACGTGTTAATTCAAGCATTATCTCTCTCAGGTGATTCCCTAATTGACACTAGTTTGTATAACACGAAAATAAAGTTGGATTTTTAGTGTATCTGTGCTGGCAACAATAGTATCTCATTTACTCTTACCATATGCCCAAAGATTTTTCACTATAGTTAAAAAGTTAAAAACATTCATTTTCATAAAATACGCAATAAAATAACATTAATATAATCGGTAAAGTGTACTAAATGTGTACTGCAAAATATGATTTCAATTTCGATTGTGCCATTAATCTCGGTTCTATAAATAAAATGCAATAACAGGTGAACGATAACCAAAAATATATACGCGCGTTCTTATCACGTGCTGCAAATTCGAAAGCAGAGCAATAGGAAATCTGTATACTACTATATACATCTATATCTGGGTGGTAGTCCTATTATCTCCCGATGAGTTAACGACGCGCGACATTTTGTTCACGTGTACACCAAATGATGTTGGGTCAATCGAATAACATTATTTGGGTGCTCCATGTGGGGGTTGTTCGAGTGCATTGCGATAGCATTGATTGAGGGTATACTTTGCTAGATTAATGCGTCAGCTGTTTGATTCAGTTCCTTCGAATGGCAATCAAATAATTGAATGTCGGGGAGAAATTTGGAAAGGTTCGAGAGATATCGCATCGGTAGTGCTACATCATTACTAACTTGTGCTTTAGTTTTGGAAGATTAGATTAGGAATTAGAAATTTTAATTTGAACATATCTTTTGCTAATATTTAGTTTATTTTGTGTTAGATTAAATGTAAATTTACGATGTTTAAATTTCATTTTAAAAGTGACAAATAAAATGCTTAATATTATATACATATATAAGTTAAATTGAATACAGACTCATATGTTAACTTAAGGATTGCATATATAACGAACCTTAAATTTTTTTTTCAATTTATATCTCTAGACGAATCAATTAATAAGAAAGTCATCTACGAATTATCCTTATGAGAATTTAATAATATTTCACTTGTCAGCATTTACAATATATACTTTAAATATCACATGAATAATTTAGAAAATTTTATAAGAAATTTTAACACTCTTATCCTTAAACAAAGTCTAGCTTTTATTTGTATAGCCAGGATATACTATATATGATCTTCAATTACCAGCACAACTTTTCCACATCAAATTCAATGTTATATTAACCGATTTTGAGGCACTTTTTTGTATATTACTAATAGGTACAAATAGATAGATAGATATTATTATCTTACCGCGCTCATTTTAGACTCTTAACTAATAGGTGGCACTTGTTACGACTTACTTGGGGATTACTATGTATGTCAACGTCCAGCGGCGATGCGAATTGACACACCGGCGTTCTGCGCTTTTGTATAACTGCAAAAGGGGAGAAATATAAAAAAAAAATATATATACAGGTTAGAGCTTGGGTACTATGTAAAGAGCGCGCGTCAAACAGTTAGAGATAAGATTTCGACTGGAGATTAGCGACATTGCCAGAGATAGCTTCAACGAGAGAGATGCCATAATTGCTTTCAGCCTGCCTCCAAAATGACAATGAGACACACGTGTAGAAATCACGACTGGATGGCTGGATGACAATTCAGTATTGTTCATTGTTCCCCCCTATCCGAAAGTAAACATAATGATATTCACAATGATAGCTACAAGGTGTATATGTATACTTAAGAGTACGAATGAGAATCGAGGCATGTTGAAATGTAAATACATTTAACAAATGAAATTATTATGAATTTCCATATATAGTATATAGAAATTGTTGATTACATATATATATTTTAGTATAGAGAATTCTATATAGTACTACTACTGTTTGTTACAGTTCTAGAAAGGGCTTTGTGTGCCTCTCCCTAATTAACTACTGGAATAAATACGTTTCATTTTTTGCAATATGTGCATTATTATATTTTATATATAATTATATTTGTATAGTTTATTATACTTAATTTTATTACCTAGCATTTTTATGGACTACTCTATATTTCAGATTCTGTTTGTATTTTAAAATATTTCTGATAAGAAAAGACAAATATTTAATTGAAGTGTTTATTTTTTATAAATTATGCACTTAAGTTTTTTAAGTTTAAAATTTATATATATATATGTATATAAAAACTTGCGTTAGAAATTACCTTGAACTCAAAGAACTTTGAAATACACTTTTTGATAATGAACATATATATTTTAATATTATTTAAAATACAAAACTTCTAGATCTCGTCTTTGATTATTCTAATAAATAAAAGTATCGGTAACTAATTAATCTTTTCATTACTATAAGGCGAAGCATGTTACATATCAAGTTTTAAAAAAATACCCAAATGATAAAATAATCGGAATTTTGGCAAAGTTTGGCAGACAGACAATACCCTACAGTAATACTCATTGTGGCGTTTTACGCATTTGGGCTTAGTCTAGTTAGGGTTTAATCTGATGAATAAACACTTAGCATATACGACATATGTATGGTATATGTAGGTAGCTGGATTTACAACAAGTACAACACTTTATAAATAGACCTAAAATTTTCCATTTGCCTTTGTCGCAGTTGTCGTCACTTTTAAGAGATAATCGTACGTTGACGGGTTTGTAACACACATCTAGGCAACTCTCCCTGTCTCTCTTTCTCCCCCACATTTATGATGTAACCCAATGGAAATTTTATAAAATACTTGATACGGAAAACCTCCGAAAATCAATTAAAAATGATTTGATTTATTTTTGAATAATTTGTAAAAGTTGGAATTTTGTTAGTAACTTTCAAGGTGGAAATTTTAAAAAGTGTTGCCACCTTTAATAAAGTTTCATTCCGTTTTTTCATATTTATATATTTTATATATAAACATATATTTATATATATTATATATAAATATATATTCGGACGTCATTTAGAATTCTTAACAGATACAATTTGAGAGAAAAATAAAAATGTAAGTGATAAGAGTTGCCATTAATATTCTCCGACGTATTTTTAAAAGGTGGCAACATTGCTTTGTGTTCATCATCAGATCATTTCAGATTAGTGATATTTAGGTCAAAATTCTTTTGATTGTTATTAGGAATACATTTTATATTTTTTAAAGGTGGCAACTTTACTCATATGACATCAGGTATATATTAAAATAGTATGGCGTAGTTTTAAAATCTTGCTTGTAGTAATAATTTTTTGGGTTTTTTTTTGCTGTCATCTGATGTTCCAGTTGAGCCAAGAGGCAATTATTTAAAACCTATTTTATAAAACGATCCAGACAGGCATCTCTGATAAGCGGCAGTGGACGCTGATAAGAAGCGTAAGAGAAGTGCGACTCGCCGCCAGACGCTTGACAACAATTTGGTGTAGAGTACAAATGTGTCTGCTACGTACAACTACAACTACAACTACAACAAAGAACTACAGACTGCCAAAAAGAGCCGAAAACCAGTTGAAAAGCTAACAACAAATGCGATTCATCTCCTCCGATAGAGCGTAATCAAAATTGAGTTTATATTTTGAGAGCTTTTTGGTTTAGCTTTTAGCTTTTTTCATTGTTATTGTTTTTAGCTAACAAATTGTGTGTGTTTGTCTGTGTGTTCTTGCTGTTTGTTTTGCACGTGTAGCATTTCGCGCTCAAGGAAATAGTCATTAAACAATTTTGTTTTCCACTTTGTAATTTTTCTTCATGTTTTTTGGTAACATTTATTAACGCCCCTGACACGTGCCGAATGGACTTCAATGCCGATACGGATGGAAAACTTTGAATTTCGATTTAGTTCAGCTCTATTTGGGAATTAGAACTATGTGTGTGGGTTTTGCTAATAAATAAATTATGATGTGTAATATTGTAATTACAATAGTTTGCCGCTTTTTTTATTTCCGGTCTGTTTGAAAATTAAAATACATAATATCAGCTACATCTAGTGAACATGATATTTATCTATTTATTTTAATTTAAAACAATTTTATAACATTTTTTCGAGCAATTTTTAGAGCTAAAAAAAAAATATTGGCGCCAACTGATGTGTAGATATAAATAATGCTTGCAAGCTATTTTTTTTAAAATAGTTTTTAGTGTATTACATTTATTTTTTTTTTTTGTAGAATATTTAACTATTTAACTGTCGTAGGAGATTGGTGAAATAATATAGATTATATATTAAGTAGCTGCCAATTAATTTTCATGGTATAAAAAGGCATAAAAGTTATCGTTAAAAAATTCAATGAATAAAACAATCTAACGAATCAAGTTTTTGTTTTTACAAATTTTAACAACATTGATAAAACCGATTTTTATTTTGCTTCCGACATTTTGACAAAATCTAATCAACATTTAACTATTATCGAAAAATAAGTATGACTATGGAAAATTTTTGGCCCAAACTCAGTAACAATTTTAAGAATGTAAAACTGCAGACTATATCTTTTTACTATATGTATAATTGTCTGGTCATATACCGAGGTATAAAGTTAGGGCGTCGTTTAGTGAAATGCATTTTTTGTTAAATTTAAATTATATATACTTAATCTTAAGTTTTCCACTTACATTGCATATGCCAACATCGCCAAATGACATTATTAAGTCGAATTTTATCCTTCCAGCGTAAACGAACGCCTTTAAAGTGATTCCATTTTGGAGAGGTAAGTTTTTGGCTAAAAGAAAATTCAATGTTGAAATTGAAAATTTTGTATATTTATAGCGATATGTGTGTCGACTTTACTACAATAATAGAATCTTTAATATGTTTATAAATAAATTAATGTATAGAAATGGAAAGATTGCGATAGCTATTCATAGCTTGCCCCATAACCTGCCTGGGCGACAATCTTAAAATAAAATCTGAGTAATTTTTTAATGTTTCCCTTTCCTTATATTATATATATATTTTTCTACGTTGTTGAAACAGTAAATTGTAAACTATTGTTTTGATTGAAAAGAGATAACTTTGCTATAAATCAAAATTAATATTTTGCCATTGACAGGCAAAATTGCATTTGCGATTACTCTGATTAATTAAACATATATACGCACTATATAAACAACAATGCATTTCCTACACTATAAACAATGCTTCCGCTTATCAATAACCACTCGATAAACGATCTCTTGTTATTAATATTGTTGCTGTTGTTATTATTCGATGATTCACGTGAACGAATAGTAAACAGCTGCAATTTGTCGTTCTTTTTCTATTGGAGACCCTTCAACAAAAATTAATTGCATAACAAGTTAGTCCAAACACTTGCATCAACAATCGTCCACATTCATAGAACTAATCGGAATTCCAATACAGTTATTGAATAAAATTAACTTCCTGCTTGGATAACAATATATTAACAGTAATCCAGTTTATTCCGTTCTTCTTTTGATTAGTAGTGCGTAGAGGGGAATACCCCTCTTTGAATCACTCGAAAAACCTGAGTTAAACAAATAAGAAACCACTAAACAAAAAATAAACAAAAAAAAACAATAAAAAACACATTTAAAGTCTAAATTAAAAAGTCTTTAACAAGAGAAACAATACCAAAGAAAAAATACACTTTAAATGGAAAAGGACATTTAAGATATACTTCTGAATGACATTTTTTCTATAACAAATCAATATATATCCATCATGTTAAATTTTAACTTCATACTTATATTCATCTTCCTAACATAGCCAAAATACCCCTCCGTCAGAGTATGAAAAAAAAACAATTATCGATTTATCGTAATATCGTGTGTACAACAGTTAATTTACATCATGTATTATCTAATAGAACCCCACGTCGAGTTTGTCAGTGACAGAAAACAGAATGGGAAGTCCTGCAGAATTGATAAGAGAACGAAAACATAAATAAGGCCCAAAGCCTATTCAGATATCAGACTGATAACTCTTGGTCATAAACTACGAATATGCTAAAAACCAAAACCGACAATCAGAATAATAAAAAATATATATAAAAAAGAAATAAACGAACGACATGACGTTAAAAAAGAGTAGAAAATACGCAACATGACTAAAAGTTTGAATGAACTCAAAGTTCTGAACTCTAGAACTATAAAACGATCGAAAGGGTGAGGGGACGGGGAAGGGGAAGGGGGAGTTAGGCGAGACAGCAAAAATATAAACCTGTGTACGTGTTCAATGCGAATAAGAGATGCGACATAAAGTCCAATTCATACATAAGTACATATATACATATACAAGTATATACAAACATATTTCATTACCCATATATACACATACATACATACATATATATATAAATAAGAAACATGTGCGATAAGTATACACTTACAAAAGTTACCTACACTTTGCCATTCATTATGAACGATATTTTTGTAGAATAGAAATGTGTAAAAATTTGATACACGAATTATTTAAGAATTTTCTATTTACAACCATTATAACAAAAACTCGTTGGATAATTAAAATATATATATATATATATTTTAATAAAAAAAAAAACAAACTATTTTGGAATTTTTGCCTTAAGGTAATTTAAAGCGAATTATGATTAAACATATCAATTAATTTGCAATAATTAAATATATATATATCGAAAACTATTGAAAAACGCTTCATAACGGTTTAAAACTTAATAGCCGCAAAACGCCGGTTAATATCTGCAAACTTTTTTAACCGATCAAAATAAATACGACATTAAAAAAGAGATTTGCTGACTTTGTAAAAAATTTAAAAAAAAAACAAAAAAAATAGGTAAATTAGAATAAAAACAAAACCAAAGGAAAACAAAGCGTGTAAACCGGAGTACGTGCCTTAAAGGAATAACTGATTTAGGTATATATGTGTGTAATACTATGTATTTTATATATGTGCATTTATGTTTGTAATACAATACTATATATTATTTATTGTGATCAAACTTTCCTGCATTGATTTCGTATTTTTTTTCTCGATTTTTTCTTCATTTTGTTCAAATTGTGTAATAAAAGTGTAAATTTAGTTAATATTTTCAGTTATACACACAAATATTTCCAGTTTACACTAAGAGGAAAAAGAGGAAGAATAAAAACAAAATATTTCTTTAAATAGAGCAATTGGGTTATCTAAAATGGCAAACAAACTTTATCTTTGAATTGTTGATTTGGATTTTCTTATAGCTACTTTCCTTAAAGATACATTTTGCTCTTGTTTAAGAATGATAGAATACATGTATACCCTATATTGGAATATGATAGCTAAACTTAAACTTAAATAATTGTGTTTAAACTTTTTGTTTACTTTTATTTACTTTTTTTTTTTTGGCTTCTTTCTTAGGAACCATTTATTTGTTGTTTTTTTTTTTTTAATAAAAAGCTGATTTCTCTCTCTTTTGTATTAAAAATAAAACGAAAATTTGATTTCGAATTGACAAGAAGAAATCTTTGAGCAATTAGCAATTTGTCTAAATCGGTCGAAAACTTTTCACACATCTATTTTTAGTTTTTATTAATAACTAAAAAACGAGCCACTGGATTTCAGTTCCAAATAGTAAAATAAAGAGCATAAAATACTATATACTGTATGGTATAATTTAGTATTGAAATCTATTATATAGAATAGAATATACTTTAATAAATACATTAATAAATAATACACTATACCAAACAACCTTCATATTCATATTCAGCAATTCAATAAATGTAGGGCATAAAGCCTCTAAAATAGTACCCCAAATATGCTTGAAATGTAGTACCCCAAATATGCTTGAAATGTATTATAGGGTATATAAGAGTCGTTGACTTTGTTAAGATATACGTTTCAGTTTGCATGGATATTTTATATATTTGATTACTGATTTGCGTTAATTTTGTTTCTTTCTTTTGTTTCACCTGCATTTGCGAAGCTTTGCAGAAATAGAAGACGTAGCAAAAAACGAAGTCAACATTTAAGGCGAAGTAGCGCCCAGGTAATACGAGCAGCGACGTCGCCGTCGTCGTCGTTACAGATACAGCGACGTAGTCAAATGTGCGACGATTATGCCGGGCAAGTCTTTTTGGCCAGACCCAGATTTATGATCGAAATTAACACGCGCACGGCGCGTGGCCCTTGATGTCGACTCACCTGTAGGCCAGATTCATGCATTTGAAGAGCTTGGTCAGCGACGTCTCGATCTCCAGATGCGAGGTGATGCTCATGCCCATGCTATTGTCGTCGCACTCGCGATCCAGATCCATGCGGGGAAAGTGAACCACAGTCTGTGGCACATACAGCTGGACGTCGCGGCACGTGTTGGTCGCAGTGCCCGCCTTATCGAGGCTGGGATCCTCTGGATCCAGCATCTTGACCTCGCCATCATCCTCCAGATCATCCTGAGCCTCTTCCGCCTCGAAGTGTGAGACCATAAACTGGCCCGAATGTATCGACTCTCGTTCGGCTTTGCTGGCGGCCAGCATTGCGGCGGTCGCAGCCAGCTCTGCCGCAGTGCTGCCTGCAGCGCTGTCAATGTACGGCAGCTGGGAGAGTGAATGCAGTTGGGCTTGTGGGTGCGAGTGGGAGAGCTGATGCTGTGGTAGCAGCGACTGCTGCTGCTGCTGCTGAAGCGTTTGCTGCTGTTGTAATTGTTGCTGCTGCTGTTGTTGTTGTTGGAACATGTTGTTTGTGCGTTGATAGATTTCGTATTTGTTCAACATCATTTTTTCAATAATTGTTACGTTTGTTTGTTGGCTTGTTTAATTAATTTTTGTAGTGTGACCAGGTGCATTTATTTTGGTTTGAGCTTTAATTTCTCAGCTCGTTTTTTATGCTACGCATTATGCGTTTGCAGTAAATTCTGAGCTCTGTGAAATGCAAATAAATTGACACTATTTTTATTATTACTTTATTTAAAATATAATTATTTTTTTGTATTAATTATATATGTATGTATTCTCTAAATAAGCTAAATAAATTAATTATTTTACTTTGAAAAACTGTAATTAACACTTTGATTTATTTAAGACGATTTTTTTTTTAATTCTCTTTTGTATTGTTGTTTCGTCAATTTGCACTCTTATATATATATTGTTTACTATTATTTTCGTACTATTTTGTTGATATTTATTTATTAAAAATTTTGATAATTATTGCCACATTAATTGCGTTTTGTTTTTATTTGTCAACACTTGTTTATATGCACTTGTTGCTTTCGTTGTTGTTGTTTGGTTAACAGTTCGTTCTTCTTCTTTTCTAATGGTAAACACGCCCCGCATTTAACGCGTCATAATTCACATATACAAACGCCTACACACATGCGCACACACACACATAGACACACACACGTAAACACTCACATGCAGTTGTGGAGCGCGCAACTAATTAGAAATGCGACGTCAGTTAATTGGCGCTGATAATGAAAAGCTTGTGAGCATTATTATTTTATTTCTGTTTTTTTTGCTTTCGTTTGGCACGCGGCGGCACAGCCGTTGATGACTTTTCAATTTCACAAACGGTACTGATCGGCGGCTCGCGGCAACTCAAGAACTAAGGCCGAACACGACGAAACAAAAACCTGTGCGATTGCGTTTATTATTGCCCTGCACACACAATCAAAACATAAAACAGCTGACGCCAGCAGCTTGCGCTCTCTGTTCCTCCCCTTCTTTAACTCTCGCTCGCTCGTTCTCTCTCTCTCACTCTGACTCTCCAACTAGCATGTGGCGTACTATAGCTCTCTCACACACACAAGTCTTATCAGCATCGGAATTTTCTGGCGCTAACTGTGACTGGCTGGCCAGTGAAGAAGAAGCAACAATATTCGGCTGCGACGTTGGCGTACACTGCGCCTGCACATATTTACACACATATGCACACAAACACAATTGGATATACGTACGCTGTGCATAACAAAAACAATCGCCACAGTTTGCCGTTTAATGTTATGCCCAATTGGCCACAACAAATGGGAGTTTTTGAAACGCACTCTTCCATTTACGTCACTATTTGCGTATCCTGACCATTAGGTTTGCCTTTTTTTCTTGGCTGCGTGCACTTTTGACCTCTGCTTTTATTCAGTTGTAGTTACATCGCGCACGCACACACACAAAATTTAGGGGGCGCGTCTGCAATCGCCAATGTGACGTTCAGTTCACGTACAGCGAATACTCGAGTTAAACGCGCAAGCGTGTGTTTTCACGTATTATTAATTGAATTTTAAGCACTCATTTTAATTAATTCGTCTTTGCGACTACACAACATCGAAATGGACTAAAAAATCCCAAACTGCATGTGCGTCATATGAACGCTAGCAACAATACAAAAGCTGATAGACACAACGTGATATACTCACTGAACGAAAGCGAGTTAACAGTATGTTAATTCTCTGGAACAGTTGTTAAATAACTTATGTACATGAATATAAAATAATTTTTTTACATTTAAAGATATTTTGATTGGCTGTTATGGCTGTTTACAAATAGAAAAAAAAAACTATTTATTTAAATTTATATTATGCATGATAGGAATATGTATCATAAATAATAACAATTGATTCAAATTCATTTCTAAAGTTCTCGGAATTATAAATTACTCACTGAGAATTACCTACGAAAATGAATCAGTGCTGTTCACTGGAACCAACGAGTTCAATTTGTTCCGGAACGGTGGTTACCAGTTCAGTATCGTTCCAAATGAAACGTAAAAAGGTCCAAATATTTTCGCTCGTGTATTTTGCATTTATATGGACATAAAAATGGCTCTATAGTTTGCGCGCAAACAAAACACAAGCACTAACTGTGCCCCAAACACAAAAAGTTATGAAAATGTTAACAAAAAAATTGTAAGTAGCAAACAATAAAACAAGTGTTCAAAGGGTGCAACAATTTCGCAATGAGGCACACAAACACACAAGCGCACTGACGATGGCAGCCATACATATTCACTCACACATGCAAGGCAATTGCGGATTTGTTGTATGTCAACAGTAATGTGTGCCAGTGTTTGTGTGCGTGTTGCTCGTTTTGTCGATTCATGGTAACGTGGCAGAAATGTTTACCAACTGATTGTGGCATGCAACAGCAGCAAAGACTGCCAACAGCTGGAGCTGCCAAATTGGCTGATGCAATCGGTTGCCAAATTGCAAAAATTAATGGGGGACAGGCTTACTTGCCACTTGATATAGCACGTGCAACTGGCAGTGAATCATCTTATTTACGTGCGATCACCTGTCACGCTCGCACATGTGTTCTAGCCCGCTCTTGCACTAACTGCATAATTCCGCATGTTTGACGTCGGTTGCGCTGCTAGTGCGCATAGCAGGCAGCTTTTTGTTGATATTTTATTTTGGCTAAGCAAATCGAAGAATCAAAATGTAAGAAAATGAAGCTCAAGCATATTAAAGTAAATTTCAGTTAAGATTGAATTTAAATCTAGTACTAATGCAAATTTATACAAAACAAACAATAACATAATAATTTAGCATTTGACAAGGGGTTAGGCTAGATCATAAGGGCTTATCAGCTGTTGACGTCGTCTAAAAATGCAATTTGATTTGTTTATGTCTGGCGGCAGTTGCGAATGAGTTGTACAATTTGATTATCAATCTAACAGTGCAGGTCATCAAAATAGTGCCAACTAATTTATACTAATCAAACATTCGTTGCTGTTTGCTTCTCTTCTCAATTGCAGTGCCACCATGGCGTTCCCACAACAACAACAACTTCAGCAGCAATCAGCTTTCATCACATTCTTCGAACCGTCTTCAATAGATTCAGCATATATCCCATTACCACTTGTATCCGATTTCACAACATATGACCAGCAAAACAGCATTGACAATGGAGAGTTTAAATTTACCCCAAGAACTCTATTGGGATCCCAAGCAGGAGCCAGCTTCGCCGCCCTCAGCGGTGGCCAGCGAGCTGTTTTCGCTTGATGATCCCACCTCCACTTTCCTCTATGACGACAACTTTGCAAATGGTCAGTGTCAGATCAGATATACTGCAATATATACTAATTATAATCTATTTGTAGGTATTACACTTTTGAGCATGGACGAGGCGGACTCGTTGCAAAAGGCTGCGTGCCTGGGCTTGCTTACCGACGAGGATTTCGTCGTGCAGTTCATGGATCTTAAGGATGAAGGCAAGTTAATTAACCATGGTTAAGGCCAGAGCTAAGATAATCGATTAGCCAGCGAGTATAGAAATGTATTTCAATTTATTGAATTTCATATCGAAGCAATTCATGCTATAAGGCCTGCCCCAATATCAAAATCATAATCTATAATCTATATATTATATGCATCATATTGTTGTATATTAGTATATATCGTCTAAAACTTCTGAACTTCTGAACTTCGGCTATATCTTAAATAAGACTAAAAGCCTTGCTGTATTAGAAATAAAGGTAAGGGCTTTCGTTAATATCCGATAAAGAAAGTCGCCTGTATGTATGTTATATAAATGCAATTGATAAAATACACTTTAGAAGTCATTAACTTTATTAAGCAATAAATATTCATTAAAAAGTTTACGCTAATTTTTAATGCACTCTCCCTTAATTTGTCTTCAAGAAAAACTTGTTTAGCATTTGTTTTCGAAATTATATTTCACGGAAAATTTCACAAAAGCAAAACAATCATCGAAACCAATTAAAGCAACGATAAACTAAATTGCATTCGGTACACAAAATATTAATTATATTATAAATTAATTACCTTTATTCGTGTCGTTAAGGAAGAAATTAAAAAGCGATTGTTATTAAGAAATGAATGGTTTTTAAGTATTCCTTGAAGTTATTTTGCAATGAAGTTTAAGTTGAACTTCCCTAAAAATTCAAATTAATACGACTGATTGACTTTGTTAATACCCTACACTTTATGTTTACACTTCCATGTCTACAATCTTTATGCATGTCGTTTTCTATATACATATATATGCGAAAAAGCCCAAAACAAACATTTCGAAAATAAACATTTGAACTTTGATCGTCTGAAAAAGTAGACAAATAATAATCGAAAATCTAAGCTCGTTCGACAGCTTTATTTTGTTTGCTGTTTTTGAATACAAAGTACCCTTAAACGATTTTATAAGCCAAAAACCAGTTTCACAATCTCAAATCTGAATGAGCGCTAGTATTTCTCTTAACTGTTCGTTATTTTATTTACTAGGAAGTTTGCTTTTCGAAGCAACTGTTATCTCATTGTTTTTTTTTATTATTATAATAACTTTTTAAATTTCAAAACGTTCGAATATTAAAATGCATTATACAAATTATAATAATGAATACCAAATATTTATAAAATTACTTTCAAAGATTTTTATATACTTAGTATTAGTTGAAATTTTCTATTAATGTTTTATGGTCTGAGATCTTTAAGTTTTGGACCTTCCACTAAGTATTAATAAATATGTATAATGTGAATGAGTGTGGATAATGTACCATTATGTTATGATTATTAATTATAATTATTGATATGTTTCTAAATGTTTTTTTTTTTTTTTTTGAGATATTTACTTTTAGACCTTAGACTTATACTTAATATATATGTATATATATTTTATTTTATTGTAAAAGTATTGTGGATAATGTGAGAGTATTCCATTTTTCTTAGGTTTAAACATATTCACATTCAGCTGTATATAGTCTTTATGCATATTATTAGTAATATTTTCCTATGTGCACGTATGTATATATTTGTATACCTTATATACAGTATTCCAACTGGAATTTTATAAAAATTCCAAATGATTTGGTCTGCATTATTCGGACTACTTTTAAATTGGTTGTCTAACAATTTGTGATAGTTGCAGTGAAAAAAACGAGTTTTTTAGGTTTTTTTTATGTGGCATATTTTGCAACTTGGTTAAAGCCCACTTTAAACGTGGCCAGCTTGACCATAAACATGAAAAAAAAAATGTCTTTTGTTTTGCTGGAGTTTGTGGCATGTGGCTTGAGTGAACATATGATCCATCTATAGCCAACTCTCTCTCACTCTCGCTCTCTCTGGTTCTCTTTCTTGTTCTCTAAATTTAAAAAGATTTGTTTTGTCTTTTTCGAGCACTTCACCAGCTCTCATAACAAATTTGTTGTTTTTTTTTTTAAGCCCTCTCATTACAAGTTTTTTTTTAAGAACTCATTTGAGGCAAATTTAGTTGAAGGTCGCCGTGCTTTAAAAACAAAAACAATTACAAAAAGTAAACCAGAAATGGAAATTATTTGAAACCGTTTTCAATACCCTACACGAAATGCACTAGACAACACAATATTTGGAAGGTTCAAGGACTTATCATCTGACAGATCAATGAACCAGCTGATCTTTATTTGTCTCTTATTGTATGGAAATGTTGTTTGGATCTTTAAATATTTTGGTACTTCAGCAGGAAATTAAAGTTTATAATTTCTTTGTTTTAAATTTAAACTTTTTCCACACTCTCTCTTTCTCTTTCTTTCTGTCTCGGTGGACGTGCCCCCCATTTTAGCATAATAAACTCTACCTGTCTGAAACATTTTGGGGCTTGGTCTGTTATTATTACGACTGGTTCCTTGGACTATATGCAGCTTGCAATTGCGAGGAAACACAAATAAGGAGAGAGAGAAAAAAAAAGAGTGAGTCCAAAGAGAGGAGAGGGTAGCGAGCTTTATATAGGGCGCTGTCATTGAACTCTCTCACAGCTGAGGCCCGTCACATGCTCTGCTTATCATTCGATGCAGTTTATAGTGTTGAAATACTAATAATATAATAATTTGATTTTCCTTGAAATGTTTTACCTGCTTTAATTAGACACACCTCACTGATCTTTAGGCAAGTTCATTGAACGTCACCGTGTTCCATAGGGGTCTCAAGAAACGTTGAGCCGATTTTATTTTTGAATTTAATATATATTATATATATACACAATCGAAATCTGAAGCTAATAATTTAAATACCTATCACGGCTTTGGGGGGTTTTAAGTATGGTTTTTGCCCCAGACCCGTCATTTAGCCCCTTACGTATATATTTATAATAAAAACAATATTATTGATAATGATACATTTATACATTCAATACAAGAATTAAGTCAGTTTAAAGAACAGTGGGTAAATGTCTTGAACTTTAGAGAGCAACTGGAACAGATTACTTTGCATTAAGTGAATAAACAGGATTATCACAAGCTACTGACAGAAGTACGAATAATGGGTATCTGAAAATGTTGAATATGTATTGGTATGTTGCCTATAAAAAACTTAATTTGCTAACTTATTAGGATTATAGTAAGAAAATATAGTATAGTTTTGCTTCAGAAGTAGAACTTTAAATCTAAAATAATTAGATGAAAACAAAAAATAATATATAAAAATTGTATTTCTTTCATATTAAAGTTTCATTTCATCAAAATTTAATAATAACAATAATAATTTTGCTCAGTGTACTTTGTGCTCCGTTGCACTGTGCCAAGTCTTTGATTTGTGTGCTTCGGGTTTTACTTGTTCGACTGCTGAGCGAGAGAGAGAGAGTGACAACATTATCAGCTTGATCTTATTGCAGGGCTGTTGTCTCCCACACACACACACATTTACGCTCTGCCGCTTAATCTCTCCCGTTAACTAAGTCTCTCGTTCACTCGCTCTCTCTGCGCTCTCTTTGTTATTGCTGGCTTAATCAAGGCAAAAACAGTTCGCGCTCTGCGCACAAAGCTCAGTATAAATTGTTACTCTGACGCGTGCGCTCGGCTAAAATCACGGCTTTTGGTTACAGTTACAACAACAATAATAATAATAATAACAACAACAACAGCAGCTACGACTGGAAACAAAGAAACTGCCTTTAAGCGAAAAAAAAGACAATAAGACAATAACAAATATAACAACAACAACAAGCAAGACGCACGTCTTGGCGTATTAAAACGCGCAAATAACAAAACAAGCAAAACGGAAAATAACGTGAAATCCAATTGGAATTATATTGGAATTGATTATTAATATTAAGGCAGCCACAGTGGACTCTCAAACTGTGACATTACCAAGCCGAGACTCTCAAACTGTCAACAACGGCGCCAAACAAAACGAAACGCGTGCGTTTGAGGTGTTGCACACTAAAAAAGCCAACTATATGTAGCTGATCAGCTTGCAACAGATTCCACCTCTCTCTCTGTCTATCCATCTATCTCATTCGATCGCGCCCGCTTTAAGAAAGCTGGGGAAACGGTTTCAACATTTCGGCCAGCATTCAATTGTGTGCGCCAAGGACTTTGTGAGCATGATACCACACTGTGGATACCGTTATATGTGGAACCGTGAAATTGTGATCAATTCGCAAAAGTTGGTGAAGCGACGCTAAGCGGGAATATATATACATATATATCTAAATATATATATATATCGGCGATATCGGAGCAGCCCTCCACAACAAAAACAAAAACAAAACAACGACAACACCAACAACTACAATCACATAAAAAGGAAGCAAGAAATAACAAAAAAAAAACTGCACTGCAGCTGCCACGCCTTTGAAGTATTTGCGGCAGCAGTCGACCGGCCCATATATATACCCTGTAATACACCCCGCCCCTACCAGCACCACCCACCATATTGTGTGTGTCTGTGTGCGTGTCTGAGTGTGTGCGTGTAGAACCGCCTCACACCTTTCTCTTGTTATTAACTTGGCCCATTCGCTTGCTTTGAGCCAACTTTATTTTTCGATACCCGTTCAAAATTCGCTGTGATCTTTTCGCTCTTTCTCTCTCCTTCTTTGAATATCTTATTCAGCAGGTTTGTTTCTCTATTTTTTGCCTGCAACAATTGTCTCGATCTGTTGCAAATATATTTTAAAGGAATATTATTTTTAAACGCGCATCTCGTTAATTTAGCAAATAGTTTAAACGTTTTTATTTAGTTTAGTTCTTTGTTTTAGTTTTTTAGTTATTTGCTTAACGTTTGTTTACACTTAAATATTTAGATATTAGTTTTGATTTCTTCATACAACCCTCTCTTTCTTTCCCTATCGCTCTCTCCCTGTCTTTTGCTTTTTACTGCCTTCTGTTTGCCACGTTTTCCTTCCCTTTGCAATTCGAGATCATCTTTTTGAACCTGAGTCGCTGCTGCCGCAATAATGAGCTATATATTTATGCAACAAGCCTATGGTTAGTATATCTGATAACTACTATTTAAGACCGATCTTATTTTTACCTTTATACCTCCTATTCTGCATTCTTTATGTTTATGTTTCTTTCACTGGGATCATGAAATTTATATTGATGTACAATAGATCTTAACTAGATATAAGATAAATTATTGGAGTATACACTCGTTGATGTATGCATATACTATATTTTTATAGGATCAGGAGATCTACATTTTTTTTGTTGATAATTATCTACAAATTTTGTTGCTTAGTCGAAACTTTGAGCTAGAAGTCGAAAAGCTGAAAGACATTTTTAGTGGTTAAAATTTTAAGTACGAAAAGAAAAATCATTTGTAATAGTATAATATTTAACGCTCTTAAATTTCTTACTTGTGAATGGTTTTTGACCTTCTAAAGTATTTTAGGGAAGTTTTAAATAGTGTATTGCTCTATATCTTTATCTCATTCAAATATTTTTGTATGCTCTTAATATTATTTATTATTGTTTTTCTTAACATTTCATTAATCGAATTTGAAGATTAAGGAAGTTTTATATATTTTATATATTTATTTATGTTAGAGGATCTTCACCAAATATTTTATTCCTAAGTACCAAGATTTTATATTAGAATAAGAGTCACCAGATATAGCGGTATATATTCTATTTTGCAGTAACTTTCTATTCTATAACTTACCTGTTTATACTTGATACCATATTTAGCAATGAAACAGAGATCTTATATGTCTTATATGTGTATGATAATATTTACATATTTATAAATATCAAACACAACCTGGAAGTAAAAGTTATGTATTATAAATAACTATATTTTTGGTTTTCAATTTCCGATTTAAATGTTATCATAATGTTTATTGAATACATATAAGAGAGGATTATTAGTTTAAATAGTTGACTGTTTGCTTAAATGCAAATCTATACATACGAAATTTTCCATAGATCTAAGAAATATCTTCAATGAAAGATCGTTTGCTTATACGCATCCATATTTTTCTTTCACTAAACTTTGTTTTTGTTTGTTTTGCTTGATGCTCGAAAGTCTGCTAAAGATGTCTTTCCGGTCAAGCGAGTTTATCTCATAAATTTATATATTCATATATATATATATATGTGTGTATTTATATGTGTAATTTATATATATATATATATGTGATTGTTTAAATACTGGTACTTCTTTTCATTATTATTTATTGTTTTCCATTTGCCTCGCTTTCAGTTGCGTTTTTATAAATTTCATCCGAGTTTTATGATTAACAGACGCGCCCTTTCCAATATATTCAATTTTTTATATATACAAGTGTATCTGTCAGCCACATCTCTACTTAGCTGATACGTAGGCTCTAGATTAGGGTTGTCTATGGTTATATTTTTAATTTTCTGTGACCTTGACCTATTGACACACTTAAACAAAATCCAGACGAAAGAAAGTAAACAATAATAGAGCGGTAAAATGTAGCTTGGCACTTGTTTACCTTTGTCTAAGATCTAATTCCCCAGCGTAAAACCCATTAAAATTTATAGACGGGAAATTTCAGGCCTTTCTCTTAGCTGTCTAGCTGTAAAGCCAATAGTTTATAGACGAACGCATAAGTCTCCAACACCAAGGTTGTTTTTAATCATGCCCTCATTTATAGTTAATACATTACTTTTCAAATACGTATACGTATATAAATCTATATACATATATGTATATATATAGAGATAGTGCGAGTTGGCATTGCTTTTTTATTTTATTTTATTTTATTTTTTTGCAGCTGTTCCACGTTCTATTTGCTATTTGCAAAGGCAACTTTGTTTGTTTTAATCTCGGATTTGTCTAATGTCTGAGTTTTTAAGAGTTCTGATTGCAACTGCAAATTGCGTAGTTTGCAGACCAAATCTAGGACACGATTTCAATAATATATATATGTATAGTATATATATAGAGAGGCTTTTCTTTTGTCTTGATTAGAATATATTTGATTTGTTTTATTTGCTTGTTACTTTATATGTAAAAATAATAAAGTAAAAAACTCAGTAAATCATTTGCTTACTTTGACTAAGACTGCGATTTGAACCCGGATACTTAGTTAACAATTTTAGGCTGGGGTATATTAGTTGTATTTATTATAAGTAGCTAATCAATATAATTAAACGATCATTATTGTCTCTAATTTTATAATTATATAACAAATAAATTGTAGCTGCCTTTCTTTCAATTGTATTGTCTTTCTATAAATCGAATTCCATTTTAATTTTAATTTTTTTTTTTTTAAATTTAATAACAATAATCTAATGTTATTTATACTGTCTTTTAAAATAATCAATGATTAGTAAAAATATATAAAATCAGTTAATTTTGGAATCAAATAGTAAAACGATTACAAGAATTTATAATATATAGAAATGGGGTTTCTTTTTTTTTTGTTTTTGTTGTACATATATTGAAACTCTTATTTATTTTATTTCTTTATTTTAAGAAAAACTTATCATGCAAATTTTGCATATCTTTTATTAGGCGAATAATTAATTAAGTATATAGCTATTATATATTATAATATCTGCGCTTTCAAGATCTGTTATACACCCAAATTCAATTTTCCTTTCAACTAACATGACCTTGAGATCTATCAATACCTGAGATTGATTTAAGAAATACGTGAACAGGTCATTAAACCACGGCTTGACAACGCGGCAGACAAGACTTTGATCGAAATACTAATTGACTAACAAATTCTACAGAGATATACATATAGATGTGTGTATGTATGTATGTATGTATATATGCAAGGTTTTTCGCCCACACACAGATCTGACATATTTGTAATTAATTTACGAGACTACAACTAATTTTTTCATATTGCAACAAAGTAACTAAGCTGATACCTTATACAGCTATGAGTCGATTTTAGAACAGATATATAAACATATAGATATAGATATATTCTACGATCACGCCCGATATATAAAGTAGGTGCAGCAAGAGATCTGGAAACTAGATTTTTGTATGTAAATAGTTTTCAGTGCAACTGTTGCTCGGTTTATCGGTCGATAGTTATGTATGGAACGAGTTATGCTAATCGTGAAATCGAGTGTCTGTGGAGAATGCGACCCAGCCCAAGGTGCAAATGTAGGGTGTTCGTTCAACAGGTGTGCAGGCGAAGGTCGATTTTCTCTCTCTCTATCTCCCTCTCATTCTGTTGCCAAGAAATGAAATACATTAAATATATAAATTATATGTACATATATGTATATATATATATGTGTATCTCCATGCACTGCACTTGGCAACTGTCTTGGACGAGGTGAAGGTGGAGGACGGGGGGGATGGCTGCTGGTTTTGCTTCAGCTGATAACCTCAGCCGCTACTCAATTGAAATGAAACTCGGCGACAAGACAAATAATCAAATCGTTCAGTTGCCAGCGAACTAATTTCAATATTTGTCGCCTCTCTTCAACTGAGAATCAATAAAAGAATTGGAAAACAACAGCAACAACAATCGCTAAAAATATGCCACAATCAATATGCAAATATTTACGAATGGTCCAGCTAAAGCGTCCTTCACAGCTAATGGAAACGTATTTGAATTGAGTAAAGAGGAATATGAAGAGCAAGAAGCAGAGCAAGAACGATAACAAGCGCTCTGATATTACGGCGTAGTTCTTATATTTGTAATAGACCAGATAGCAAATAGATATAAAATTTAGTTTATATGAAGTTTCTGAGCAAATTGTTTGCCTCATTTTTCTAAACCTAAAATCTGTTTAATGTATAAAATAATCAATAACAAAAATTATTGAAATAATCATTAAGAGAACAGAATTTTATATTATGTTTAAACAGCCTTTTTATGGGGTGATCAGATCAAAAATACCTTTAAATTAATCGATAATTTTTATTATAGAATAAAGTTGTTTATTCTATAACTTAAAGTAAAGTACTAATATGACCAAATTTGAAAAATTATACAAATAATCATTAATAGTGCTGAGAACAGAATTTTATATCATATTTAAACAGCCATTTTATGGGTTGATTTATGCTTGATCTATCAGATCAAAAATACCTTTTAACTGAGCAATAAATAATACTATAGAAGAAAGTAGTTTATCCTATAACTTAAAGTAAAATACTAATATGATAAAGATTAATTTAATATACGTACATTAATGATACATTCCAAATATCTAAATTTTTATAATTAATACAATGGAAGAAAGATTTCTATTCTATTCCCCGGAAAACAAATATAAAATAAAACAATTGCTCAAAAATAGCAACACGTACAACCTAATTGAAAAATACATATACATATAATAATAATATACATAAATAAATATAAAATAATTTAAGTAATTAACATAATCAAGCCGAAGGCCTTAGCAGCCAGCGCTTTTGTTATGTTAGAGTTAATTTTAATTATATCTAACTTTTTAATAAATAAATATGATAAAATTTGAATTAATATACATACATTAAAGATATATACCTAAACTTCGTTTTTTTTGTCATTGCTTGCAGAGTGCCTTCTAGACCAAAAGGCGCCGCACTACATCGACTACGAGACAACGGGCTTTCCGCAGCATATCGATGTGGAGTCGCAGGACATGCTGCCGCTTACCAAAGAGCAGCTGGCAATTGCCGAAAGTTCGATTGATTACCAACACGGCGACTCGTCCTTGATATTGCAACAACTAACGCCGCCGCAATCGCCGCCACAATTCGAGGCCCAACAACAGCTGCAGCAGCAGCAGCAGCAGCCGCCTGTCAAGCAGGAGCCGAAGCTGGTAAGTGCATCAAAGTAGACTCCGTGAGACAACATCAACTACAGCTGCCACGTTTTAATTTACAGCTGCAATATCCCATGGAAGCTACAGCTACAGCAACAGCGGCTGCCGGTTCGGGCTACGGCTTCACCAACTGGCTGCCGGTCAATGAGATCACACGCGAAACCCAGCTGGTTGATGATATTGTGAACATGCGTGCCCAGGAGCTGCAGCTGCCGATCAACTGGCAGCAGTACAACGATGACTGCGAATCGCAGGCATCGTCATCCCTGGACAGCAGCACCAGCAGCAGCAGCAGCAGCAGCAGTAGCCAGAGCAGCAGCATTGCGGATGCGGACGAAGATTGGACGCCCGGCAGCAGCATCAGCTCGCCCGCCCACACCATCGGCGAGGAGCAGGACTCGATATCAACAACAGCCAGCAGCAGCAGCAGCAGCAGTTCATCCAAGGCGAAAAAGCGAACGCGCACTTATGGACGCGGCGTCGAGGATCGCAAGATTAGAAAAAAGGAGCAGAACAAAAATGCGGCCACACGCTATCGCCAAAAGAAGAAAATGGAAATGAAAAATGTGCTCGACGAGGAACAGGAACTGATGCAGGCCAACGATGCGCTACGCCGCACTCTATCCGAGCGCAAGCACGAGTCCCGCTATTTGCGGCAGCTCATACGCGAGTTCTACAAGGAGCGCAAGCAATAGATCACTTAGGATCTTGCCTCAAGTTCAAAATCATGTTTTATCCTACCAACCTACTCTTAGTTTAATGCCATATGCAAAGTTATCGTTATCGTTATCGTTATCGCTACTGTCACGTTGCAAGTCCCCGGAGTAAACCAACCCCCACCCCCACCCCCAGCCACGAATGCAATTGAACATCGACAACATTAGCTGCCCGTCCTGACCGGCATTCCTTTGGCACCTATGACAAGTCGCCTTGCAGCCTCTTCGACACACCTTTTGCCAGTGCTGCGTCGAGGACAAAACAACACCAACAACAATAACAATAACAACCTGCCGCACAGGCCAATGTGCCAGCAATTGGCACAGCAAAACAAAAAATGTGTATATGAAAACCTTTTTATGTTCTTAACTGATTCATGAATTACGAAAACCCTGTGCGGCGGCAGCTAACTGTTATTTACTTTTTTTTATATTTTATTTATGCATTTGTTGGCACCTTTCTTTTGACAAATATGAATCAATTCATTTTCTTTTTTACAATTATACAGCATATTATCTATGTATGAGTAATCTATTAAAAAGGGTTTTCAAAAAAAAAATTAATGATGTTTTATATGCTTTGTGTATATTTACTTTTCAGTGGTATTTAAAGAGATCATCTAGTATACATATGCTATATTCGGTTTATCAGGTTATCAGGCATTATAGTAGTATGCGATATATAGGTATATATTTATATATTATATAGGATTTTATACAGACTGATTGATTGGTCTCTTTGTTTTAAACAAGATTGTTTATTTTTTATGGATGCTTGGATCATTTTTTATATATATTATTTATTTAATATGATCCCCTAATTATTTTATAAGTTTCTATATGAAAGAGAGAAAAAAATGGACTATTTCTATCTGCAAGTGAGAGAAAAATGTACTCTTAATGAATTTTTAAAAGAATACCTTATAAAGGTTTTGGAATTAAGTTTAAAACAATGACTTATTTGTTAATTTGGTAGATTATTATTTTGTAATGTTCAGATATATGTTTTTATTGGTATATATTTTGCATAAAATACCAAAACTATTCTCAAATAGTATTCAAGGGTATTCTTTTACTTTTTAAAATGTATAATTTTTACAGACAACTTTATAAATTTAAGCAGATCAGAAATTGATTTGAATTCTTTAAAAAATTGTATTCCAAAAATGGAATCTATAAGAAAATTTAAATAATTTGTTTGTTTTGTTTTTTTTTATTCAAAGTTAGTGGTATTATTTGATTTTTAAGCTATTAATCAATCTGAAGAATGTAAAGAGGAAAATGTATTTTATAGGGTATTCTTCTCGTCGACTAAGTCGCTATGACTGCCTGCGTTTAGCTTAAGTTGAAAAAAGTTAAACCTAATCAATTGATAGTCAACAAGATTTGCAAGCATCACAATTGACAGCGTCCCCGCCTCCACCCCTTCCACAGCAACCCCTTCAATTAAAAAGCCCTTTACACGCGCACACGTGACTAAGGGAATCCATCGAAATAATCGGATTATGATTATGTCTATGGGGAAGTTATTAGCGGGACAATCTTCAATCTGGTGACGTCGCAAGTGCAGTCAATTAATTGCTAAAAGGCGAACGTGGATGTGGATGTGGATGTGGATGTGGCACATGTAGATTCCCTTAGATGGAGATTGATGCAGTGGGTGCCAAAAGTGAATGCCAAATACAAATTATTGCAGGGTATGCAGCAGCAGCAGCAGCAGGCCAAAATGGCAAACGAGAGGTAGAATTGTTGGTCTAAACAATTTCTCAACTGCCGGCTGCTGGGATTTGCACGCTGTGGCATTTGACAGATGAGCTGGCGACGTGAGAGCCAGAGAGCGAGTTTTTCTTTTCTTTTTTTTTTTTTTTTGTTTTCTCGCCTTTGGGCGCCATTTTCACTACTAAACTAAATTTTCCACATCGTTAATTTATATTAATATGATTTCTGTGTCAACGGTCGACGATGTCTGAGCCAACGTACTCGTCACCCGTCGCGTATATAGACTATATATATACAAATATATATATGTGTGTGTGTGTTTACATATGTATGTGTGTGTGTGTGTGTGTGTGTGTGTGCGACACCCATGGAGGTCGCCGCGACGCCGTCGCAATGTTTATCTAAATTGTTATTTTTCACACTCACGCAGTTCAATGAATTTGTGAAAATTACGTTTGGGACTTTGTGTTTGCTCATCGACGACGTCGTCGACGTCGCCGTCGCTGTCGCTGGTCGCTTCCTGGCACCAGGATTTGGCCCAGGACTATGCGCGGTGTCTCAGACTCCGGCTTTAAGCGTGTATTGCCAACGAAATTCAATTTGCCTCCATTGTGTTAATCCTGTTATTAGCACCCGCCTGGCTAACAACAACACATAGACACACACACACACACACACACACACACACACACAATGAACCCTTTAACTGTCAACAGCCTAACTGAAATTTTCTTTTTCAAGTGGCAAATAAAAATATCGCAAAAGTCAATTTTTTTTTTTTGGCTACTTGACAAGGTTTTTGGAATAAATGAAAAGGTATTAGAAAGTCGATATAAAATATTAAGTAAACTATGTATGTGTGGGTTTTGAAGAAGGAATTCGGTAGCAGCTGCTTATATAAGAAGAAGACTTACAGCAGATCTCAATCATTAGTGTATGCATATACGATACTCGTAAAATAAACCTTTTTAACATAACTTTTTCGATCCCTTGGAGTTTGAAAACTTTCTTAAGGTCTTCTGTTAAAATACAATTTTGTTACATAATAATGTTTTAGTAATATTTATATAGAAGTTAATTATTCTAAATATGGAATTGAAAATTTATTAAAATCTTATTTACATTTTTAAACATTTGCATTTGTTGAAATATTTTCTATAATTAATTTAAGCACTATTTTTAGTAACAAATAAAATTTATTTAGAGTTATAATAAATATTTCAAAATTTTAAAATGTAAGGGAAATTAAATTAAAATAAATTATTTATAAAATCTTTGTGCAATTTCTGCTTATGCAAATAAGTTTTTACTTATATAATACGTAAATCCTTTAGCGATATAAATAGAAAAAGCCAAATTTTGTTTAAGCCAACTAGACAGGCAGCCAATCCAATCAGCATTTTCGACCACTACCAATTTAACCCTTATATATATGTTTATATATAAAAAAGAAGAAGAAATGTTTTCAATTTAATTGAAAATTGGCCCGCATTGGTTCGAAAAGCGGTTTGTTACCCGTTTATTCAAGTTGTTTACATATTATTTAAGTTTATTTTTATGGAGCGGCTAAAAAGGTGCAAATGAAAATGTGTGTGGAAATGTGTGTGTAAATGTGTGTGTGTGTGTGTGTGCGGGTCGAGATAAGCAATTGAACGTGTTGTGGTGTTTGCGATTAGATAAGCAAAAAATCAAACAGTTGGCTTTTATTTCCACTGAGGGTGAAGTGCGAAAGGGGATGAAGGGTGAGGGGTTGTGATCGGGGGTTGTCATTGTTTCTAAGCGCATAAAAATCGTGTGTAATGGAAATTCATTTTGTGCAATTTTTTGTTTGCGCAAATAAATTGAATTCGCTAAAAGCTCGCTTTCTCTACCTCCTCCCCCCACCCCTCCCCCTCCCTCTCCCACACCCTCACACTCGCTCTGCCCATCGCACTAGCTGTATATATTTATAACAGTACCTCGCTTTCTCCTTATTGTAATTAGAGCATCTTAACATTGTTGCCTCATGTGGCGCTAAGCCAATTTGCGCTGCGTAATTATATCTGTAAGTACGTTTTGTATCTTTGAGATACATTTCTTTGCACACAGCACTTCCGTCATATTTTCTTTCTATTCGCTTCTTTACTTTGCTTGCTTGTGGTAATAAAATTTACACTAATGGACACATAATACACTTAGTTGCGCACTCTCTGACTCATGGTTGGCATTAATGTGTGGAATACAGTGCCTCATGCGTGTTTACGTATGCCCCAAAAATGCAAATCGCTCAATTTGAATGTCTCATTAATATGGCCAAGGGTTAAGTCGATGTCGCACTCTGATTATGACATTGTTAAATGTTATGAAAAAGCGTCTCATGTTTATACCACCCCCTCTCACAAACACACACACATACACATTGATTCCGACTCCTTGGCGTCGGCTGCTGACTTGCAAATGAAGTCCGCCGAGGTTTGCCAACTGGCATCCATTTACTGGCTGACGTTTGGACTTTTAATTGTGTTTTAAAGTGTTCAGCGTTGAGGGGGTTCAGAGGTTGTTGGCGGGGGGCGGGGGGCGGCGGGGCGTGGCCAGGGCTGTGGATTATACGCTTACAGGCCATTTGGCTGTTGATTTAGCTCGGCTGTTTGGTCATTTGATGCCTAATTAAATTTAACGATGACGTTGATTTCCCCCAACACTGTCCCACAGGATCGCGGGTTGGGGGAAACGAGAGCGAGAACTTGTGAATCGGGGACAGCTTTCAAGCAAAGGTTTTATTTTACATTCCGGCGCAATCGAATGGGTTCCCAATGGGCCACAGCTAAATGCGTTTACAGTAGTTCCATTGAATATGTGTTTTACATCTCTCTCCCTCTCGCTCACACACTCACTCTCTCACTCTCCCACTCACTCGTGTGTATGGCTTAATGACGATATACGAGCTTAGCGGTCAATATACATACTTGTACATATATAAATTGGAATTTGTGTAAGAAAAGTATTAACGCGATCAAATGGCATGAGAGGCAAGCAAATAAAATGTAATTGGAACTTTCTAAGCATATTTAATATCGGGAGTTTTATCTCAAGTGTAGAAATTTGTCAGTAGGCAACAATCTAATCAATTTTGCAATGAACTTCGAGTCCCGTATCTCGTTAAGATGTCTTACGGTAAGCCTAGATGAACAGCTCTTAATATATTGATCAAAAGATACAGATACAGATACAGTTACAGATACGGATACAGATACAGATACAGATACAGATACAGATATACAGATATACAAATACAGATACAGATACAGATACAGATACAGATACAGATACAGATATAGATATAGATACAGATATAGATATAGATATAGATATAGATACAGATATAGATACAGATACAGATATAGATATAGATATATATACAGATACAGATACAGATACAGATATAGATACAGATACAGATACAGATACAGATACAGATACAGATACAGATATAGATATAGATATAGATATAGATATAGATATAGATATAGATATAGATACAGATATAGATACAGATACAGATACAGATACAGATACCGATATAGATACAGATATAGATACAGATACAGATACAGATACAGATACTGATACAGATACAGATACAGATACAGATATAGATACAGATACAGATACAGATACAGATACAGATACAGATACAGATACAGATACAGATACAGATACAGATACACATACAGATATACAGATATACAGATATACAGATATACAGATACAGATACAGATACACATACAGATGTACAGATACAGATACAGATACTTATATCTATGGTTTAAATTGTCAATTATTTGATCTGTCAGTTAAATTCAAGTGCTTGAGCTGTCTTTATCGATAAACTAAAGCCACGTTAAATGGCTGCAACAATTGTCACACACTTTCCACTTCCCCTCCCCCTCATCCCATGCCGCCTTTCACATTTTCACACAGAGACTTTGTCAGGCAGACAAATCGAATGCAATTTCACGGCTATTTGAATGGGCATGCAAAATAAAATAAAAGGAGAAAAAAAATCAGCTACGTTTTGCGAATAATGCAATAAATGAGCGCAATTTTCAATTTGCGGAACAGATGAGCCACAAAGCAGGGTGGAAAATCATCAGTGTTTCCCATTTTCCACCAGACCAGAACGAAGCGTGGCATGCTTCAGTATGTACCGTTAGTGCAACGGGCTGCATGCAGGGCTTTTAAGCTAAGTGCATACAGAGCTGGGCCTGCTGCGCCGTGAAGTGTGCAACATGCAACATGTAGCATGAAGCCACACACAATGAGGCAGGCTGCAACAATTAGCATGCGAGTCTCTAAACCTTTCCTTCACATTTACACGGCGTACGTGACATTTCGGCAATTGCCTGCCAATTGTTTTCGAGTGGTTTCTAGAGGCTTGGGGGCGTGGCAAGGGGCAAAGCTCGGCATATAAAGGGATTGGGCATTGGCTTGCCCCCCGGCGAAGCTTGACAAATGTGCATTTAATTAGCCGAAGCGCGCGGTTTCAATTTTCCCTGCGTTTGATTTGTGGCCCAACGACATTCAAAGGCTTCAAGCAAGACACTCACATATCTTTCTAATATCATTGCCAACAGCATCATCATCATTATCATTATCGTTCTTATCTTCATTATCATTATTTGGCATCTGCTTGCAAAACAAGCGTCATTTGAATCCTTAGAAAAATCAAAAACAATTAAAGTTTACTAAAGAAAAACAAAACTCATCAGCGAGAGAGGGAGAGAGTAAGAGAGAGAGAGAGAGAGGCACACACACACATACCTAAACAGGCATTCCAACATGTGTGTAAACATATGCCTGCACACCCCCATTCCCCACCCCCGCCCCTCGTTCCATGCATGCAAAGATAACGTTGCCTACTTTTGTGCGCTCGCCAACGCAAACAACTTTTGCGTGACGTCTGACGTTCCACCCCTCCCCCACCCGTGCTTCGTATTCTACACCACGCACACCCCTCAGCCAACCCTCCCCTAGTTGTCACCCTGCTAACGATAACTAAATTTGTACATTTGGTGTAAATGTAAATAGATTGTTGCCTGGATTTGTGTGTGCGGGCGTATGTGTGTGTGTATGTGTGTGGGTGAGTCGCTCAGTGTTTGTGTGTGTGTGTATGCTGCGTATGCTGTGTGATTAACGGGTGGCTCGTGGCTCTAGGTCTGCGCCTTCTTCTTCTGTATTCTAGCAGCGGCGTCGGCGTCGGTTTTGCGGGCTGGTCAAAGCGGCGCCATCCAGCCGCCAGGCAAACCAAAGCCACGCCCCTCCATCCCTCGCCCCACTCCCCGATTTTCGTTATCCATAAAGCTAAAATTCAAATACGCATTGGTGTGTGCTATACCCTGTATTCAAGATACAAAAAGAATAGATTCTTGTGTCTCTCCTTTCTATCAATTAACATTTGAATCAGTGTTGGAAAATGTTGTACAATTTGATGAACAAAACTATTGCAGTGTTCAAATGTTTATTTGTTAGTTAGGCTTTCAGCATATTGGAGAATTAAAGGTAATCAATCTAAAATTAAATACTATAATAATATGCAAACAGTGTTGAAAAATGTTCAAACTTATTTTGAATACAACTTTAGATATTACATTTAATTTGTAAATACAAAACATTCAACTCAACCTTAAATGCCTACAAGCACCACTTACAGGGTATCCCAAAAACCCATCAAACCTCTCCGGCTTGCCATGTGTACAGAAGGGTTTCCCTATATAGGATAAGTGGCTGATGAGGAGATGGCCTTGAAGTTAAACGACAAACATCGTATAAAAGACAATAGCTTAGCTAACATAACTGTTGATTGAGAAGTCATAAAAGTGTTCATTGATCTGTCAAATAAATACCTTTAACACTCCAAAACCGAATGCCGGTCGTGCCATAAATCGTTGAACCGAATGACTCAGATTATGAGAGGTGTGATATAAACTAGTGTGTGAAATTGATAGGAGTATCGGATTGACTTAACCCAGAAAAAGTTTTGATTATGCAAGCGATTTATTCTATTAATATTATATATTTTATACCAGTTAATAACAGATTTTTAAATGTTATATATTTTATGTATATTAAAACTTATAATCAAAAATAATATTTATAATAATATAATATAATATAATATAATATATATTAAAACTTGTAATCAAAAATAATATTTATAATAATGATTATAATAATATTTTATATAGCATACTTAGTAGTAATGATAATAAAAAAAAAAAAGTAATGCTAATATTAATATTTATAAAATGTAAAATATTTAAAATAATAATAAAAATATATATAAACATCATATAAATGAAATAATCATGCCAATAACAATTATATATTTTAATATTAAAAAAATAGTAATAACAATGTAGAAATATTGATTTTAAAAAATATAAAAATAAATTAAACAATAAAAAAATATATATATTAGTATAAATATGCTAGAGTTTAAAGTAAACGAAAAATTAAAAATTATGTTTGATATACCTATTAAGCGTATGTAAGCAGATTATTAACAGGATTTACATATACACACAGATATATAAAAATATATAGCATAACATAAAATAAGTTTTAATCAAGTTGCGACCTCCTACAGGCACAGATTTCATAAACAGGCCTTAGAAGCACCTGGACGACTGTCACAGCCCACCCCCAAGCCCTACTGTGATTAACATAACACCTGCCAACAATGGGCGTGGAGGCGTGGCAAGGTGCTGTAAAAACTCGACTCGACTTTGTTGGCAGCATTGGATAATGCGCCATCAATAACAATTATAGGCGAGCCATCAAAGCCAGCCACTGGACGTCAGAGTGTCCTGGACAGGATATTCCAATTAATGTTGCTTCATTGAACGCAACAGCGTTAAAACTAAACACGCATTATGATGGGGATGGGGGAAGGGGGATGGGGGTGTCGCGTAATTTAAATGCTAATTTCCTGAGCACCTTTTCAAGGTGCGCCGCAATGAATTTTTACAAACATTTTCATAAACCCAAATCAAGCGGAAGGTGTTAAAAATAAAAACTTTGATTACATTTACATTGTAAAGCAGTCGATGAGGAGCGTGCCAAACCCCCCTCCCCCTATCTCTTTTCCACCCCTTGTGCAACCATCATGCGTGCTACATGACGTATACAAAATATTTGCTCGTGGCATATTTTCTGGTAAGAAAGTCGACTCAACTTTTTAATGACACCAATTAGCAACTGACTCTGTGGAAGGTAAAGGATGAAGGTTTTCCATAAGCCGCTCTCTGCCTTTTATGCATACCCCCCGCCCCCCTCCGAGCTCCTTTCCATGTCCTTTAGCTCAAATGTGGGCTACAGATTCATTCGTCAGCCGCTGTGTAAATAATAATTATTTCTGTTCGCTTTTCAGCTGTGCTTCAAGTGTTTGGGCAAATAACTGAAGCATATATTTATATATACTTGAGAGCTTTGCTTTAAAGTGGACGTAAATACACATTTACTTCAAATTCAGGCACGGACTTGAAACTTTAACGGGAATATAGTTTGGCAATTGCAGTTAGATGTACTTTAATTCTATTTAAAATGAAAAAAAAGGTTTATTTACTAATACATTAATTCTTGGTACTAAATAGTCAAGTAAGCTAAATACATACATATATATAGAAAATTTAATGACTCTAGCGAGATATGTTCGAAAAACTAAAACATGTTATCGATAGCACGCAAACGAAAAGAGTTATCGATAAATAAATATATATATATATATATATATATATATATATATATATATAAATATACATAAGCCAATTTGATGACTCTAGCTCTTAAGATGTGCGAGATATGTAGTGAAAATAAACAAAAAAAAAATAAATAATGAATAAATAATGTGTTCACCTTATAATTTATAATGATTGCCGACTTAAGGCTGATGTTCATATAACACTTAAGATTCGTATGCACAACGATTACGCCCTGTATGAACCCATCGATAAGACGTACAAGTCGGGGAAATAAAAGAAAAAAAAAACAAAATAATTCAGATCGGATCCTACGACAGTTTATCGCTTAAAAACGCTGCTGCTTTGCTTATTGTAGCGTCCCTTCATTATTTCCCCCACATCGATGCCCAAATTCATGTAAGACTTGAATTCAATGGGCATTATTGGGGGCAGACGCTTCGGGACCCAACGCAGTGGCTGCCTCAACTGCTCGACACTTGTGTCCAACTTGATGCCACATTTGCCCAGATGCTGCTTAAACTTGATTGGCTTGTGCAGCTTGTCGTATGGATCGCGATAATAGTCACGAAAGTCCTGACAGTCCAAATAGAAGGTATCGATCCTCTCGACATCCCCATAATCTACAATGGGCAGTCCGATCTGTGGCACAAACCCCAACACTCCGCGCCGATGTTTCTTAGCGCTCTTCGACACGGTCCACATGTCCACCTCCGGCACTTTGTCATGTTGACTCATTTTTGCTAAACTCAAATCCAAACAAATACTATATTGCACAACTATTGAATTATCGAATGTTAAAAAAAACTAAATTTGATTCGAATTCAACAGGCTTTCAAAAGTGGAATACAAAGAAATTCAATTCAGTTCAAGGGAATTTGAATATGAAAGCAAAACCAAAAGGCATCTGTGATTATATATACATATGATTATATATATATATTATATAGTAATTATCGTCATGAATACAGCGATTATCGTAATATTCGATCATTTGATCGATAATTGATAGTAAGTATATAGATAAAATACATAAGTATATAGATGACAATTATGATTATTTTTTATATTTTATATTATGAGATATTTGAGCAATTAAATTTGTATACATTCGATTTATCATTTTGATTTCGCTTATATACATGCATTTTGATATCGATAAATCTTGAATATATTTAACAGAAAAGTAATTTTTAATTAAATATATAGTATATAACATATCGTGTAATATGGCTAGTGTAGCCAAGACTTTTATTAAAAATGGTTTAGAAATTTCTCAACTATATTGTATTCATTACATAAATATGCATACATATAGTATAATATATATTATAAATCTACTCGACATTTTAATAATTAATAAATATTTGATAATCTTAAGATCTGTTTACCAGGTATATGGTAATCAAAAGCTAAAACATATACATTAAAATTTTTAGATACAAAAAAAATATAAAAAATAGATTAAGTTCCTCTTATAAATAGTTATAGATTATTATCGACACTATTTATGTGATCATTCACACTTCCCATTAATGCTAGTTAAACATCATTAAACTGCTTTCACCGGTAATCCAATAAATAATTTTATAGCAGCTTTATATAAAAATATTACATAGATCGAAATAAGTCGAAAGTCACAAAAAAATGTGACCCCAATATTCGCTTATGGAGAGTCTCTCCCTTCCACCCATTTAGTAAAACGCTTATGTTAGAAAAATAGAAATCAATTCAGGGTCGGGGTGTAATAAATGTAAATATCCCGTTAGACTGACCCCAAGTGGGAAAACAGACCAGAAATAAAGTGGCATAGAAAAAGGCGGGGAATCGGTTTTTTTTTTTTTGGTTTGGTTTGGTTTGGAGAGTAACAAGTGCTTGTTGCGGTGATCGGAAAGGCTAAGAAGGATGAGAGTCCTTCGCATTCGCAGGATGTTGAGCAGCTGTTGACGACGACAAAAAAAAATCATCGTTTGCTATTGACATTTGACAGGGACGCGTGGGTTGGCCGCTGGGCATGGTGAAGGAGCTTGAGGATTGGTCTAGCTGCTGCTTTTTTTTTGTTTTTTCTGCAGCTCTTCTATTATTGCTTTATAATATTTTGCCTTGTTTTTAGCATTTTAAATAACCGCGGGTGTGATTTTTACCCAGCTAAACGAGTCTCAAATTCCCCTCGGGCTGGGGGTCGAGTTGCTCAAGTCCTGTCTCATGATTAAATTTGTGTATGTTAAGCGCTTCTTAGCTGCCTGCTTAAATATGCTGCTCGGGTAGAGTCGAGCTGCTCCTTGATTGCATTAAAGCCTCTCGCACTGCCACTCGCAGTCCCTTCGACCTCCCCTCATTTTGATTGACGCCCTGTTGCGGTTACTAGGATATTGGGTCCATGCCCTCCGCTCCATCAGAGGCCTAGATCTGTTCTTGAAAGACAAACATTAAATAATGCCAAGCTACTTGGGATTACGTTCTATGCTTTATAGAAAATAATTTGGTAATTCATTAAATATTATTTTTATATTTCTCTGCCCTGTCTCCTTTTCATGGGATATTTCTTCTAATCCTGTAAATCATATTCCCACATTACAATTCATTAAAACTTTAAACTTTAATCATACTAATTATATTTTATTTCAGATTTTATATTTATATATAACATCTGGACTATATTCATATCTAATCAGAAGAGTAACTACTCATAAATAAAAGGAATAATACTTTTTTTTTAATATGAGAGCATAAGTCGGGTTCTTCTTAAACTCTTTTAATACTCTTCAGTTTCTAGATATACTTTTAAATAATCAAACTTTATCTCATAACTAGTATGCGTGTTCAAAAATTGAAATTTAAATAAAATGCTTTAAACATCACTAATGTTAATCGATATTTATCGATATGAAGCGATTTCTTAACATATTAAATTATTTAATATTACATACATAATGGGCTTCTAGTCATTTTTAGTTCTTTTTACAAGAGTTAAGCCATAGAGTTTTATCCAAAGTTAAGCCATAGATTAAACTTTTATAAAAAATAAATTTTATAGATGTGCGAAATGAAGATCAGGAACCACTCAAAACCTCAAGGAATCCAATTTATTCGAACCTTACAGCAAATTTTAAGAACTCTTCGAAAAACTACATTTTAAATTTAGCAAATGAATAAAATTACAAATTATTTCAATATTGTTAGAATACAATTTGTAATATAAAATTAAATTGAATTGTATACACATTAAAAAAGAAATACACAACTAAGTGTAATTAACACAAAATGAAACCTTTCTACTCTCAATTTTAGAAAATAATTTTTGAATATCTTTAATTTAAATGTATTGATTTTGTTTCCCTCATTTTCGTCTAGTTTCTGGGTCTTTGTAGTGCTCACGTAACCGCACATAGACTTTGCAATCAATTGGCTTTTCACATGAAACCCGGACAAACAAATGTCTAGCCTAACAAAATAGGAAAAACCCCCCAAAGGCAGGTTTTACAGTTATTATTGTATTTGTTTGGTTAACTTTTGTTTGAGATGTCGATGTCGAGCACAATGATCGGTTTAATATGTTAAGGGCTGGACCCCGTTGATGACGACCGCCACAACAAGAGCAGTTGCATGCAACCACAACAACAACAAGAAGAAGAACTTCTGCCTGGGCATAATCAAATGGCAAGCAAGGATGAAAAGCAACGCCCACGTCCACGCCCATCAACTATCTGAGAATCTGCAGCTTGGCCTTCGTTTGTTCTGCGTCTTTTTCCTGTTTATTATTTTCACATCGCATCGGCTGCCGGGGGTTTGATGGTGGGGATGATGCTGGTTGGAGGGGTTGAGCAACGCCAACGCGTTTCGCCGTTGTGTGATTTACATAATGTCCTTGTCGACAGCATCGGCAGCGACACCCCTCGACAGCCACCCCCTCGGCAACCCCCTTCTGCTTCTCATCCTCCTTCCGCATTGACTAGTTTAAAAATATTAACTGTCAATTTGTATTTGGCAACACTTGGCTGAAGAGCTATTTGCCCCATCAGCCCCCCAAAGTGGGGAAGGGCTGAGAATTAAGTCAAGCCCGAAAGTGCACTTGAAGCAAGCGAAGTTCAGTTGGGAGCCAAAAGGTCCTGCTTATAGATTTATAGATGAATAGATAGAACAAGTAGATATAAATATGATAAACATTATATAAAAATGCATGCGGCAAGCCGAAAAAATCTTGTTGTTTTTTTTTTCTCTTTTCGGGAGTTAGTCCTAAACTAAAAACTATTCAAATAAGAGAATACAGTTCATTATTTATATAAACTTAAATCAAATTTAAATTAAATTTAATAAACAAGTCGATATTCGAAAGTGCTCGACTAGAAGATAAGTGTATGGAGTTAGTATGATGAGTCCAGCTCTTAAAATGTACGATAACAAGCAAACGGAAAGAGTTATCGGTTATCGAAAACAAACTCAATATGTGCGTGCTTTTAAAGGATCTACATACAAAATTTGAAATCTCTAGCTTTTATAGTTGCTGAGATCGACGCATTCACACAATCAGACAGACGAATAAGACTAACTGTTAATCCGACTGTTGATACCGCTTACAATTACTGGGTCGGCCACGCCTCCTTCTGTCTGTTACACACGTTTTCACAAAGGCAGTATACCCTGTTTACACACTGTCAATCGATTTAGTGTATCAAAACTTTACTGTGCCACACATAACAAGCCTTTAATCCACATCCTTTAATGTCCTTCGGCTGTGTTTAACAATTGCATAAAAGGCGAAATATAAATAGCAACAAAAATGTGAAAAAAGGCTAACTTTCAGCTAACCGAAACTCTTTGGCAACATTTTATTATTATCTCGACAATAGTTTATCAGCGATAAAACCCTTTCGATAAGGACATAAGTACAGTGATAAGCAACAACAGCAACAACAACAGCAACAACAAAAGCGTAGACAAACAGACGATAATAATACATAATAACAGTGTAGACTCTGGCAGTCACTCAGTCAGCACATGGAGTCAGTCGAGAGAAAGAGAGAGTGGGAGAGAGCGAGAGAGGGGCAGACAGAGAGAGAGAGAGAGAGAGAGAGAGAGTGAACGAGCTCATGAGCAGCCCCGTACGTCAATGATGCTAATCAGAACGTCAATGGGCCACTTCGACCACTTCCCGCCCACCGTCCACCGCCCACTGGAGTTGGGGGCGCAGCACGTGGTGTGCCTGACTCCAACTCCGAAAATATAAGCCACCCCCTGCAGTGTGCAAGTGTGTGTGTGGGTATGGGAGATGCGTATGAGTAACGTGATAAGAGGGCAGTGCAGTAACAACAACAACAAAAACAACAACGGGGGTTCTACAAGCAACCCACTCCACTGCATTCCACTCCATTCCATTCCATTCCCAACCCCCGCTCTAACTTTTTCCTCTACGGCAAGCTGCATGCCAGCAGTTAGACTTCGCCTCAGCTTACCATCACTCAATTGCACGACGAAACTCACTCGAAATTGCACTCAAAACTTTTTGAGCGAAATTAAAAGCTCTCGATTCGCCAGCCGTCGTGCATCGTATGGGTGTCTCCCTTGCCAGCACACAAGCATACAAACACAAGCACGAGCTGGCGCCGCAACAAGTTCGACTCGGCCTCGTGCCGAGCAGGCTCTTGATTCGCCTTCTGGCTGTGCCTTTCGCTCGGCTCGGCTGTTGTCGTCGCTTCCATTCCACAAGTGGCAGTCGCCGTCAACGCGCGTTTCCGGTGCTCACTTTATTAACGGGCTCAACGCAATTTGGTCGTCGCGAGTGCGTTTTCCAAACACACAACACAAATCAACAAAATAAAAATATATATATAATATATATATATATATTTATATATATGTATATGTATTTCTATATAAAATTTATTGCTGAAATATTGGCTTAAAATGCTCTTTGGCCAAGTGAGAAGTGCTCGTGGATATAACAAAAATGTTTGTGAAAATTTTTGATACGCATATTTCTTAAAGTTTATGAAAATTGTGAATGCTCAGCTAATTTGTAAACAAATTGTTTATAATAATAATATATCCATATATTCCATAACAAAATTGAAATTTATTTGAATGTAAGTCGGTTCTAAATAAAATTTATACAATTACTGCTTAAGGTTCTTTTTGAGAAACCGTTTCGTTTATTAAAAGTTGAATTCAATTAATTTTTTAATATTTCTATCTGAAATTTTGTATATTTCTATCTGATATTACGAATACTACTATGCCTGATTTAATATCTCGACTACTTGTATGTCTAAAATAAGATGTTTACTTGACCGCACAGATAAGATCTGAAGGGTTTCAAAAACAACTCAAACATTTGGTATTTCAAATCTGTAAAGATAAGAATCAGAATCCATATTTATTTATATAGATTTTGCTTAGAACAAAAAATAGAATACAATCGAAAATAATTTCAGAAATTTTTCATTTAAAAAAATATAATATAAATATATAATATATGATTCTCAACAGGAGTTAAATGCATAACATTTTGTTTAGCACAGTATTTTTTAATAATAACATAAAAATTATTATTCTTATGTTTTTATTGAGATTTCAAAAAGTCCCCTAAAATAAAATAACATTTTGTTTGTTTTCCAATATATTTGAAATTTGTGACATACTAAAACAATCAATTGTTCGTGTCTTAGCAAAGTATTCTTATTATGTTTTTCATTAATAAAAAAAACCATACCTAACAAATCTGTAGTAATATCTATTAAATTAATATAAATCTATTACTTTAGCAATTTGTACAATTATTTTACAAAACTTTGACCTACTCATAGGAAATGGGAAAGAGGTAAAGCTTTCTTGTAGCCTGTCAAATGCAGTTGTAACGTGTTTTATAAAGCAAGCAACGACCTTTTATTCTTGAAAAAAGAAAAAAAAGAAACAACAACAAACGAAGAGCAAAACATTGGCGCTGAAATGTATGCTTCACTTATTTAATAGAGAGCATAATAAATATTACACAAGCGCAGGTGCTGGCTGGCTGGCTGCCTTTTAAGGACGTTTCTCAGACAAAGCCGCATAAAACCTTGCTGCAGTTTCAGTGTCAACAGCAGCAGTTGCATTAACTGCAGCTGCAGCAACTGGTAGCTGCAACATGTTGCATGGCCCCGACATTGGCGAATCGGCGGCTCATTATCGAATAATGGATAATTCAGCAAAGTGCGAACAAGTTTCGATAAACCCAGAAAAAAACCGTATTAAATATAACATTTAATGGCTTTAAAGTTTTGTTTTTTTTTAGAGTATTACAAATGGGGTCTTCTTATATTTATAGCATATTTGTAGCTATAAAGAAAATATTCTAAAAATATTTTTTGAGCTAGAATTTTGATCTTTTTGTTTTAGTTTTTTTGTTAAAAGAAATTTACTGCTAGAATAGACTAGACAAGATTTGAATAGTTATTTTAATTGTGTGTGTGTTCTTTACTCTTCATAATAAATTAGTATGATTTTGCTATATAAAATATTACTAAAAATAATATTCTAACTATAAAGAATTTGTTGTCCCTTTTGAATTGAAGACTAAAAATAAAAGTAACATCCTTCTACATGAGCAAATGTTTGGGTTCTTATATTATACAGCATTTATTTATTTATTCCAACTTAACATTAATTAATATAATTCATTTGAAGTTTTAATTTTGATCTGAACTTTCGATTTTAAGCACTATTTAGCTTTCGAGTTTAATGTTATGGGCTATAAAATTTGTTGTAAGAATTATAAGAGAAACAATCTTATAAGATATGAATTTGTATATCTATCAAATCTCTCTAAGAGTATTTGATTATACGAGTAGGATTAAGGATTAATAACTGAGCAATACTTTTAGTAACATTTTTGATAAGAATTGTTTATTTTTATTTGATAATAAAATAAAGATTCAAGATTAAGATGAAAATTAAAGTGAAGATTAGTGCAGATTTATTTAAAAGTTATTTCTATTTAAAGGGTATTTAATCTTCGACTAGCGGAAAGAAACCGTTTCGCTTATTTTTTTTATAACTAAAAGGCATTATATAACATGAACGCACAATCGCTGGGAATGTAATCCTATAGCCTTTTGCCCATTACAGTTATGTTTCGCTGTTGCTGCTGTTGTGTTTTAATTTCTTGTAGCATTTCTTTTAAAGAGTCCGCGGGCCCAAGGAGCTTGCCACAACATGCAGTTCAATAAAAGCGACACAGTCGGAGCTGCCACTCGGTCAGGCGACAAAAGAAACGCGCCGCAAAGTGCGCGTTTTGTGTTACGCGCCTCCGACCCCGCACCCTTTGACCCGCCACCATCTACGCTGCCCACACGTCATCCCTTGCCCTTATCGCTGCTCTTAACCATATCCATGACGTTGTCCGCTGCTCAACAAGTCAACGCTTTAAATGCTCCACGCTGTTCCGGTCAAATGCTTCAATGCCAAGGGGCATAACCATAACAACGCCGCCAACATTTAGCGGTTCAGTTGCGTGGGTCAAAGGGCGGCCAAAGCGTTTGCTCTCCACGTATTCTCAAATCAAGCACAATGCAATTCCGTATTCCGCCCGACTCCCAGACGTATTACACATATTCCGCCAAATAGTTATAAAAACACATGTAACAGTTTGCAGTCTATAAATATTCTCGAATTTAAGAGCTCTAAATTAGATCATTGCAATCGATTTTGTTATCGATTCATCGAAAATTATGAGCTAGATTGATTATCAGAGAAATAAAGACGAAAGGGTGTATCCAACGAAGGATTAAGATTTAGATTTTATTTATTATTTTAAAATCGTGGTATCGATTAAATTAATCGATTTAACTAAGCACAAATATATCAATATTATTAGAGTTGAAAATGCTCTGAAATATATCATTTTAATCGTTATCGACTTATTGAATATTGAGGGCATATTAATCGATTACGATTTTTAATTTTAAAATCGAGCTTTCAATTCGATTAATCAATTTGTCAAAGAAGAATTTGTTTATCGCATAATAATTAGAATTAAAATTATATTTAAATTAAAAAGTTATAGATTTTGAGTTGAAAATGATCTGAAATAAATCATTTTAGTGGCTATCAATATCGATAATGTTATCGATGTAGATAACAAGTTTTGAAAGTTGTGTGATAAATCTTTTTTGGTTTGAAGAACTGGTACCAAACACAAAAGAAAAATATAATAAGAAATGGAAGAGTTTTATTTTTAACTTGGAAACCCTGATTTCAAAAGTAATTTATTTATCAAATATCGTTTAGTCTATCGATCACATAATTCGATTTATCAAAGAACTAAGGGATTCAAATGCTCTCGAATAGAAGATTTCAATAATTATCGATTCATTTGTCGATTCTGTTTATTGATAAATCGCAAATAATTACATAATTCTGTGTTAAAACCAACTGCTTGGCAAACGTTGATAAAGTCACGTGTATTAATAACTGATATCGATTTTAGATAAGAACGATGCGGATATGACGCAACATTTATTAATGCTGAAGGGAAACAAATTCTAATAAGTTGAGATTGCAGATAAGACTGACAGAAATTAACATCTAGCATAAATATTATGCGATGTTAACCCAGTTAAGCAATTACTGTCACTGGACAATAAAACTACAAAGGTATCACATATGTAGGTATATGTATAAACCTTCTATATGTCACAGTTAAATGGAGTATATCAGCTGACATTTATTGCTTGAACATAATTTGAAAATTATTTCCAAAACTCAAATTTAGCTAGCAAAATTTCGAAATAGTCAATAAATTTGGAAGAATAAATTAAAGGATTTATTTAATTTTATTTCGATTAAAAAAGAAAAAAGATATATAGAAAATGTAAAGTTCACATTACAAAAGTTATTGCTTATGATGATGGATTTTTACTCATAATAAAAAACGAAGTGTATTTTTTTTTTCATATGTTATTATATTATTTAAAGACTTATTATTTTATCCTCAAGCATTTTATTACTTGTGCCATAAAAGAGTTAAAAATAATTTGAATATAAGATAGTGATTTATTACAGCAAAATAATATACTATCCTTTATTTTCCGCATCCTGAAATATTAATTTTCCTTATAATAAAGAAGGAAATGAAATTTTTTCTTATATGGTGTTATAAAACGAAAAGAGTAAATATTATATGGAAGGAATTTTATTACTTGTTTTATAAAAAATAATAATTTGCGTATAAGGAATTGATACATTAATAAACCATTAATTGTTTTTCGTATTTTTTAAATATATTATAGATGTATGAATATATATGGATTTGAATATATTCGGGTACGTTTATAAGGGAGTCTATAAAAGTTATTTATAAGACTAAATATAAGTTTTTATACAAAATTATTTAGTCTTATAGAGAGGAACTCGATTCAGGTTGTAGGAATATAGAAAATTATGAATTTTAACCATTAAGTTTAACTATATGCACATATATCTAAATTGTACATTATTCTATATAATATTGATCTTCTTATAACTGTATTAAGTGGAATATTGGTGGAATTTTCGGTACCTTTGCAGTACTCCGTTGAAACGATGGACGCGACGCAACTCACGGAGCTGATGGGAAGCCACGATTTCATGCAGCTGCAGCAGCAGTTGCAGCACAACAACAACAACTACAACACCGACGGCCATAATGGTCTATCGCCGGAGTCCGTGGAGCGGAGTTCGCGGCCCGTGCGACGTGCCACACGACGCACCTCACAGGTAAGTCAACGCGGCAGACGTGGGTTTCGGGTTGATTTGGGTTAGATGGAAAGCCAATGCAATTGTAACTGTTCGCAGCTAAGCAATAACACCTACGACCTGGAGATGACGGACTCCAGTTCGCAGAGCGACGACACCAGCGGCGGCGGCGGCAGCAGCAACGGCGGCGGCAGCAGCACCAACAACAACAGCAGCAACCAATTGGGCGCCGTTCATGGCGGGCAGCGGCCGTCGAGTCGCGGCCGGCAGCAGAACGGGGTCGGCGCCGGCGCCAGCCTGACGCCCAGCAGCAACAACAACAACAACAACAATAATAATAATAATAACAATGGCAGTGGCAGCAACAACAACAGCAATGCGAACGCAAGTGCGAACCGTCGCCGCAAGGGGGCGCTCAATGCCAAGGAGCGAAATCTACGCCGGCTGGAGTCGAACGAACGGGAACGGATGCGAATGCACAGCCTGAACGATGCGTTTCAGTCGCTGCGCGAGGTCATTCCGCACGTGGAGATGGAGCGGCGTCTCTCCAAGATCGAGACCCTCACCCTGGCCAAGAATTACATTATCAACCTAACCCACATTATACTCTCGAAACGGAACGAGGAGGCGGCTGCCATGGAGCTCAATGCCGGCGCCGTTGGCGGAGTTTTGCTAACGGGCCTGACAGCGGAGCCATCGGTGGTGGGGGCGGCAAATGGCGCCACCAATGGATTGTGCTTCGAGGACGCTTTGACCAATGCCGGAGGCGGCGCCTACGATTGCGCCTTGCTGGCGGCCAGCGATGGCAGCTTGTTGAATGCGGCAACCAGCGCGAATGCCATGCAGAGCCTGCCGATGCACATGCATGCGCAGCCGCAAGTGGATCAGCAGCAGCAGCAGCAGCAGCAGCAGCAACAGCAGCAACCGTTGCTGCCACACCTGCATCATCAGCAGCAGCAGCAGCCGCAACTGTTGCATGCACACGCGCACATGTTGCTGCCACAACAGCAACAGCAATCGCCACAGCAGCAGCAACAACAACAGCAGCAGCAACAACAACAGCAGCAGCAGCAGCAGCAGTCGCAGCAGCCAACGCTCATACTCAATGGCGGCACCACCCTAAATGTGGGCGGCGTCGCTGTCGCAGTGGCTGTGGGCGGGGCAGGCGGCGCCGCTGGCAGCGTTTTTTCGGATGTCAATGATAATTTCGATGAACCCTTTCGAGAGTTTCTCTAAGCAATCATTGGGTTTGTTCTGTTGGTCTGTGTTAAAAGGGATTTAAGTACACGCATAGAATTTATAGCATATACATATATAGCATACTATATCTAACTAAAAGATGGGAATATAAATCTTTCAACACAAAGTAGGAAAATATCCATTAATTAGCCCATAAGTAAAATCCAAATAAAAGTGTATACCAAACATTTTAGCTTTTAGTCGGGCAACAACTTACTGTTAAATTTAACATGAGGATAAATTAGTTTTTCTTGATTTTATCATTCATTTGCAAGAGCTTAAATTAAAACTCTCCACAAAGTGCAAGCTCTTTTGCTTAACTTAATGTCAAACTTAAAATGAGGATAAATATCCATTTTTTTGTTGATTTTATTTAATTAATATTATTATTATTATTATTTTATTTTTAAAATTGTCTTTACATATATTATTATTCATTTGCAACAGCTAAAGTCAAAACTTAATCAATGACATTTTTTATTTTTTTTTTTATTTCCAACAACTTAAATCTTAACTTTAAAAAATTCTTATTTTTACGAGTAACCTTCAAAGTTAGCATGAACTTTAACATAAGGTTAGTTCAGTTTTGATTTTCACAATTGCTTAACTCTGAGCTCTCAAATTCCTGGCAAAGTTAGCATGCACTTTAACATTTGATTAAGTATGTGATTTTTTATATAATTTTATAATATTTAAGGTAGACGAATAACCAAAATAATTTCACCGATTTTTCTCTTTTAGTTCTTATGCTAATGATCCTCAAAAAACCTTGTGTCAAATTTCAGTACCATGTGTCAAAATTACCCTTAAAACCTTATGTCAAATTTCTAAACCAAGTGTCAAAGCCAATTTGTTTACGCTTTCATCTAACAAAAAGGAAAATATCTTGTAAATTATAAAAAAAAAAGGAAAAAAACAAAGCCGACCGTTGTGGTGCAAAAGTCAAATACATACGCAATTATTCAAAGTTGTTAATATACAAATATACAAATATATATAAATACATATACATACGCGTAGTTAAGAAAGCTTAGAAATAATATATGATATACAAATGTAGTTCAGATTAAAGATACAAAACGGACGAATGGAACACGAAATATTTAAAGCATGAATCAAAACAACAAAAAACTGAGACGTGCGAATGAAACAAAGTGAGGAAATAGATCGTATTATATATATGTATGTATGTGTATATGTTTATGTATTAAGCACACATTTACAATTGGCAGCAATAGCAGCAACAAAGGCGCAGCATCAATTAATGTTAAATAACGGTACTGGGACTTAAGTAGATGCTGAATGGCAAAAATGGCGACCCGATGCGACGCCAGGAATGGAACAGCAAGTGACGCGCCGCTTAGTTAATTTACCACCCATGATCTTTTTAATGCACTTGAAATTTAGTGTTGTTGTAATGGCTGGCACTGGCGGGGTGCATGTGGCATGAGGCATGAGGCATGTGGCGGGGGGGCGGGTTGCATGGCAATTAACACACAAAAACCGTTGAGAAGACCCCATTGAAATTGGCACACTTCCGTTAGAGCGTAAACTTCCAGGTTAGAAAGAGATGCCACATGGATGACGTGCGTACGGTAAACAGTAATAAAACTAACGGTACCCAATGGGTGGTGTGTGTGTGTGTGTGTGTGTGGGTGAGTGTGTGAATGAATTTGTATTGGACTTAGCAATAATTAAGTGAAAAATAGTAGTTAGGGTGGATGTCAACTTAAGCTTGTTGATTGTGTTTGATTAGTCAAGATTTAGTGAAGTTTAATAGGGCGGGTTCTACAATTCAGCGAGTTCTGAAATGCTTAACTTAAACGTTAGTTGGCTCTTTGCTATCGACTTAAATATGGGTGAAGAAAGAGATATCGATATTTATTTGTAGTGTTATTACCGTTAGACAAGCTGAAACAAAACGGAAACAGGGTTGCATTTGGCTTGTAGATAAAATAAACAAAAAAAAAAAGGAAAAGGGGGGTTTTCCCTTAACGAGTTCTTCTAGTCAAATTCAGTTCAGTAAGCTGGAAATAATCCTTGAAATTGCAATATAGGCGAGTAGTTTAGTTCTGTAGTGAATTATTAAGTTAATATACAATTAAAATATTTCCATATATTGTAAAGGAATACCTTAATACTTTAACAGTTATTAGTCTCATTGTATATAATGTTAAGTCTGGTCTGAACATAATGAGCATTTGGTGTGTACAAGCAAAAGAATAAGAAGTACTCGTATGTACATATGCAAATATATATATATAGATAATATATATTATATATATATCTGTAAGTATGTATGTACGTATTTAGCATATATGTGCATATATTGGAACATTTATGTATCAACACTGTATAGAGCATTAAATATATCTAACTCCGCCTCAAAATAACGTTTATTGAATAAAGTCGAAAATTATGAAATAAATATTCATGTATTATATATATATTTAAAAAAAAATCTTTTATTTTGACACTATTTTAAGGTAAGTTCTATGGTTGATGAAGTCCACGTACCTCTACTGAAACGCGGATGATGCAAAAGTTGATCTCTTTTACTCGTTTCTTTTGCTCTTTGTTTTTGTTTTGCTTTTAACTTTCCATTGCACAATGTAAATTGCATCATTTTTTATGTGACTCAAAGTTTTTTTTAATTAAAATAAAATTCAAATTTTAATTTAAGCGTTTTATATTAAACTACACTCTATATAACACATGCTTTAAAAAAAAAACAAATTTAACACAAATATTAAACTAAAATTTATGAAAGCTTAGCAAAAGACTTGCGGTTTGACCGCCAGCAAAACAACTATCGCCATTCTTTAAAATATCGTTGGGGACTGCAGCGTTGCCACATGGTTAAAAAGAGAAGGGCAAAATATCGATACTCTCAAACTAGCACTTATCGACTGCCACCACCGTTTAAGGTCTTGTACAAACAAGCTATAATTTAAAGCTTAAATTTAAAACGGCAATGTCTCACATCTAGAAATATCTTAAAATAATAAAAGTAGTAAAAATAATATTTTGTTGTTTTGATCAAACAATTCAATAAAAAAGATCATTCAAACAGTTCAAACAGCAACTGTCTTTTTTTATGTGGAGCATGTGGAGCACACGCGCGCGCTCTCTTTAGCGCTCACTCTCTCTCTCTCGCAGCAGCTCTCTGTGTATTTCTCTTCGACGAGTAACGGACCTGCGCAATGCGCTCCACAACAATAACCAAAACAAGATTTTCTGTTTGAGTTTGCATTATGTTTTTGCGCCTTGCGACTAAAACATCGAAAGCTGGGCCGACGGCTAACCAAAAGTAAGAAGAAAAAAAATATATATACAAACGTTTTTAAAAAGTAGACAAACTACAAAGTTGTGATAATTAACTGCAAGCCAAAGTGAGTATTAAAATTGTTAAATAATGTTCGTGCTAAGTTAAGAATAGTAGATAGTAGTGTTTGTAAGTGTATGTGCATGTGTGTGTGTGCAGAAATTAGGTGAAGCGATAAAGGTAGTTGGCAGAGTGCAGTTATTTCAATTTTTCAGGTTCACTGCCTGCTTCCGTTCTACTTAGCTGGTCTTTTGTTTGTTGCTCTTCTTTTTTCTTTTCTCAAGACGATGCCGAGATTTACTTCAGTCTACACACACACACACACACAGAAATACATACACGCACTTACATACATATGTATTCATGCATATTCCTGTGGGAAACAAGTTATATTAGGGAGAACACAAGAGCGTCAAGGTATAAAAACAAAAACAAAAGCGACCAATAGTTGCGTTTGGTTTGTTGATCAAAAATTCCTGTACACACACACACATACATATAGAAACACCAATGTCTGCATGCTTGTAGGCAAGAATATGCTTATGTATGCGTTTTCATTTGCCGCTTGAGTTCGTTACAGTTTGTTAACCTCTGGTAGCTGGCACTGCAATTGGCATTTGGTCACACTGTGCCCCAATTGTTGTTGTTGTTGTTGTTGTTATATGCTGTTGTTAACACTTTCGTCTATTACGTTTTAATTTGAAATCTAACCAAAAACTCCCACGCACACTCACACACACACACACACACACACACACACACACACATACACAATGGTCAGCTTGTATGCTACTGTTTAATGCCCGTTAGCCATGTCTATAGGTAAATTTCCGGAATTAGCTGATGGCACGCAACAAATGCACACACACATACACACACATAGGCAGACCTGCATTGTATGTATGTATGTGTATTTGTATAGCTGCTTCAACTTCGCAGCCCACTGACCCCATCAACGTCTCCCATTTGATTCGAAACGCGACAACAACAACAACAACAACAACAACAACAAGAACAGCAACAAACATTCTACAGTGTGTCAAGATCTCATTAAACATTATTAAACCGCAGTTTCTGGAATTGAATTACAATTTTTGTTGTCAGTTCTCATTGCATTATTGTCAACAACAATTTTATGTTCATTTCTAAGATGAAATTAATTACTCATTTGAATTGTGTAATATTATTATTATATTAATTCTGTAAGTGTAAATTGATTTTGTTTTTAATATTATACAAATTTATAACCCGCTCTTCTTTTATCAAAAGTATTTCCTTGACAAATTCTACCAATTATATTCTTATTAAATTTGAACTTAACAAGTTATTTTCATACCAATACTACTTTAATCCAGACGTATATATGTAATAACAAAAGTTAATTAGTTTGCTTGCGTCACACTCTCAAATAGAAACATAATTAAAGTTGTTTAATGTTTAACACACGCTAACCACTGTGCAGCGACTTCACGTCCACCACAGTTATTGACAAGGAAGTGTTTTTTTTTTCTCGCTTATTGTCCTGTTTACCTGCGTCAGTTGCGGCAGGTGAACAGCTGAACCTTTTCACTTCGAGTCCCCTTTTGGAACTAATTCAATCAATCCACCCAAATGTCCATTTTTATTAACCACTTCACCACCCTCTGACACAATTCCGGTTCGATCGATTTTGATGCGACTTTCGCTATATATTTCGTTTATTCGTGCCTCAGAATGGGAAATTATGCCTATTGCGTTGCTCCACTAATTGGTACAGTGACCTATTCTAATTGAAGAGTTCAAATAGACGGGTTGCTTAGACATAATTTGCTCCAAATATATGTAGACGATGAGGACAACATTTTGAACTATCAAAGTGGCATAGGTCAACGGTGAACATTGCAACATTATGCTAAGGTAGATATATATGTAGACATACATATGTATATGTATTATGCTAAGGCATTTATGTAGATACATACAAAGAGCGTAGATGTACACAAAAATATAAGGCAAGTGGAAAATTAATTAAAATTGCATGAAAATAAAATTATAGAAAAATAAATCTAATTAATAAATTTTCTTTTTAAAATGTATCAAAATAAAATGTTAGTAAATTAATAGAATAAATATTTTATATATAAAGCAGATAATATATAAAATAAAAACTATAAAAAATATAAAGATCTCCAATAAGACTTAAAAAAAAATATTAATTTATAACGGTAAACAAAAAAGTGCAATTAGAATATAAAAAATATTTATGTAAAAATATTTTAAATATTGAATATACAAATGTTTTATATATTTAATTCATAAATTAGATAATATATAAAATAAAATCTACAAATTATTATAGGCCTTCAATTAGCCATAAAAAAAAAACAATCTAAATATTAATTAGATAAAAATAGAAAAATTGGGGCATGGCATACAATAATACAATACAATATATTTAAGTATCTAATTTTGTATGGATTTATCGTAATGAAAAATGCATTATATGGGTTAGACCACGCCTTCGGAAGCCTGCAACATACATTTGCACGTTGTAGCCTAAATACTTATTTAAAATAGGTTCTGAGTATACTAAAATTATGAAGTGAGTTCCTTGGAAAATGCTTTTAATAGAGGCGCGCAGCTGTGGAGATCTCCACGATGTCTGAATCGATTTTTATGCAAATTGCATTGAACGCTCGTTGCACTGGAAAGTGGAAAGTGGCAACAGCTACCACGTCCTTGCCACCAAAACAATGCACTCATCGTGAGCACTTTTTTACAACAACAATTCAATATAATAACAAATAATAATGCGGCAAGAACTAGGCCAGCCGAAGTGAAAACCTGGCTAAATGCAGGCGGACTCATTTCTATACGGACTTGGCCACATTTTCTCTGCTGTGGAACGAGGGTTGTTGTAGGGTTAATCCGCTGCCAGACGACGCTAGACAGGTGTGGCAGGTGGCATGTGGCATGTGGCATGTGGTGGGTGGCAAATAGAGACACTTGGACATCGTTTCGAGTGTGTTGGGGGCTGGTGAAGGTTTGCGTGTCTGTTACTGATTTGGTGGTTGGCTCCAACAACTTTCCTCTTCATTTTATGCGGTTGTCCATTTATTGATTTATTTTTAATTTTTTTATTTTTTGCCTGCTTATCCTTGCAGTATTTAAACCGTATCCTGTATAAAAGGCACTGACCAAAAATGGCATCCGGCGGCTTGACATGTGTCAAATATATAACTTTCTTTTGCAATCTGCTCTTTGCGGTAAGTTGGATATACCTAATCGTACTGTACCCCATCTAATCCGAATAATATATATAAATACATTCTAGCTCTCGGGTCTGCTGATCCTCATGGTGGGCGCCATGGTGCAGTTGAATTATGCGCACTATTCGAATTTCGTCAGTGATCATATCTGGACTGCACCCATTATATTGATGGTCGTGGGCGCTGCTGTGGCATTCATTTGTTTCCTGGGCTGCTGTGGAGCCTTGAAGGAGAACAGCTGCATGATACTCAGCTTCGCTATACTAGCTGTTATAATATTCCTCTTGGAGATTGGCTTGGGTATTGCCGGCTATATTAAGCACTCGGGCCTGCAGCAGCTTATGGAAAACCAATTCAATACGACCATGAAGCACTATAAGGAACGTGATGATTACCGTGATGCCTGGACATTGCTGCAAACCGAACTGGATTGCTGTGGCACGTATGGACCCAATGATTGGGAGGGCATCTTTACCAACAAGTCATTGCCACCGGCCTGCTGCAAGCTGATCAATCTAAGCGAGGCCAAGGAGTGCACCACATTGCATGCTGAAAAACACGGTTGTCTGCAAAAGCTGTTGAACATACTCGATTCGAAGACTTTGATATTGGCCGGCGTGGTGCTCTCTGTGGCTGGCATACAGGTGAGAAAGAGAGATGGATCTAAATATATATGCTGACATATATATTTCATTTATACATAATGTCAAACTATTATTCTTTCTTTTATTTTAGCTGCTCACCATACTCTTTGCTTGCTGCTTGTATCGTTCGTTTCGCCGCAGCTACGATCACGTTTAGGCTGCGCAGCGAGGATCCCATCTATCGATTTTAAAAGAAGGCTTAACGTAGTTTCTAGTTTGGTCACATGCATGCGATATTACTCGGTGCCGTCTCTCAATAAAATATATTAATAAATATAATACACAAACAAAACTCACAACACAATCACACACAAAATTCATCATTTCCATTTTTGTCAATCACTGTTAGCCCAGCATTCCAATATTTTGTTTATTAAACAATGCCTAAATGTATACATATTTTTGAAAACTTGTTAATGTTATTCCCAACTCAGTTGTACTGAGCTCTATAGATAAGCTATATCCTTATATAAATATATATATCTAAAAAGATTATAATTATTTTTAATGAATAATATTTACCCATTCTCTTAAAATTATGATTTATGTGTTTGTCCTACTATGATTTACTATATATAAGCATTTGTTGTATTAGTTGAGATCTTGATATTATTTTCTGCACTATCTTATCCCATCCAATCACACATGCCCATTATGCATATTGATACACGACTGTTTTATCTATATACACTATATATCGACTGGTCCAAAATTGATTAATCATTTTACAAAGTGTCCTTGAATTACAATTTTATACGTAATTTTTATGTAACGGCATTTCAATTTTTTGTAATGTATTTGCGTGTGTCTGTGTGCTCCCCCTCCCAAAAAAAAAATGAATCCCACCTTTTGCTAATTGTTTCTTATAAAATCTTTACTTAGAAGCAATTTATTATATACATAATAAAGAACACTGAATTTACACACACACACATACAAAGTAATTTAGCAACACACAAACATAATCTATATGAATATATAAACACACATACATATATATGTTTATATATATATTTATTAATATGTACAATGAATATCTATTGTGACTGTATTTGTATTTGTATTTGTATTGTAATGAAAATGAACATAAACCATTTGGGAGAATTTTACATATCTTGGCAACTCCTTAAAACTGTTTAAATATCGAATTTACAGTTTGAAATCGAACTAATTTCAATTCAATTAAATTATATTAATTAAAAAGAGTGCATATTAAACGCAATTCTCAAAATGAACACAAATGAATATTAAAACTCAATGTTAGATTATCTGAAATGCAATAACTATCTAAGCAATTGTCTAAATCAGCACGATTTTAAATTATCTATAAAGCATTTCGTATATGTACGAGTATTTTAAATATATGATCGGAGATGAAATTGATTGTGCAGCACTGAAAAACTTAAGAATCAATAAACGAACTTTTTAAAAAGTATGGAAAATATATTTGATGTCTATTAAAAAACGAAAGAGAATATTTAAGGTTTTTTTAAAAGTGTAAATTAAGCTGAGCAGTTAGAATATATGGTAGACGTATTGCCTACCATAAACTTTGTATAGTTTGAATATAAATTCTATATACTAGTAATATTTACAAATGACAGTTATATGCCATAACCTAAATTAAAAAACCATTTAAAATTTGCAGGCTTTGATATCATAAGAAATTAATTTTTTATTAGTTCGATAATTTCGAAGTCTCTATAATTTTACATATGTAAATGTTCTTTTCATTATTTTATTAGTAGTCAGATATTTTCTTACATTGTAGCTTAGTTTCCTTCTAAGACAACTATGAAATCCTTAAGCCATACATGTTTTTCTTTCTGAAAAATTTTGAACATTGTTTTTATAAATATTGTTGGATAGTCAAGTCTGTTATTATAGATAACAAAAACTATCTTCTTGTAATTCTTCCGATTATTTCTCTAAGTCTCAAGAGCAGTTTCCAATATTGAAAACATTTTTCTTAGCTCAAGAGCATTTGCAGGTGTATTGCATAGCGCTCCAGATATTTGGAATATGGTTGTCCCTGACGATTCGAGTTGTTTGTTCAATAATAATAAACAAACGTAACAAGCGCCGTGAACAACGCCAACAAATTTGTTAGACACCTTGCATAAAATATTAGGAATCGAGTTGCGTTTAAGGCGCATAGTTTTAAAATCAGTAATAAACCTAAATATATCATAAACAATATTTATCTTTATAAACATATTTACCATCCATTAATATATATATGTATAAATATATATATATATATATACATAAATAAGAATGGCCCAAGCCGTTGCCGCCGTGGCACCCCGCAAGGAGGTAACCGGCCTGAATCGTATGACCCAGAAAGGACTTCGAGACCTATGCAAAAAGGACAAACTATATCAGACGCCTCGTCTGAACGATGTGCTCTATTTGCACTATCAGGGTAACTGATTAACTCTGTAATATCTATATATATTTATATATATATTTGAGTGTGGAACAATTCACAGGCTATCAATATATTGAATGCCTGGATGAGTATACGGAACTGAAGTGCCTCTGGCTGGAGTGCAATGCCATCTCGGAAATCGAGGGTCTGGACAAGCAGACCAAACTTCGATGTCTCTTTCTGCAAAATAATCTCATCAAACGCATCGAGAACTTGTCCTCCTGTCCGGAATTGGATACGCTGAATCTCAGCTCGAATCATATACGCATGATCGAGAATATTGGCTCTGAAATATTGCCCGTTCTGAATACCCTTAACATATCGTCCAACTATTTGAAGGACAGCGAAAGTCTCGCCCAATTGGTGAACTGTAAGACTTTGGCTGTTCTGGATTTATCAAATAATCGCATCGATGATATTCTGATTGTCAAGATCTTCGAAAAGATGCCCTGTTTGAAAGTTTTAGTTTTACAGGGCAATCCGGTTGTATCACGTTTACCGCAATATCGCAAGACCTTGATTCTGGCCTGCGTGAGTAAAACAGAACTGTACCTATATATATATACTAAACCTATCTGAAACTCCTTATTCGTAGAAAGAGCTGACGTATTTGGACAGTCGACCTGTATTTCCTCGAGATCGCGCTTGTGCTGAAGCCTGGTAATAAAAATTACTATATATTACTATAACATATCGTCCAACTACTATATTTCATTCATAACCTATTCATCAACTTCTATAACTTAGGAAACGCGAAGGTTACGAAGGTGAACGCAAAGAAAATATCCGTTGGAATCGCGCTGATCGCAAGAAAATACGTGACAGCGTTAACTGTAAGTCCTTTCGATTTCCGTAGAACTTATCTAATCGATTAATCTACTTTCAGATACCATTAAGCTGCGCAATCGTCATCGACCAGCGGATCAGCAGAATGCATTGATTAGCTCAACCGATTCAGAAGCGGAAGAGGAAACCAATAAAGTGGGTGAAAAGACGCGTGTCAAAGCTGAGCTGGAATACGGTTGTGTGGATGATATATGGAGCGAAGTGTCTGGTGATAAGGATGAAGAAAGTTCCGGCAGTTCGGGTAAAGCCGACGAGGCTAGCAACGACTCTCAGGCCGATGATGTTGCCGAGCAATTGAGCAATCGTCATGCAAAACCATTGAAAGGTCGTCCAAAGATTCTCCTTGAGTCCCAGTTTCCAAATGGCACTAGTAATGAGGAGCAGCAGCTGGAAGTTCCAGAGCTCGAGAATTCTCAAGCTGATGTTGTAAATGCCGAGGATATCAGCAGCAATGATCAGCAGGCAAGACCAAGCAAACGTATCCTTATAGAGGAAGTTAAATTTGACGAAGAAGACGTTGAAAATAAGAAAGCAAAATTACAGAATGAGAAGGAGAATAAAGACCAGGAGACAAAGGTGGAAGGAACGAAATTAGAAGTGAATCCTACTGAACAAAAATTGGAAAACCTAGATGTAAAGCAAGTGCAGGATAAACTCTCCAATGGAAGTAACCCATGCGAGGAAGAAGAAGAAGCTAAGGAATTGCCAGAACTCGTTGCTGAGCTAGAAACTGATTCAGAGCTGGATCAAGAAACCGCAGCGGATCTAGAGAAATCGTGCCAGAAGTTAAGCGATATTGCCACAATCAATGTTAGCGAACCAACACCTGAACAAATCAAACAGGAGGCCATAAATAGAATGTATGAATCGTATGGAGCTGAAATATATGTCGAGCAGCCCGAATTCAACGAGACAATGCTGGAGAGTGGCAAGCCCATTAATAAAGAAGAGTCGAATCCCAGCGCAGAGGAAAAGTTAAAAACTCGTTCGGAAGAAACGAATGACATAGTCAAGAGCAAGGAGCAATTGGAATATGAAGATGAGTGCGCAGAGGCAAATGATATAGTGGAATATAATATGGAGGAGCTGAGTAGCCAAATGGATGAGGAACTCAAAGACCTTAGGCAGGAGCTGGAGGGAATGCGTAACAAGTCCGAGGAACAGGCTGACGGACATACCAACAGCTCGGACGAGGAGATGGAAGCGGATAAAAAGAAATGCGTTGAATTGACAACCGTTACGCGTTCTCTGCGCATCATCGAGGAGTTCAGTGTACGGCGAGAGCGCATATCGGAGGACATAAGGGATCGGGAGAAGAGAGCCAAGGACGAAGAACAAAAGAAAAATCTGATAGAAGTGATCGAAACGGGCCAAAATGAAAATGATGAAAATGAAATCGATGCGGCCTTTGCCAAGGCTCTGGATTATTGTACAGATGATGTACCCGTGCGTGTTTTTGGTGCCGGCTGCGATACTCCCAGCCATGAGTGGCACAAGGAGGAACGCTTGCGTCAACTAACATTGAAGGAGAATCAGAAAGGGGAGCCCGAAGATGTGATCCAAATCCAGCCAATAAGTTTAACAACGAGTGCTGAGCAGGCAGAGCTCATTTGTGAGGAGATGAGTCGACAATTGGAAGCGGATGAGAAATCGTTGCGTGACCTATTGCAGGAGCTCGAGGATGAGGCAGATGTCATTTACGACATCACGAGCAATGTGGAGGGCGAGGAACTCGACATAATGCCCGAGCCATCTATTGAGGAGGTGTGTAGCACGCTTCTGAATGAGATACTCGATGAGGCTCAGTACCAGGAAATAATTAATGGACAGAAAATAAAATCGTTTGATTTCGGACTTATTGAATCGGATGAGGAGTACAGCTATTCGGCCAATCCCAAGACCGAGTCGCTGGTACCGCTCGAGCTCGAGGATCCGGCAGGCGGTAAATCGCTGCGCGAATGTCTAGACGCTTTTGGGGACTTCTTCAGCAGCGTGACCGAACGCAAGAAGGATTCAAAGGTGGAGAGAAAACCAACGAGTTGCTCGGAAAAAATACGCGCTGCCAAAGAGCTGCTCAAGTCGAAAATGTCGACGGCCTACAAGGAAGAGACACCCCAAGAGCTGGACAAACAGCTGGCCAAGCTGGCGGAGAAAACTAATCGTCGGGTGGCTGCCATGGCAACCCGTTGCTATACCAAGCGTGAGAGCTACGAGGACACCCTCGAAGTGGTGGACAACAAGCTGGTGATTGTGAAAAAGGATACTGGCTTGGTGGTGGATCTACCGCCACCCCCACCGCTGATCAGCGACACCGAGAGTGACACCGACAGTGAGAATTCCGCTGATAATGATGCCTACGATACTGCCGAAGAAACAACCGCGGATAACAGACAACCTTCCCCCTCCACAAATTCTCGGGCAATGTGGCCAAAAGCTGATTCTACGGAACTGGGCCTAACAACTGAGAAGTTATCATTGACAGAGGTCAAGGATGAGGATAGTGTAGCCGATCAATCGGTCGATGAGTTTTATTCCTTGGAGGCAAGAAGCGCCTTTAACTCTCTGGACTCGGAGTTCATGGATAAACTGGACCTGCAGAAGGTGATTGGCATTGATGGGGAGCTGACAGCCGAGGGTATGCGCAGCTATGACGAGCTGACGGCTGGCAGCAAAACGGATGATTCGGAGAAATCTGATCCTGATCCCGAAGCTCTAATGAATCAAGATGAAATGCTAAAGGATCTAATTGAACGCAAGCGGCTGCAGGAGGAGCGCGAACTTCAGCTACAGGAGATGGCGAACTCACAGGATTTGGCTGCATTTAAGCTGAAGTCTAAATCGATTAAGGATAAGCTTGACAGCGAGAGTGAATGCAAAAAGAATTTGCAACAATTTCTGAAAAGTTTGGAAGATCCTAATAATCCGCTGCTGAATGAGGTAAGCAAAGACGAACAAGTTGAGAAGGAAGAAGAACAAGGCTTAGAGGAATTGAACAGCGCCGAAGACTTGGCTCCAATTCAATTGACAATGGGGGGCTGCAAAATATATGAACTGAAGAGTCAGATTTTGAACAAATGCGACGAGGATGAGTCAGCAAAAGATAAAGAAGACATCAATGCAGAACAAAGTGACGTTCAAGGTAAATGTGAATCGGAGAAGGAAATCATTCAAGATGAGATAAAGGAAAAAGGAGTAGAAAAACCGCTTGATATCCCTATTGAAAAAACTACCGAGACACTTGAAGCTGTGCTCAACCCTGAAGAAAAACCAATTAAGACCGTACCTATTCCTAATGTCAAAAAAGATGATATAGACGATGATATTCTATCCGATGCATCGACCGACTATGAGTCAGGGGAAGATATACCCGTCGTGGAGCCACCGAAGCTGCCGGAGGGAGCACTGAATGAATTGTTTAGCAATCAATTTGATGAAGATGGGTTAAAACTGGAGCGGGAAAATGAGGAGGCTTTGCGCAAACAGCTTTTCAGCTTGAATATTCGGGCTTGGGCAGGTCCGGAATCGAATTCAATGGAAAGGGAAGAAATTGTAGAAGCAGTAAAGGAAAAAATCGATTCAGAATCAGCTCTGACTACAGATGTGGATGACGAAAGTTCGGAGGTGGAAACTAAGGCAAATAAGGAATCTGCAACTGAAGAGGAAGATGATAAAACAGATACAGAATCCAATGGGGCAATCGGTGAGCTAGCCCGTAATGCCCAACGACAGTGGGCTAAGATATCGCAGAAACTAAGCGAGTTTATAGAGGCCGATGATCTAAAATTGTTGGAGAAGAGTCAATTCAATGAGACAGAGAGCAATAGCGAAGAGGAAGATGAAATTGAGGCAAGCCTAAAACAAATGAACATTATTTATAAGGAGTGCGAGACAAAAATTAATAATACGGAACCAGAAAGCGAACAAAATTTAGATGAACCAATTGATAAAGCCGAAAACTCCAATGAAAAGAATCTGGAAGAGGAATTACAAAATAATGACAATGAGAAACTAGTGCTGGAGGATGTAGATGCAGGAACTACCGAAGAAATGGATCCGAAAATTGAGCATACAACCAAGCCCACAATCCGATTGGATTACTTTGAAGATAATGCCGATGGCGATGGCGATGCCGATGCCGATATAAAAACAAAACTGAAGACCGAAGAGATCGAATGCAATCTGGAGATCCTCAATGATGATGGCGATGCTATTGTGAAGGAGGTTAGCGTCAATGCACAAGTCACCTACGAGTTTAAATAATAAATAAATTTGAGTTTATTTTCAATAAGAATTTACAATTTACAATTTACATGATTAATTTGGCATTCATTTGTGTTATTTAATATGCACCTCGCCACGTGTAGGCCAGCATTTGAACCCATTGATAACATTAGGAGTGAGGTTCAGAAACCGGAAACCGGTTCGAACCGACTCTTCAAATTCTAGTCCATAGCAATTAATAACAAAAGGCAAATGAAAAGTAAACACATGATTTATAAATATATGTGTGAAAGATTAGGGCGAATATTTTTTTTACTGCTAAATCGATTAAATATCAAAATTGGCACATCCTGAGCCACTTGAAACCGGTTCGGCATAGCGAGCAAACCGGTTTTTTATTGCTTTGTTTAGATGACTTTGTTGAGGGCACTCGAACAGGTTATCGGCGAAAGCTTATCAATGAAAAAATAATGTTTCACTATTCCCAGAGACGTCCGAAGAACATCGACGAGCAGCTGGAGAGTGCGTGTACAGTTTATTGGACCCAACTGTATTCTATATTGTATTCTATATTCCATTTGCATAATACAATATATATAGTGTCATCTGCATATATTCGAAAACAAATGAAAGCAACTGACAACAGCTATCAGCTTGAAATTCTTAAGGGGGGGCATAAATTCAATTATTTTGGAAACACGCTTATACCGAAATGTATGAAGAATTGTTTGAGATAATACGTGCTAGTTATAAAAATACCTCAATCTGGTTTAAACTGGTTGCATTTCCCGACCTTATAATCTTTTTGTCGCATTTTCGTAATCTTATCTAGATCACGTTCGAAAGTAGTTTGCAGTAGGTCAATTTTTAATAGTGGACAACGTTCAATGTACAAGTTTATCGGTAGAGTAAAGTCTTTTGCTTTACTTTTTTATTGGGTAGACGAAATTCCGTTTGATATAAGTTCATTGATGGATCGGTCTTTTATCAGTAGAGTTTTTGTAAGCGTAGGCTTGGTCTTAGTTTTACCCCTGGGAAAGGTATATTATGTTTTGTTTGTTGTTGTAGTTTTTATCATTATCATTATCATTATCATTATCATTATCATTATCATTATCATTATCATTATCATTAGCATTATAATTATAATTATAATTATAATTATCATTATCATTGGCATTATCATTATCATTATCATTATCATTATCATTATCATTATCATTATCATTATCATTATCATTATCATTATCATTATCATTATCATTATCATTATCATTATCATTATCATTATCAAAATCATTATCATTATCATTATCATTACCATTATCATTATCATTATCATTATTATTATCATTAGCATTAGCATTAGCATTATCATTATCATTATCATTATCATTGTCATTGTCATTGTCAATGTCATTGTCATTGTCATTGTCATTGTCATTGTCATTGTCATTGTCATTGTCATTGTCATTGTCATTGTCATTGTCCTTGTCTTTGTCTTTGTCATTGTCATTGTCATTGTCATTGTCATTTCCATTATTACCATTACCATTACCATTATCATTATTATCATTATCATCATAGCACTTAAAAGTAATAATCCATATATTTGATAATATAATGAAAGCAATAATCTATAGAATCTGCACTCATATGTTTTGTTTTTTTCGAAGTTCTTATATGATAATTTCTTCTTCTCAGACCGATTAAGTATATAACGAGCCGAATTGCATCAGCACAATCAGATAGGTAACCATGGCCGTAAAGATCTGAAGAAATATGAAGATGGTATAAGTGCAGAGAGACCTCTATTGAAGCAAGACCTACCGACATAAGCAAATTATAGTCGATATTCATGAAGCCCTCGGCGTTAATGATCAGTGCATCCTGATCCACCTGCATTGCGAACTCCGCTAGGATCGCGGTATATGCCTGTGGAGGGGGCACCGGTGAGCATTGGGCCGCACAGGCCACGCCTCGCACACGGCTGCCGATAAGCATATGCTTCAAGAATCATCCAACTTATTAATCAGGTATATATAGCTAAATATAAATACCGTTAGTCACCTGTCGCTTGCAGTACTCGCCGCAACGGCAGAATGCGAAGAGAAGAATCAGGAGCGGCACAAAAGTCGAGCAGGTCATGTAGATGAAGGCGAAGTTATAGGTCCCGGTGAAAATCAATAGTGTCCAATATATATTAATGATGCTGTCCAGAAACATAACCACGAAGATTAAGAGAATTGACCAGCCAAACAGACTATTGTACAGTTCAAATAAACAGTATAGCTTCATATAGGCGCGTTTTAGACTCAATAAATAATCGAAAGAACACATATGCTCAAACTTGGGATCCAATATCGTATGAGCGCTGAGTTGTTGATAGTTCTGCAAGGCATCAAGACGTTTATCGAAGCTCTCCCCATGATAGCCCAGAAGTTCGGCATAGAGCAGAAGCAAAAGGCACTGAAAGCGAATGATTAGAACTTCCACTATTGAATACTGAAAGTAGCCTTCATAATTATAATTGAGAACCACATATATTGATGGTAGAATTGAAGTAATATTGATAAATCCTAGCACGAAATACTTGATGTATCTGATTCTGGGTAAATTTTTAATCGGTTGCTGTAATTCGCATTGGAAATATATTCGCAAAGATTTCAACTGGAGACAGAACTCGTAGTAGCTCTGGTACTGCAGGATGACTTGCAATTCAATAACTGTATAGAAATAAAGCAGAAATTATATATGCTATATAGATAAATATGCTTTATATATACACGCCTGTCATGGTCACAATTTGGGATATAAAGACGATGCAGCTGACGAGCAGGGATACCCATAAATCGCCTTCGGGTGGATCGAAAATAATCTTATAGAAGGCCACCCCGATATTCAGGATAACAATAGCTATAGTATAGATCTTTTGCAGCTGCTGCTTGAAGCACTTCTCGGGCACCCACGGAATCAGACCCAATATGGCGAAATATTTCAGATACCGCTGCAGAGCGTACAACATTGTAAATGTGCGAAAGTGTCAATGGATACTAAGAAATAGAAAGTACTGCCAAAGTTTGCACTCGGGCAAACTTGAAGATTATTCCAATTCGATACGCTTGCTAATTAAATGGAATAATTAGATAAATTAAAAAGCGGTTCGCGCGACCAAAACAAATCAATTAACGTTGATAGAGTGATAGATTCTTAAGATCAAGATTCAAGTACATATATAATAAATAATATAATGAAGCATATAAAAATAATACAATTACTTACCAGCAGTAAATAAAATGTAGGTGTCAGGTTCGAATCCCAAATAAAAAGTTCTTAAAAACGTGACTAAAGCCGTAAAAATAAGAAAATAAGTTAAAATATTAAAATATAATAATATTAATAAAAGTAATAAGAATATTAGAAATAATAATAATGATGATTATAATAAAAATTAGAATAATAATGTAAGTCAAAATTATAATGATAATAATAAAAATAAAATTAATATTAATAATGCAAATGCAAATTGAATATTTTTTTAAATATGAAGAATAATGAAAATAATATATATTAAATAGAAATAATAATATTAAAATTAATAATATCAAGAATAACACTTAATATACTTATACAAATAATTTAAAAAAAAAATGCATTATAAATATATACTATTCTATAAATATTTGCTTTTTTTTAAATATTTATTTTTTAAATATATTTTTTTGATTGTTATCTAATTTATGTTTTGTGTTTTTAAACAGAGTCAATAAATGCATAACAATCTTATATAGTTTTTATTTCTAGGCTCTGCATATGCGTACATCTTTTTATATTAACTAACAAAAAAATTGTAATAAAATCGTTTATAAATTAATTAGCAATTGATTTATTTTTATATTTTTCGACTAAGTCTAATTCTTATATAAAAGACTTACAAATATATATAAGTGAGGAAATTAGCAGCTGGAGCCTGAATACAATTATTTCTAATTGTCGTAGTCTGATCTATATAAGCTATATACCAAACTAGAATCTTTCAAAAATCTATAATGTATGTATGTTAATTATCGCCAATTAGAGTCTGCTTGATTATGTGTTGTACAAACCCCCCCATTCGATCAGATTCGCTGATAACTTTACAGTTTACTTCCCCAGTAACCAGTTCGAACCAGATATTATTCCCAGTTCGCAATCGTAATTTGATATTTGGGAATGATTTCAATTAATACCTCGCAAAAGACCAAAAACCGAAATGCAATCCAAAACACATGTCAATCTGTTTTGAGGTGTTTGTTACCAAACTTTCCATTTAATGGGGCCTCACATCTGATTATGTCTTATCAACATGATTGTCCGAAAATACGTACTGAAGGTTTTTCAACTGATAAGCGAAATGTACAAAAATTAATTTCAATTATTTTATTCTAATATTGGAAAAGTAAAAGTACAAAAAAATATATATTCTATACAAAAGTAAACGCTAGTTCATGCTCATGATGAAATACATATAATATGTATGTATATATATATATTTCTTATTACTAGAAACAGCTGATAATATTGGGGCCCGGTCTAGGTATAAATACGAGACGCACGTTCCATGCGACTCAGTTAGCTGAAATAGTTCGATCGCTTTGCGGACTGCTTCTCAGTTATAAGTCGGACAGCAGAAGAAATCGATGTGGAAAAAGTTTCTACCACATCAAGTGATAAGAAAAGAAGGAAAATAAACTCTTGACTTAGTTTTGAAAGTGTGCTTAAAGTGTTAAATAGTGCGCAACAATGGATGTTAGTATAAATTTATATTCAATTATAATCTTAAGTTTTATTAAACTGAACAAAGCGTGTTAAAGTTATAATAACTTAAGAAATGAGTTATTAATAAGTTAAAGATAAAGTAATTGATAAATATTTATTTTGTATATGACTGTTATATTATCTTCTATATTATGCAGCATATATATTTCATATTGATCTTAGATCCTGATCAATGAACCTGTGCGTCCACTTTTTTTTGGCCTTTTATATTCAAACGTTCGCTTAGAAAAAGTATTAAGCTTTCGCATAAAAATAAAACCCCTTTTTTTAGCGCTCCTAACTCTCCGAAAATACTGTTCATAGTAAACCAAAAATTTAAATTTAAACAGATTTTTTTTGTAGTAGGTTTTACAGTTATACTCTAAAATAATCTATATATATACATAGAAGTATATATTTATATATATATATATATATATTTATTTATTACATGTGGGTTGATCTACATTTCTAGATGTTCAGATAATTTACAAAATTTTAAAATTAAAGGGAATTAATTAAAATTATTTTTATTTCCCTCAATAGTTTTAGAAAAAATATCCATAAATAAACAAATTTTAGTTGAATTTTGTAAAATGAATATTAATTAATACACAAACAATAAAGTTTGTTAGCTTTTTTTTTTTTTTATATATTTATATTTATAATGCGAATTACATTTCGATGTCTTTCATTTTTACAGTCGAGTCTGCGGATCGCAATCATCGGCCAAAGCAATTTCGCAGCCGATGTTCTGGAGCTGCTTTTGGAGCGTTCGATCTTTAAGATTGTGGGCGTGTTCACCATTCCAGACAAGGGCAGTCGCGAGGATGTGTTGGCCAGCACGGCGGCCAGCCATAATATACCAGTCTTTAAGTTTCCCAGCTGGAGGCGTAAGGGCGTGGCTCTGCCGGAAGTCCTCGAGCAATACAAATCGGTGAATGCAACATTGAATGTGCTGCCCTTCTGCTCACAGTTCATTCCGATGGAGGTGATCGATGGCGCTCCGCTGGGCAGCATTTGCTATCATCCATCCATATTGCCCAGACATCGAGGCGCCAGCGCCATCTCCTGGACTCTCATCGAGGTAAGCTCCATACTAAATAACCTAATCCTAATCTTAATCCTAATCCTAATCGTAATCGTAATTGTAATCGTAATCCTTTGGACAGGGTGACGATATCGCCGGCTTTAGCATCTTCTGGGCCGATGATGGCCTGGACACGGGTCCGGTGCTGCTCACGCGTCAGACGAATGTGGAGCCAACGGACACCCTGGACACCATCTACAAGAGGTTCTTGTATCCGGAGGGCGTCAAGGCGATGGGCGTGGCCGTCGATATGGTTGCCAAAGGCACGGCGCCGAAGATAACCCAAACGGAGGTGGGGGCCACCTACGATCCGGCCATGTTCAAGGTAGAGAATCAGCAGATAAATCTGCAGCAGTCGGCGGAGCGCATTTGGAACTTTGTGCGCGGCCTCGATTCGGTGCCAGGTGCAATTGCCACAGTGGAGCTGGAGGATGGGTGTGAGGAACAGGTGCGTCTCTTTGGCGCTCACCTGTATTCGGCTGGACCCGTCACTGGCGGCAAGCCGTTGCAGCTGAAGGGTCTGGCCAAGCCGGCCTGGGTCCACGAGGGTGGCCTCTTGATTGAGGGCACGGATGGAGCCTTTGTGAATGTGCGCCGGATCAAGCGTGGCAGCAAGATGATCAACGCCAGCGATTGGTTCAAGCAGTCGCAGCATCAACCCATCACGGACTTCACCGAGGATGAGCTGGCCAAGAGAACGCAGCTGGCTAGCATTTGGCAGGCCATACTCAAGGAACCCATCGAGGCGTCCACGGATTTCTTTGCCGCCGGCGCTGGCTCCATGGACGTGGTGCGTCTGGTCGAGGAGGTGAAGGAGGCATTCGATGTGCCGCTAGAGAATGAGAATGTGTTCATGGCGCCGGTCTTTGAGGAGTTCTTCGATCAGCTCGTTCGGAGCTTGCGCCAGGGCAGCGGAGATGCCAGCTCCAAGCAGCTCGACTACGAGGGATTCGTGCTGCAGGCGAACAAGCGGGAAATCCGCGTTCCCACTCAGCTCTTCATCAATGGCGAGTTTGTGGATGCCGAGAATCAGCGCACACTGGACATCATTAATCCCACAGACGAGTCGCTGCTCTGCCAGGTGGCCTGCGCGAGCGTCGACGATGTGGACAAGGCGGTGCAGGCGGCCAACAAGGCGTTCAGCGGCTCTTGGAAGCAGGTCTCGGCCAGGCAGCGCGGACAGCTCATGCTGAAGCTGGCGGATCTGATGGAACAGCACAAGGAGGAGCTCGCTACCATTGAGTCGGTCGACTCGGGTGCGGTTTACACGCTCGCTTTGAAGACTCACATCGGCATGTCGATCGATGCGTGGCGCTATTTTGCCGGCTGGTGCGATAAGATTCAGGGCAACACGATACCCGTGAATCCGGCCCGGCCCAACAATGTGCTGACCTTTACGCGCAAGGAACCGATCGGTGTCTGCGGCCTGATCACGCCCTGGAACTATCCACTGATGATGCTCTCCTGGAAGATGGCCGCCTGCATCGCTGCCGGCAACACGTGCCTCATCAAGCCCGCTCAGACCTGCCCCCTGACGGCTCTCAAGTTCGCAGAGCTTACGGTTTTGGCCGGTTTTCCGGCGGGCGTGATCAACGTGCTGCCCGGCAAGGGCTCGGATGCGGGTCAGGCTGTTGCCGATCATCCGCTTGTCCGCAAACTGGGCTTCACCGGCTCCACGCCCATTGGCAAGCATATCATGAAGTCCTGTGCTGCATCCAATTTGAAGAAGTGCTCCTTGGAGCTGGGCGGCAAGAGTCCTTTGATCATATTTGCCGACTGCGATCTGGACAAGGCTGTGAAGCACGTAAGTTAAGGCTTTAAGGAGATATGCGAAGCATTTTTCTGTATTTTATATACAATCTACCTTCCTATGTGTTAGTCTGGTGGTACTTCATTCCCCTATTTGAAATGGCATTGTATTTTTACCATTTCCTCATTGATTTCCTGCTTTTTTCCATTCTATCCTACATCAAAGTATATCATCTTACAGCTGACATAGGAAGCTTATCTTCTACATTTGCCCAATTGATTTTTTACAATTTCCTAGTTGACTTTCTTTTGTATTACTATCCTATCCTATATCAAGGTATATCGTATATAGGAAACTTATCTTTTGTCTTTTCCCAATTGATTTCCCTTTCTTATTATTAAATCTTATCATATTCCTGTGTCGTATATCATATATCAAAGCTTTTAGGTTATTTGTATATGTTAGGAAATTTAAATTTTATCTGTTCCTCATTGATTTTCCCTTGTGCTTTCTATATTTAATCACACTCTTGTAGTGCGCATCCTATATCAAAGTTGTTTAGTTTTTCTTACTGATAACTCTTCCTTCTTTCTATATGTTAGACTCATTCTATTGCTATATTATATTATAACTGACACAAGAAATTTACCTGTTATATTTTCCTCAATGACTTTCTCTTATACTTCCTATATTCTAATATACTTCTATATTGTATATTCTATTGTCTATATCAACCTTTAAAAGTTGCCCTCGTTCCTTTCTTTCTATATATAAGCTATATCTTTAAGCTAACATGAAGCCCATTGCTGTATTATCTTATAGCTGACATAGGAAATTTACTTTTCCTTTTATTTTCCTTTATCCTTGTAGCTCCTATATATACTTATATGACCTATATTTTATACCAAGGGTTAAAACTCTCTCTAATGTATTCCTCTCTTCTATATCGACTATATCTTATTTTTAACATGCAGAATTTACCTTTTACCTTTTCCTCATTGATTTCCCTTTCTTTTCCTATATGTAAGACAACCGTCCTATTCAAATCCTATAAGATATCCATTAAAATGTGTAACTTTTTCTCATTGATTTCTCATTCTTTCTTCCTTTCAGGGCATGTCCTCGGTGTTCTTCAACAAGGGCGAGAACTGCATCGCCGCAGGACGTCTTTTCGTTGAGGATCGCATCCACGACGAGTTTGTGCGACGCGTGCTCAAGGATCTGCGCTCCATGACAATCGGCGATCCGCTGAACCGATCCACGGCGCACGGACCTCAGAACCACAAGGCGCACTTTGATAAGCTGTTGGAGTATTGTGAAAGGGGCGTGGCAGAGGGTGCAACTCTTGTCTATGGCGGAAAACGTGTGCCCGGCCTGAAGGGCTATTTCTTTACACCCACCGTATTCACCAATGTCGAGGACGATATGTATATAGCACAAGAAGAGTCCTTCGGTCCAATTATGATCATTTCCAAGTTCAATGGCAGCGACGTGGACTCCGTGATGGAACGCGCCAATCGCACGGAATACGGCTTGGCCAGCGGTGTCTTCACCAAGGACATTAGCAAGGCTCTCAGCTTCGCCGATCGCATCGAGGCGGGCACCGTTTTCATCAATGTATATAATAAAACAGATGTGGCTGCTCCTTTCGGTGGATTCAAGCAGAGCGGCTATGGCAAGGATTTGGGCCAGGAGGCGCTCAACGAGTATCTGAAAACCAAGTGTGTCACCATCGAGTACTGAGCAGATAGTTAATTGTGACCAGAATTTCAGAGTTCAGATAGTTGAAAACAAAAGACTTAATGCACTACAAATAGATAATACGTAATTTTCAATAAGATAAATAGGTATACGATTGTATGTATAAAACTTAATAAATATGTAAATCTCTAAATTATGTTGTGAATATTCTTCTTTTTCTTTACACCACTTAGTCTCTATATGTATATATATCTATATCGCTTTTAATATATATCTATATCGCTTTAAATAGTTTTGTATGTTAAGTTCAGATTCTGCAATCAGTCTTAACTTTTTCAATCAACAGGAAGCTCCGAAACTTAAATCTAACATCATATAAGAAATTTAGTATAGAGAATTCACAGACTATACGTTCAATTTAAAGACATTGTATAAATTATCATATTGCTAGATTTCAATTACCAAATATATTAGTCTGTGAATCAGTCTGTATATAAGTTTCAATCAGTTTGTAAATATATACATTTAAGTCTATAACATTGTCAGTCAGTTAAAATGACAACTCTTAATGAATGATTGACAGACTGATTGATTGTCGGAAAATAGGATTAGCTGTCAATCACTCGTTATATAAGTTTCAGTCAGTTCTATTATATATATATAATATATTTAAATAAGTTTATAAAATTGTCAATCAGTCAGTTAAAATGGCAACACTTAAGGAATGATTGACAGACTGATTGATTGTCTGAAAATAGGAGTAGCTGTCAATCACTCGTTATATAAGTTTCAGTCAGTTATATTATTTATATATAATATGTATATATAAATAAGTATGTAAAATTGTCAATCAGTCAGTTAAAACGGCAACACTTAATGAATGATTGACAGACTGATTGATTGAAAATTGTGAATCAGTTAGTTAAAAAGGCAATAATAACTAAAAATAGGATACGAACGTTTTAAATTACTGATTGGCAATATTATAAACTTCAGTCAATCAAAGCGCACAAAAAGTGGAATGAAAACTATAATCAATGTGTCTTATTTTCTAACATTCAATCAGTCTGTCAATCACACACTTAGAGTTGCAGTATATCGCTATTTAATTCTGTAATATATTTTATAAATTAATTATATTAATTTTCCTGATTAGAGATTAATTTTCCTGATTGAGATATTCAGTTAATTAAAATGTCAATCAGTCATAAGCTTTAATCAGTTCAGTATAGTTAAGCTTTCAAATATTTATTCAAGGTTTTTTTTTTTATATCATTCACTTTATATCCCACTCTCAACATTTGACTTGATTCACTAACAATCCAAATTGAACCATGAGAATACAATCATTGAGGTCTAATCAACATTTCCACAGAATTTCCAATTGGCAAACACAACGGCAAGGGCTGGCTTATTGCCCGCAGCCAACAGCCCCTCCTACTGTTCTACCCTCCAGCTCCAGCTCCAGCTCCACCTCCCACCTCCACTTCCACTCTCGAATGCCCTTAACGATTGTGCACTTGCAATTGGTATCCGCCTAAAAGTATGCAATGGCATCGGCAAATCCCCGTTAGCGATTCGCTCTCTTGTTCTTACTTTGTCAACAATTGCAAGCGCAAAAGTTTTGACAACCAATGTGGGTCAAAATGCTGAAAGCTTGACGGGTGGCACATTAAATGCTCGATTATTGTTTTATGGCGCACATCATTTAAAGAACTTTCGATGTAATTCATAAGATTTGAAAAATGCTGCAAGCAATTCACATTAGCGGAACATTTAAAACTCGGCCTGACAAATGCGGCGTATACGTAATAAATGTGTTTGCTTTCATGTGTGTGTGTCTGTCTCTGTGTGTGTGTGCGTGCGTTGAACGTTTAGACATTTTGCGACATTTAGCTTGTCCTTTTCTCTTGCTCTCTCTCTCACTCACTCACTCACTCACTCAGTCTGTTCTGCTTGCTGTATGTTACAGCATGTAATTGCATTAGCCGTTAGGGCATGTGCCTTGTTCTATTGTGTGTGTGTGTGTGTGTGTGTGTGTGTGTGTGTGGACACATCCCGTTGTCAGTTGCTGCTTAATTTATGCAGCATCCATTATAGAATTTCGCGATGTACGTGTTTGCAACATTCATTAATAAGATAAGGAGACACCCTGGCTAGAAAATTACTAAAGCATTAAGATAAAAAATTTTAGAGAATATTTACTTATATATTTCTTAAAAGTAGACTGAATAAGTATTATTATATACATATTTTAGATAAGAACAAATGATTAGTTCAGAAACCGTTTAATTTACTATACTCATAATCTTAAGAGGGAATTAATGATTATACAATATTTTAGTTAGTTATAAGAAACAAAGTTCTATATAAACGTAATACTTATAACATCATTCTCTATATCTAAATATAAATATATTTTTGCTATAAATTTAAGCAGAAAAAAAAAGGAAATATCTAAATGCAAATAAATTTATATATACACATTCGCCCAAAAGATACAGATTATATACATATACATACATATATATCTTAAATTTAAACCTATGTGTATATATATATCTTAAAAAATATATTTTTTCTATATCTGATACTCTATCACAACTGTACATTATATATATATATATATATACATATATTTAGATCTCCAAATCTAAATATATATTTCATATTTCTGAACAAATGTTTTATATAATATCAGAAATATCTAAAATCAAACACTTATCTATGGATTTATACATATGTATATCCTTAATTTATGCCTTTATACGCGTACATCTAAAAATCTATATCTGTATAAACATAAATCTTAAGATCTGCTCTCTTTAAAACTCTATCGTAACTGTATATTCGAGATAAAAACTGTCCGGAAGAAAACGCAATCTTTCGGCCGGACAAAAGCTTTGCAATAACCGTTACTTACGAGCACAAAAAAAAAGACGCACAAGCAAATACTTAAAGCGAATGCTGTGTACCTAAATAAAAAGCCAACTAATGACAAATTATGTATGTGTGCGTGTGCGTCTGCGTCTGCGTGTGTGTGTGACAGTGTTATAGGATACCACAAGAAGGAAATTAACCGCAATAAACAGAAAACTAACAGTTACCTAAAGCTTAAGCAGGAGCAGAAGAAACCGCAATACACGCACACACACACACACACACACACTCAGGCACACATATGCACGCAAAAACTAGCAGTAAGCAAGAGCTTAAATAAATGTCATCCATATAAACAGGTAAGCATTAAGGACCCAAAATAACCAAAGAACTGAGATACTCGTGCCAGTAGGATGGATGCGGGAATGGGGATGGGGATGGGGATGGGAATGGGTGTAAATTGTATGTGTGCGTGTGTGTGTGAGAGAGAGACAGATTTGGGGCGGATGTGCCAGAGAGCTGAACAGCCGTAGTCGGTTGTATAACAAGCGTCTCGTATTCAGAACAGCTGAGATATGACGTAATTGGATGTGGGCGAAATAATATACGAATATTCGCAGTCGGGCCCTCTGCCTCCTTTCCAACCGTCGGTTAGAAATAAATCCTGGGTGGAAAGAGAAATAATTCTTCTTTTTTTTTTTTTTGGTTTACATAATTTGCAAATATTCCGGCATCTAGTTGAGAAGCGAAACTTTGTGATGGAAAACGTTGGCAGCAAGTAATCAATAAATATTATATTACTACATTTTGCTGGAATCCTATTTGTTTCTCTCTCTCTCTCTCTCTGTCTCTTATGCTCGCAAGGTACTGCGCTCTTAGTGCGCAAGCTTGTGGCAAATTGACTGGAAGTAGCTGCTGCTGAATTCGCCGTGGAACGGCAGCCCAGCTATGCAGCGAATTCAAATCTATGCTAACTTAGCTGTAAACGGAGCCAACTAGCTAGGTCTAGAAAAAGCATTCGCTTCTTAAGAGCTTTTTAAAGCTTTCATGTATAAATTATTAATTGCTAATAACTATATTATATATTAATATATATTATTTACTCATTGTCTCACTTTCTTTGTAAATTTATTTTATATATTTTTTTTAATGATTCCAGTAAATATGAAAAATTTGCAATTTAAGGCAAGATTAAGCTAAAATACTGATGATTAATCTTTAGCTATTTACATAAACATCGAAGCAATAAATTGCTGATAAGAACGCTTGGCTGTGAACCCAATGATAGCCGAAGCTACAGTTGGGCAAGCACATTGGAAGCGCACAGCAAAAAACACTGCTTGGCATGCAGCGCACGCCCAAGGTTCGAGAGCCACTGAACGAAATTGCAAATCGCAGCAGAAGCATTCGCAGCCACGGCCGCAGCAGCAACACCAGCAGTAGCAGAAGCATTCGCAGCCTCGGCCGCAGCAGCAACACCAGCAGTAGCAGCAGCAGGAGCAGCAGCAGAAGCAGCGGCAGCAGCAGCAGCAGCAGCAGGAACGCCTGAAACCTTGAAAGCTTGCAGCCCAACTGTTTGATGCTCACCAGCGCACCACCGGCTCAGTGCCGACCGCATTGGCGCCACCCACAGCCCAAAAGTCCAGCGCAAGCAAGTCTGTCGTTCCAGTGACGGCGACGGCGACGGCGACGATGGCACCCAGCTGAGCAAAAAAAAACCTGTGAGGCGGAAAAAAAATAGAAATAAGCTTTGATTGTGTATTTCCATGCGCAATTGTTTGCCCACCACCCGATGTCAGCACCAGCAGCGATAGATTCGCCTTAGAGTGCGCACACGACCGAACGCAGCCGAACGCAGCCGAACGCAGCCGAGCGCTGACGAACGACAACGAACCATTTCGCTCACAGCTGCAGCAGCTGCGTCGCTAGCAAGCTGAACGCTCAACTGGCACTATCATTGGCGTTTTAACTGTGGACGGTTGCTACTCGCACTTGCTGGCGGATTAACGGCAGATAGATATTAACATACATATATATATATAAATATATATATGTTTATATATATATATGTATACACACACATATATATAGAGAGAGTTGTTATGTGCATGTCTGTGTAGAGAAGAAGCAGAAGAGGAGGCTGAAAAGCAGTGTTCAAGAAAATCCATCTGTATGTGTGTTGTTGGTGCGCCGCTGCGAAAAATACAACAAATTTTCATGTATTTGCACAAAACGTTGGTTACATAAAAAAGTACAAAAAAAAAATATATATTTTCGAGGTGATGATGCAAAAGTGTCGAATTTCCAAAAAAAAACCAAAGAAATCAGTACCTACAACGACAACAACAACAACAAACGCAAATAACAAATACAAAATTTGAAAGACAATTTTTCGAGTGATTATATGAACAGCGTCGGCAACAGCGACGCCAAAGGCGACGCGACAAGGACACTGTGACAGCACCAGCAGCAAAAAAAAAAAAAACGAAAGGAAGATATCCTTGCAAGACTTATATACATACTGAATTTCGATTTTTGCTGCTGAAAATTAACCAAATGTTATGTTAAAAAAAACAATACAAACAATAGAGAAAATCATATAATATAAATAATAATTGTTATAAAATAACTATTAAATAATTCTAAAATCATATTTAGGATCATAACTACAGAAAACGAACATTCTGCAAATCTTAACTATTAAATCAAAGCAATTTCCATGATTTCTAACAGATAGACAACGCCTAAGACACATTCTAAATTCCTATACATAAGCGCGGCTAAATTGATTTAGATCAAGAATTTCTCACTCTAAGTTTTAGCTGCTTAACTCTGGTACATAGTGAAAATGTAGTGCATATGTATGTATAACTTGTGTAATCAATATGCTTATATAAAAGTTTCAATTCGAGCTTCAGCTTTAGTAAGACCCAGCCACATTTTCTTGTCCAGGCTACGGCACATACCAAAGCGTAAAGAAAAGAAAAACTTCAAAATTGCATTAAATACTCATTAAATAGCAGGGGGAAAAAAGCATTGCCTACTTTTGTGCGCTCTGCCCCCCAGCTAGAGAACTCGCCCAGCTACAGACACAGCCACAGCCACAGGCATATACAGCCATATAACGGTACAACGGTAGCTGGAGCCGAGGCCGTTTCTTTTTCGCCTTCGCCACGGACGCGCGTTGCGCAATGTGGCAGCGACGTCGCCGGTGGCAGCATTCAAAAGTAAGTCAAGCTATGCGTATGCGTGAGAGCGCAGCTTCATTGTGTTGGTGAACGATATTTTTAGCTGCAGCAACAACAGAATTTATATGCAAAATTAACATACCATTTACATAATGCTGCCAGCTAGTGTGGCCAGTGTTCGAAAGTGTTCGGCTAAACCGCTTTAAGCTTGGTCATAAGCTAGGCCACTAACTGCTTGGCTGGGCTGCTTGACCATTCCCGAGCGCAGCTCTAACTGTCATTAAGCTGGCGCCCAGCTGTCAACTTTTATGGTATGGCCAAAATCTGGTTTACCGTTCTGCAGAAGGAAAAAAAAATTAAATAAAAAAAACATATACTTCCAAACCAAGTTCCAGGCTCGTGCTCTCGCACTCTCCCACTCTTTCTTTGTTTGCTGCTCGCACTGGCATTCGCTCTCTCACGAATTCGCTGCCACACGAATTCGCTCCCACACGAATTCGCTCTCTCAGTGCGCACACGCCGATTGGCTTGGGCAGCTTTGGATGCTTTTTTCCAACGCTCCTCGCTCGAGATTACATAACAGTTGGCAGAGTGTGTGGCTAAAATCGGCAGGCGACTGCAATTTGTTTTTACGTAAATGGCAAAAGTTCAACGAATTAGCAACAATTAATTAAACAAAATTTATGTAAAAATCACAAAAATTAACATCGACTGCAATAAATTGTCTCCCAGCTGCAGAACTCAACGAAAACCCGGACTTTGGGCCATTTTCAAAGAGTGTCCTTGTAGGACGTACCAAAAAAAAAAAGGAAAAAAAAACACGCAACAACCAAAAAAGTCACATAAAGAAAAATCCTTTCGATTGCACAGTTGGCCAAAAGCCAAATCAGCTCTTAATGTTTATATAAGCAGTTGATTATACAAATTTCAAAGTTCAAGTTAAATAATGCATTTTATAGCTCAAAGAATTAGTTAAATATATCAATTTTATATGAGATTCATATAGATAGATACAATATATGAAAATTAAAAATTTTCTTTTGCAGCAAAAAATTGTTTGTAAATTTTCAATAGATTTTATAATACAACAAAATATTCTTTATAAGTTTCGATGGAAATTGCTTGTCATTGATAAATAGATTTTGTAAATGATTGTTTGTTCTTAACCTTAAATCTAGTCTGCGTCTTTATGGCCCCCACCCCAACAGGTGGCAATAAAATTATCAACAAATTATCATTACTCAAATTTATTTCTAATTTCAGTAACCAAATAAATTTAGCGCAAATCTTAACAAAATACTGCTACGAACATTCAGAAAAAAACCCCATTTAAAAATGTTGTACCAACGCAGTTGATTAAGACAAACATACCAAAAAAAAAAAACCAAATATAACATAACTAATAAATCATAAATAAATATCTAAATAATATTCATAACGATAAGACACAAAACAAAAACAAAACCCAAATAGTATAAAACTAGCCTAATATAAAAAGACAGACACCCTCCTTAGACCTGGTGCAAACGTATTTAAAGCCAAGAACAAACTAAAAACAAAAAACAAAAAAAAAACAAAACCCCATAAAAAAAACATCAACAATGGCCGACAAGAAGATTGGAGAATACTATGCGCCACCCCCAAAGATGGGCAAATGGGAGGGTTTCAAAAAATTCCTATGGAACAGTGAAACTAGCCAATGCCTCGGACGCACCGGTTCCAGTTGGGGTGAGTACCAAAAGAAGCTAACTAACTCGCTGCCCAACTAAAAACTAGCCATAATAAAGTCTAAATTTGGAGCTATAATTGAGATTATAATACCGTAGAGTCAAAAAGTAGAAGTTGCACTCAGATAATCAATTTTTAGACTCTATTATGGTTAGTTTTTTAGTTAAGTTCTTATAAAAATATAATCTAAGTCTTATATAAATCTATTATATAACATATTGAACATATAACACAGAAAATAAATTTAGCTTTAAAACCATTTCAATAAATTTAAAATATTATTCATCTGAAGTGAAGCCCAACATTCGCTTTAAACGAGTGACTACTGTAGTAAGCTTTTTCTATCGATTCTAGAATGTAATCTTCACCTAACTTTTACTTTCGTGGTCTACTTAATTGGTAATTAAATCGGTCGGCAAATCAATCAAATTTCACGCATTGCGCATACGCCGCGTGTGTTGGATAGAAAAAATGTATTGCTATGCTTAATATTATTTCCCTTTTGAGGGACATTCAAGGGCAAGTTTGGCATTAAATATAGTTACTATTTTGAGACACATAACTGTATGTAGCTCTGTATATATATTATATAGCCTTAGATATATATATACTATATAAATACATATATGAAGTAGTAAGTAGAAGGAAAAGAATTTTAAGTTGTAAAACTTTATTGTTGTAGCTAAAAAAAAAAAAAAAATTGAATACAAGTTTGCGCATTGTTCGAAGTTTTGGTAAAATATGCCAACAAAATTGTCTATATTTAATAGTTCTGTATATTTTACTACAAATACTTTAAAATTTGTCATTTAATGAAATAGATTTATAAATTATTAAATATTCAATTAATAATTGTCTAAAAATTCATTTAAAATTGTTTCTATTTTTTTTTTTTTTTTGAGTTGAAAAATATATTTCTTATCAAAATATATTTTACAAAATTCATATACCAATACATAAACATTTGCTAGTGTTGCATAACGAAACATAATTGAATGCCGACGGCAAATTAAGAGTGAAAAATTTGTCTTTTCTAGTTTTTTAATTTATAATTATGATAAAAACCGGAAATATGGTCAGGTTATTGTGTTGCCACGTTCGGTTACTTTTGGCCACAAATTTTGTTTGTTTTCTCATTTGAATTTTAACCTGCATTTTTAGTCCCATAATGCGTATCGATCGATTGGACTCATTCGGTATGCCCAAACACAACAAAAAGTCACGTACTTGATGGTCGCCCAGTAAATTGGCTGCCATGCCTAAATATAGAATCCAATATAATGGTTAGAGCCCACATTCAAGTCAAAACAGTCAACCAGTCGGTTATTTGTACTATAGTAGATTTTTGATTGCATAACAATTATATGAGTATGAATAATGAAAAAAAAAAAAAAAAGGGAGAACCTTTTAAGTTCTATGGGAAGTTAAGTAACACCCCGACCGAACATCAAATATGACTAATCATTTGATATCGTGTGTAAGCCCCATGAGAGACAATAAGGAGGCCATATTGTCGTAAATTTTTTATGACCCATAGAAAAAGACAATGGGCAAAAAACCAAATAAAAATTTCGAAATGAAAACAACAAAAAACGGAGGCCCATCGTAATTTATGATGTATTTCGGTCGGCGATAAGTTTATTAAAAATATAATAAAAGCATTTATGTAATACACACAAAATTGTTAGATACTATCAATGGATTAGCTTAAATAAATGATTGAAGATCCAAGTATCGATTGTAATTAAAAATAAATATCGATAGGATGATATTGAAATTCTTTCTAGTCTTGTTGTTAATTTGTTATGAATTTGATAATCGATGCTTATCGGTTTGGATTGGTCGTGAATATATAATACTAAACTGTTAAAAATCGATTTTTATCGACATATTTTTTTTTTATTTGTTCTTAACTTTTCGTATATGAACAATATGAGCCTTGAATTTAAGTTGAGCTTGCGCTTTTACAATCGATATTTATCGGTTTATGAAGAAAAATGATTAGAGCTAAGTAAAGCAACATTTGAAAAAAAAAATCCGTCGGAATTTATGATTAAAGTAACATCGAAGTAATACTTAGTTTTGCAACACTGTGCAGATCTCTATCTACATTCAATAGCCAAACGATAACCACTTGTCAGCGAATGTAAAAACAAGTAGCATCATATTGTTACCACACACTTGAGATAATACTTAAGGGGTTTTGCGAACTATTTATAGCATACTTGTCTATTTATTGATATGGGATTGAGCTCTGTGTAAGCTTTATATCGCTCTCGCTGTGCCACCCCCTATCGCACACACTCTCTCCCTCTCTGCCATCTTTTCCCCTCTATGTGTCTGTTTCTCCCTTCCTCGCTAGCTGTCACATCATTCAATTCCAGCTGTCTCATAGCTGAAGGCACGTGCTGCCTTTTTGGTTTATTTTTAGCAATTTCCGAGGGTTTCGTAATTTTTAATGGAGTTCAATTTGTGATGCTGTCGCATCGCTTGACACTATTGATTGAAAAGGTCGCAGGTGAAAGTTAAATATAACAAAATATAGTATAGTTTTATTTATTTTTTAACAACCTTTTTCATCGTAAACCCACAGTTCAGCCTTTTTCCCAACCCTTTGCTTTAACCCTTTGCTATTTGTAACACTTTTTACCTCCAAGTCGAGGTCTTGCACAATTGCCTATAACCCAGTTAAGTGCCAAGTGGTAGATGGAAACCTGCACTATCATGCACTGAAATTGACTCAACTAAAAATCAATTCTAACCTCATTCTCGCAAGCACATTGTACAACACTGGCTGACTGGCTGGCTGGCTAGCTGGCAGGCAGGCAGGCAACAAAACGATGCGAAGTGCCGCCCCGAGGCCCAAAATGTGGGCGTTGGCGGCAAACAATTCAACATGGCTGCAAAACAGACAATTTCTTCTCCTTCTCCTTCTCCTTCTTCTTCTTTTTCTTCTTCTTATTCAGCTTGCTGTTGTTGCTGTTGCATGATTGCTTTGTCTGTAACCTACTTAGTTGCAAGTTGTGTTGCTTCTTCAGTTAAGCACTTAACACGCCTCCAGTGCGAAATCTTTTCAACATTTTGTACAACAGGGGCTCTTCGTACATCCAAAAGAGAGTCAACGGCAAAGATATATACGTTTATATATGTATACCTATTATATATATACTTATACCTATACATAACTTTATATTCAGACTCTGTGCATCGTTTATACATCTGTAGCTCAAGCAAAGTTTTTTAGACCATTTTTGAATATTTTGTTTTATGGCAAAAAATTTCCTCTATAAGCTCGAATGTGTATGATAAATATATTCCTTTTTCCTTTCCTTTTTAATGTTTCGTAATATTCGTTTTGTTATATAACTCTATTCTATACCTATAGCCAACACATATGCTTTCTTTATTTTCTTAACCGAACTTTTCTAACAAATTCTTATAAATGTGAGCTATAAATTTTAGAAATTATGGAGACATAATTCTAGGTATATATTTGGTTGAGTGAAATTCAATCTTGAATTTGGGCAAGTTAGAGAATTTTATCACATAAAAAATTTAATTCAGTTCAAAGTTCGAAAAACTTAAGATTAAAAGAAACTAAGTTAGTAGCACAAGTTGCTATATAAAGAAGAAGATGAAGAATAGCTTGAATGAGTGCTGAAACATTTCGTATATATACTATAGAATACTATAGAGTTCTCTTGACATATCCATCTATCGCCTTATTGGAATCAAAGCCAATCAATTGTTGGGCTGCGAATCAATTAAAAAACTGACAATCGTTTCGATCAATGGACTCAAATTGAGACGTTTTGTGGCACACAAGACAGACACTTGCTGAAAAAGAAGAACAGAAAAGGGAAATTTGTCGAGGCCTCGCAATTTGCACCGATCCATCAAATGGAACGATGTGCTAAATGGGCTGCCAACTTCCCAGATGAGAAACACTTTTAATGACCTCCAAAGTCTGCTAAATCTGTTAAGTGCTTTGCACTGGGCCTAAAACAAACACCGAAATCCAATTATCCAGCCAACACTCCAATTAACAGATGGTTCACAATTGCCGATTGCATAAGCGCTTTATGGATTGAGATTAACTTCGATTCTTCCAAATCTGAGTCTTCCATAAGCTTAAGATCTTAACTTTGCAAGCAAAAAAAGTTTTTTGATTGAGAAACTTGGCAATTCTCTTAATTGGAATACAATTAAGATTGTATATGGCAGAGGAGCAGACTAGTAAATACCCTATATTTGAATATCATAAATTCTATTGATGATATGAACATTTATAAATATTTATAAATATGTAATTCTAATCTATATTCATTTTTGTATATGTATGTCATTCAAATGTGCAATTTTCTAATGCGATTTTCGACTACAACATACTCCTGCTTTGCTTTAGCTACAAAATATATATAATTTTATAAAAATTGCATATTTTAATTAATTCAAATAATTAACAAACTAATCAGACCCATTAAAGTCACTTTGCATAGGGTACTTATAAACAGTCTGCAGCCTGTGGCTTTGAAGAAATTTTCAATAAAAATATGCAAATGAAAATCCCTTGCGTAATGCGTTAAGAGAAAAGCAGCGACGAAAATGCCACCGGGCAACTCGACAGCAATTCATAAATCTTATTTTCCTCCCAAGAGTCCGGAAAATGGAAATAATTAAAGAGCTGCCAAAAATAAGAAATTGCAAACACGTAACAGATACTTAAAAAGGAAAAAGCAGAGCTTCTAATTTGGTATTCAAAGCTGATGCTGCTCAGATTTCTAATTATAATTATGTAATTATCATATTTATCGATTCCTAAATATTCCAAACTAAATTACATGAAAAATTGACTTTTATTTATATGCAAAGATTTTTGTTGATTTATAAAATATTTTCTTTTAAGTTGAATTTAATGTAAATCAAAATATATAAAAAATTGGTTATGTAACAAAATTATAAAAATAATACAAATATAGAGATTTAAACATAATAATAAAATTAAGAATAATAATGATTATTATTATTTAAATAATAAAAAAATTAATGCTTATCAATAAATAAAAAAATAACAAAAATAAAAAAAATAAAAAAAATAAAAATTTAATAAATAAAATATATATATAAAATAATTAACAAACATGTCAAAATAAATAAAAAAAAAGTTTTAAAGTAAAATATATTTTGTTCCAAATTAAAACTACGAACAAAAATAGTCATTTTATTAAAAAACTTTTTGAATTAAAAAACCCCACGAAGAGTAGTTATTATTATACATATATATATATATATATATGTAACTGTGTGTGTGTGTGTGTATGTGTGTGTGCTTGAGTGGTGCATAGCTTGAGGGGCTGTTGCGAATCCTGTTGTTGACAGCTGTATTTTCTGCTCCATTTTGCTGTGCATTTTTTTTCGCTTTCGTCCTTTTGTGTGCCAGCTGCAACTGTATGTGTGCGTGTGTGTGTGTGAATGTATTTTTGTTGTATATTTTTGTGCAACTGTCAAAATTAACAGCGCAAATGGGCAACGGGCCGCACGAACAGCTGCCGCCGAAAGGTAAAATTGTAGCTGAAATTACAAAAGAGCCAGAAGTGGACGCAATTCATTTGTGTGTGTGTGTGTGTGTGTGTGTGTGTGTGTGTATAACGCTTGCAACTGTAACACACATGCACAAAACGGACATACACACACACAAATGCATATAATAGAAAAGTTTGCTACATTATTGCGGCAGCTGTGCAAATGCCAAAGTTCAAAGGAGAGACCTGCAAAAAGCAAAGATAGTGCCAGAGAGTGGGAGAGAGATATAGAGAGAAAAAAAGAGAGTGAGTACGTGAGGGTAAGAAAGCGAGAGAGAACAGTCGCAGACGGGAGAGTGCGCGCACAATTCTGCGTATACTTAATGTTCCGCTAAGACCTGGCAGGTGCTCAACAGCATGAGCACACACATAAATACACACACACACACACATACGCAGAGGTTATGAGTAAATTTTTGCGTAAATCAATCGGATTTGAAGGCACAAACTCACATAACTAAACGAAATATGTACAAAAATTGCAAATGTTCAAAAAATATCGCATGGAAAAATTAAATAAAAAATTTCGTAAAACCGATAAAAATAATTTACCAAACCAAAAATTTAAGCTATTATTTCTTTTTCTTTTACACTAATAATTACATATATTTAAATATCTGAAGCCTATATATATTTGCATACAAATTGCAATTTAAAGAAAATACAAATATAAAAATAATTTTTGTAATAAAAAAAAAATTAAAATTATAATATTAGGGCATTTCTTTTACTTTTGTGAATTAAGTTTTATATTATTTAAACTAATTTTTGTTATTAAAAAATAATAAAATAAATAAAACATAATAAAATGAAAATATGCTTTATTTAAAGAATATTTTATTAATATAATTATTATTTTTATTGAATTAATGCTGATGCCTTAAAACCGTAAATGAATAAAAATTCCAATTATGATTGTTTTAATTATATCATATACACATATTCCTTTTATAATCTTTAAATAATTGCGTTTAAGTGTTGAGTTCTTAAAAGTTAATTTGCAAATTCGTTTGAGTGTTGAATACATGAATATTATAATTTCATATCCTGGTCGAGGACACTTTGCATTTAGAAAGCGTCAGCATCGTATTTGCCTTGCAAGCTAAATAAAACAGCTGTTCTAACGCAATCAACAACAACAACAACAACAGCAGCAGCAGCAGCAGCAGCAGCAATAAAGATTTGTCCTCTTCGAGCCCCACCCTGAGCTGAGATGAAGAAATGCTCCAGCTTCAAGAATGGGGAGAAAAGGCATTGAAAGGCGACCACAGAAACCAGAGCAAGCAGCTCGTTAAGTGCAGATACACACACACACACACACACACACACACACATGCAGATACTAGAGCACACACACACTCTGGCACACCCATTGGAATAACAATAAGAAAATTCAGAATCCAAAAAAAAAAAAAATAAGTGAGGAAAGAAGGAAAATAAAAGAAAAGCACAGCCAACTGCAAAAAGCGGCTCCCTGCAGGCGAACCCTTGAAGTTTGCTCGAGTGTTGCCATGTAAACGCACATATACACAGCCATACACACACATCTATATATATAAATATAATTCTTTTTTGTGTTATTTAACTGCTAACGTAACGTAACCAAATTACGTAAGCCATTGCAAATGCTTAACGTCTTGTCGCAGTTTCCGCAAACTAAATTGCAGGGGGGAAACTCACAAAGCGAAATCCAATTATAAAGCTAAAGATTAACGGAAATAAGCTTAAGCTAAGCTAAAAGCAAACGTTTTCAGACTAAATTTATAACAACAAACAAATATGTATATACATATAAATAATGTGTAAACTAATTGTTCCGAGTTTTGTGACATAATTTAAGCTTTTCAATAAATACAGTAGTATATATATATATATGTACATATTGTGTATATTTATATATATATGTATATATATTTGTATTTGGCCCTGAGAATCTGTTAGAGTGCAATAGCTAGTCGGCCAGCAGCAAATGTGAACGCGCATGCGTTCCATTTTTTCTTTTACTTCTTTCTATTTCTTTCCTTTTTTTTTTTGTATTGTCAGTCAATACTTTGCGAACTAATTGACCGTGAGCAGAATTCCTGTTCCAAGCACCTTTCGATAGGTCTCGAAAAACGTTCCACTTTACACACTTAACGGTCTATCATCAATTAATAAATCATTCAACATGATTTCAATTTATTTTATTTGATAACTTATAAAAATAATAAATTGACTTTTTCTAAGATCTAAATATAAGAAATATATTTTATTTGTTTCATATTTTTTTTCATGTTTATGTGTATACAATATTTTTAATATATGTTTTTTAAATATAAATTCTTATTTAATTATTTATTGTTCAATTTATATGATGATAAATCTACTAATATCTATGGAAATATCTCTATTTAAAACTGTTATTTAATTTAGTTTTTTTTTAGTATTATTTTTAATCATTTATTGTTTCTATGATAATTAATTAATATTATTATTAAATCTTTGAGCTTCTAGTAGTTGAGTAATGGAAATTTTAAAATATCCAAGTAATGTTCTATATATATTAATATTAATATTAATGTATAATCCGATAAACAGTTCTACATATATTTATGTACATCTTCTTAGCTTCAAGTTAGTTAGAGAGCTATTTAGTCCGGAAAGAACAATTACTATGCACACATTTCCAACAATTTAATCTAAATGCCATTTAATACTTTGCTTCGCTCTAATTAAAGTACTTCATTCATTCTTTTATTGTTTGCACATTTTCTACTCTGGCAATTTTCTTAGCTATGGAAAATTCTCACGGTCCGAGTCGCTGAGGGAAATGATAAATGACTTTTCTAAATTGCTTCGTAATGCCAAATGCCAATTCAAACATATTTGCCTCTCCATCAATTATGTGTCTAACAATTCATTCAGCGTCACATGGCGTATGCGTAATGCAAGACAAGCCTAACCACATAAGCTTAAATAAAGAAAAAAGCTATAAACGACATTAGCTATATATATAAAATAGTAAAAAGGGAAAGAGTGACAGAGAGAGGGGGAGAAAGAGAGAGATAGGGATAGAGAGAGATACAGGGAGAGACATAAACAGAAGAGAGAGGCAGAAAGTAATAAAAACTTGGCGACCTTCTAATCACACTTAATTACAAAACACAAATGTCAAAAACTATTCAACTCTGAGCAGGAGTGCGGAACAGTGGCGACATTTGACTGGCACACACACACACACACACACACACACACACACAAGGAGCAAGGAAAATGTCAAAAGTCGTCCATTGTGTAATCGTAGAGCTCTGGAGTAGTTACACAAGTGTCAAAGGGGACGCCATAGCTGGGTTCCAGCTTGCGCTGTTACTTGCCTCCATAGTTAACCACCTGCGCCCAGCCCCACCCCTTTCACTTACCACTACATAACCTTTTTTATTGTCAGTTAGCCATGAAGTAAGACAAATGTGCGCTTTCTTGGCTCGTTTAGATGTTTGGCAATTGCCTTAAAGCTTTTTATCACTATTTTACTATTACTTTTATTTTTGTATCCTAATATAAAATATATTATATTTTTTTAAATGTTAAAAATATATTTTTGTATATCAAAAAATATATAAGTAACTTATTAGCTTATTTATTTATTTTATATAATTTTAATATAGAAATTTAACTTTATTTTTTATTTTTATATTTAGCGAAAAAGTTTACTTTATAACAATATGAAACGTTATTTATTGTATAATATGAAAATTTGAAAAATTGCATGCAATGAAAATTTGCATGCGATTTCAATTAATAATGAAAAAAATGTTGCGGAGGAGTTTATAAAAAACCTACAACAAATTTCATTAAAACAACGAAAGTTAGCATGGAAAATTAATCCATTAGAGCACAAATCCAATAATTTTAATGAGAATGGAAAATGTTTTTCTTTTCACTGCGAGAAAGTCATTAAAAAAGGCTATCAAAGTGGCTTAAAGACACAAAATGTTGTCTAAAAACAGCAACAGCAACAGCAACAACAACAACAACAACAAATTTAATGTCACATAAAAGAAAAAAAATGTAATTAAAAAGTATTTATGATTATTTTTAACTGCTGCAAAAGCTTAATTACTATTTTAATGAAATACTAAAGAAAAGTGATTTCTTTCTTCTTCTTCTCTTGCAGCAAAAATTTTACTTTTCTATATTATATTCTATGCGGCGTTAACCGGATTCTTTGCTGCCATATTTGCGGTGTTCTATCAAACACTGGAGTCGGACAAGCCCAAGTGGATGCTTGACAATGGATTGATTGGATCGAATCCAGGTAAGAGCTATAGATCCAAAGTTTAGACAAAAAAAAAAACAAGATATAAGAGTGAAAAGATAAAATGAATTAATTAGGAAGTATAAAATAAAAAAATAAATTGTTTTATATAAATGAGAAAATAATTTATATGCTAAAATACTAAAATATTTCTTCATATAAATAAATAAAGAAAATAAATAAAATAAAAATAATATAAATTAATGAAGATTAAGAAATATATTTATTTTCCAGCTATGGTCTCAAATCAGAAAGTGAAATGTAATCAATTCATTGTCAAACACTACTTTTAATCGTTACATAACGATAATTTAAATTAAATATATAAAATTCTATAATCTAAGCAAATATTTTTTTCTTATTGATGAATTTTGAGTATTTTTTATTAAAAGGAAACTATAATCTCAAATATGAGAGTAAAGTTAAAAGAATTTCCTGCTGCGTTTTACAACACTGCTTTGTAAATTTTAATTGCAGGTCTTGGCTTTCGACCAATGCCCCCAGAGGCGAATGTTGAGAGCACTTTAGTTTGGTACGAATCATCGAAGAAAGACAATTATATGTATTGGGTTGAGGAAACTGCACGATTTCTGAAATGTGAGTAATATTAAATAATATTTGGGTATTTAAAAAAATACCTACATTCATTTAATATACCTTTTGAATTTTAGAATATTTTAAATTTATAGAAAAGAAAAAGAAAGAAAACATATTTTTGAATTTTGAATAAATATTTTAATGATATAAAATATTGAGATATAAAATTTTTAAAATATATGTAATGGTTTTTAATAATATATTTTTGCTTATGAATTATTTGTATTATTTATTTGTGTGTGAATTAACAAAAAAATAAAGATCACAGTAAGTGAAATAAATGTTTTACTTAAAGTTCGTATTGCTAAAGGCTTATCGAATTGTATGTTGAGGCTTAAAAAAGAACTGTATGCTAAAGAACTATATGGTAAAATTTGTATACTAGTTATATAATGATGTGGATGTGTATTCATAGCTTACGATGATCTACCCAAGAAGAATCATGTCAACTGCTCCTTCGAGCATCCGCCAACAGAGGGCAAAGTCTGCGGCGTTGAAATTCACAGCTTTGCGCCATGCACTGAAGAGAATAACTTTGGTTATCATTTAGCCAGACCCTGCATATTCCTTAAGTTGAATAAGGTACACCACTCCTTAAATATATTATTATTCAAATATATATTATAATAAATATAATGTTTAGATTTACAACTGGGAACCACAAATTTACAACGATTCTAAAACTTTGCCCAAAGATATGCCCGAGGAGTTGAAGCAGCACATCAAGGGGAAGCAAAGCCTGCGACCAAATGAGGTTTGTATTCAACTCCAATTTAAATCCACTCTATATAATCTATGTATATATCATGTATTATTATGTGTGTTTTTTTTTTTTCAGACTGCCGTTGTTTGGGTATCGTGCGAAGGTGAAAATCCAGCTGATGTTGAAAACATTAAGTCACGTGATTATTATCCTCGCATGGGTTTCCCCCAATTCTACTTCCCATTCAAAAATATTGAGGGCTATATACCGCCAATTGTTGCTGTTCAGTTCACCGTTGAAAGTGAGTATACAGCAAATTCTGGAACTCCGATAATTCTGTATAAACAAAAGAAGAAAAAACAAAAAAATTAGAAGATATCGCTAACAGAATTTTCAGATAAAGTTTAAATACATATGAAGCATTATTACATTAGTTTATTTTTCTACTAAGAACAAGGCAACAAAAAGAAAGTATCTTAAAGAGTTTTGAGATAGAATTTTACATAGATGTATTTCACAGCTTTTTTTTTTCATAAATCAAGAAAAAGCAAGTGCAAAATAAATATCTGAATGAAAATCAGTTTAATATTTATGAGTTTTATGCTCCACAAACGACAGAAAGCACTCACACAATAGACAAAGCTGTCTGGAATTTTAATCAAACGCATGCCAAATAGAAAAACGTATGAGTTTCCCCTTTTCCCGACCCTAAAACAAAGGAAGGAATAAAATACCAGGAGGAAAACAAAAGAAAATTGTCTGGAAACCCAATTTTACGGCACAATACATTTTAATAATTCCTCTGTTTGCATTAGGCAAGAAAATAGGAGAGTGCGGAAGAAGAAGAGGCGTGGAGAAAGAGGATTAAGGGAGTTCTTTATGCTTATGTGATTCCATTTCTATAGAACATAACTAAGGTCTTTAGCTCGCTTAACCAACCGTATTAATAGGACAAAGCGGATTATGGACGTAAGCAGCCTAAAAGTAGACTATGAATAAAATAGAAATTGGGTTAAACGAAAGGAAATGCATGTATATTATGTATATATTTAACAATTAAATTTGGCATATATTCATCAGATAAGACTAAAGTGAAAAATTAGAACAAAGTATTCAACATAAATAAGAATTAACTGACATTATGTACTTATATAATGGAGAACGCTTTCTTGCTCAAAAATTCTGGAAATCTGAGATAGTTGAAATGTTATGTATTTATTTTAATCAAGTTACTAATTGCCTATAGTTGTGGGTTATGGGTTTTACTACTGCTTACAGAATTTCAAATCTCTATAAAAATTATTTAATTAATCTCTCTCACTCACTCTCTCTCTCTCTCACACACACTCTCTCTGTTTCTTTGTCTTGTTAACCTGTAGCCGGCGTCTTGATCAACATTGAGTGCAAAGCCTGGGCTCGGAACATCAAGCACGATCGCTCGGATAGGAGAGGATCCGTCCACTTTGAGTTAATGGTCGACTAAGAGACCCGCATGGAAGACACGCAGCAGCAGATGGGCTAAGAGCGAACAAGAACCGCTAAGAAGAAGAACAAAGCCAGCAGCCAGTCGTTGGAGATGAGAATTAAAGGAAGTGGAGAAAGCGCGAATTAGGCATACAACAAAAACAAAACCAAAAGTAACACAAATAAATAAACAAGCAAGAAGATTAAGAAGAAAGTTATGCAAAGTCATGTTAAATAAACAACAGTGACAAACACACACACAAACACTCACACATACACGAAATGTAGCAGCAAGCAAAACAAAACAAAACAAAACAAAAATGAATAAATTAAATAAAAACAAGCTAAAAAATAAAAAAAGCAAAGTAAATACAGCAACAACCAAAGAAAAACTAAAACAAAGAGCTACAAGAATAAAATAATAAAAGAGTAAAGAAATAATGAAATATAAGATGACTAAATCTAGCGCTAAAAAGCTAAAACACTACCCAACGCTATCAAACGTCACACTCATACACACAGACACATACACACGCACACACACACACACCTACACAAACACAACTTAATTGGTTAGGAGAATTTTATTTAGTTAACAATTTAGGCGAAAAAAATGAATAGCAAATGGTTATAAATTGGCAAGCCACATAATTTAGCGCAAATATGATATTAAAAAAACAAAAAAAAATTAATAAATATATAAAGAAAAAATAAGCAAATTGTTGTTAACAAATTCTACTTTGTTTTTGGTGTAATTTAATAATAAAGATATAAACGACAAACAGCGCAGCGAACAAATTATAAACAAATGACAAATGCAGCAACTGTTCTTAACTCAATGAGAAAACGTGTTAAACATAAATATAAACAAAATGCAACCATTATTTATATTTATAATAATTAAATATATATATACATATATATATATATATATATGGTTATATATATGAAATAAATTGGAACGCATATATAAACGTATATATGTATGCAAACATAAATAATTGTGAACATAAACTAGCCCCCCTCCCCCCATAATTAAATAAATGAATGAATTAAAAACCATATTTAATTTGTTTAAATTTGTTATAAATTTAAACCAACCGCATTAGTCCCATTAAACAAAGAGAAGCATAAAAACAAATGTTTAACAACAAATTTCCAAAAAAAAAAAAAAAAAATACAAATGAGAAAAACATAACTGTAGATTTTAAATTACAAATGAATAGAAAGAAAAGCTAAGCAAACAAGAAGGTTAGAAACAATAAAAAAAAATATAGAAATGCAAGGAAACCCCGCAAAACACATTTAAAATTAATAATCTTCACTTATTATGAAAACCAAAAAAAAAATAAAAATAAAATAAAATAAATAAAAACGATCATTAATGTGAAAATTGCATGAAAATATACAAAACAAAAAAAAAAAAAACAAAAAAAAAATAATGCAAAAAATTGAGGTAAAAAAATATAGCGGAAAGAAGTAAAGTACAGAGTAACTGGTTACAATAAAAACAAAAGGAAAATATAAAATGAAAATGGAAAATATTATATTATGTATACAATGAATTCCCCAAATGAAAAATGAAAATCAAATAAAATACAAACCAATTTAATTTAACAAAATAAATAAAAACAAAGAAAAACAAACAAAACACACAACCGTTTCGATATCACATAAATTCTCTACAGCAGCTTCCGAACTTCTGAGAAGGCGACAGTGGGGGAAAACACAACAAGACAAAAAATAATGAACATTAAAATACAAAAAAAAATTAAACAGAGCAGCTGCCGTTTTGCCCAACTTTCGTCGACTTTTGGGCATTATCCAACACTGAATTATTTTTTGTTTTACGACTTTCATAAATAGGCCTCAACTAGCTTAACAAAACAATTTTCTCGCTCTCTTGAGATCTTTGACCCAACCCACAAAACAAAACCAAAAAAAAAAAAAAAACCAAAACAAAAATCTCAAATTAAGCAAAAAAAAATATATATATAAAAAATAAATGGAATAAAAATTAAAAGCTAAACCTCTTAAATGGCATACCAAGCTTTATAACTAATCCTCTTTTACCATCCACTTAAATAGTGCTAGTCTAAAATAAATTAAGAAGCAGGTGGTAAAACAGAAAGAATGGAAAACAGAAAACAAAAAACAATTTAATAAGAAAAAACAAAAAAATGAAATATAAAATTATTAACATGAAATGTTATACAGTTTTTGCTACAGATGCAGCAGAATCGCTAAATAATAGTTTAATGGAAAAAATGTTATACTTAAATATATATTATAAATATATTATTAACAACTAATTACTTTTATTAAATGAATTTAACAAACTAATGCAAATCGTATGGAAAATTCATGTTCAATTTTTTCAAATGCTAATTGGACGTCCTGTTTTTACAAGCCAGGAAAACATTTCAAGTTTTTCAATATTTTTCAACAAATCAATATTTCAAAAATTCATAAACATCTTTCATCAATTTCCTGGCGAAATATTTTGCATTGAAAAAAGTTTTTGTTACAAGCAAAGTTGAAATTGATAAATTTTTGGCAAGAAAAAGTTTTTTTTTGATATTTTGAAATCCAACAAAAAATTGTTTACCAAATAGTTTTCTAACAACATTTTCTAGTGCATGTTTTCCTAAAAATTAAACAAATGCAGAAAACAAGTAACTAAAAATAAAAACAAACAAAACTAAAAACAAAAAAAAAAACACAAAGCAATTAGTTAAGTAGTGAAAAAAGTGCTGCAAAAAAATTAAATAAATAAAAATAAAAAAACACGAGTTGTGAGATTCACTCAATATTTTTTATTCTCCTTTTCGCGGGCAGCCGTTGAACTTATTAAAAGAAAAAAATTACCATCCCACAGCTTTTTTAATTATGTGTGTTTTATTTTTTTAAGAATTAATACGCACAAAAATTTAAATAAATAAAATTCAACCTTACATTATTTGAATTTTTTTTGAACCTGGGCAAATGTGTTCCCAAAACCGCCGATAAATATTAGTAGTTTATATAGGGTTACCAAAAGCTATACAATATATAATAAAAGAGTATTAAAACCTAAATAATATATATATATATATATAATTATATATGTATGTATATATATATGTATATATATATATGTATACATATATATATACATATATATATATATATATATATAAATATATATATATATATATATATATATATATATATATATATAAATATATGTCTATAAACATATATGTTTGTATGTATATATATAAATATATACATATATATAAACTGCCAAGTAAATGTTTGACCCTTTAGTGCATAAATTTTCAACAAGAATTCGAAAAAAATTGGATGAATTAATTATTTACTTTAACATAATAATTTAATTGGCTTGCGGATCCAAAAATTTGGCATATTTTGCATAAATTAGCATGCGGCATATACTATATATATATATATATGTATATATATGTATGTATATATATATATATATGTATATATATGTATGTATGTATATATATTACTGCCATTTTTTACACAAAGTGTATTAAAAAATAAAAAAAATCAACAACAACAGCAAAAGCCAACTCTGATAAAAAGAAGAGCATTAAAAGAACATAAATAATAATTTAAAAAAGCATAAATAATTATTTTGAAATGCAAAAACTTTTCATCATTTTCACATCTTTCATATCTTTCGCAGCCGCTGCTTCTAAAAAGCTATATATATATATATATATATATATATATATACATATATATATATTTATATATATACATATATACATATATATACATATTAATACTTTGATCAACGAATTGTTTAGCTAACAAATGTGGCAGTTGTTTTCTTTATTTTAAAACTAATTCAGAATTTCAGCAAATATTCAAACAAATGTAAAGCCAATGCAATTTAAAATTTTAGTATCTATGTTAAAACACTGCCACGCCCACAATTTTGAAAACAAAATAAAATAAAGTATAAATAAAATATATATAATTCTACATATTTCAGCATAAGGTGCGCAAATTTTGGATCACTATTTGCCCGAGAATTCGATCTCTCACAACAAGTTAAAAAACGCAGTGCTTAAAAGCTTAAAAAAAAACCGATTTAAACAATTGACAAAAAAAAAACTTAAAGGAAAATGTTTTAGAATATTTAATGAAAAACAAAAAAAGCTTGCAGAAATATTTGTTAAATTATGATTTGCTAACCCATTTGGTTTTAGCAAAATAAACAAAATAAAGTATTTTATTATTTACAATTATGATATTTAGAATTAAGTAATGTAACATTACGGTATACAGTTATGTATGCATACATATGTTATAAAAAATGGTAAACAAATATATATATAAACGTAAAAGGCAGCATGTAAACTATACTTAAGTACGATAACAACATATTTTAATTTACAAAAAAAAAAAAACATTTTGGTTCAATGAGTAAGAAAAAAAACTTTGCAGTTGGTTCAAAAATATTTTGATTGACAAATTGTAATTTTCAAGATTACATTTTAAATAACATCAAAGTAATAAATATATTATAAACGAAACAATAAACAATTCACTTGCTTTAATTTCAACAATTATTTCAAGTTTAACAAAAAAGAAGAAGAAAACCTAAAAGAATTGCTTTAATTTAGAATTAAAAATTAAAAAATGAAAAAAAAAATATATATATATAAATCTTCAAAAAATAAAAATAAAAATCATGGTAAAATTAATACATATTTATATATATATATATATATAAATATATATATTTATGTGTAACAAAATGAATGGAAAACAAATACTGCTTTTGTATTGTTTAAGTTTAACTATAAATCAATGACAAAGTTTAAATTATAAATGAATGAAATGAAAAAAGAAGAAAAAATATAAGATGTAATATTTAACAAAATGAACTTACAACAAGAAAGTAACTGAACATCAACAACAACAACAACAACAGAAAGCTTCATAAACATGTACGAGTAACAAAAATGAGAAACTGTTTGAAAAATTTTACTGAATTCAATAAAAATATTATGTTGATATGGAATTAAGTAATTCCAAATAAACAAAAAAAAAACAAACAATTGTTATACATTTTGTTTAAAGTAGTGGAAATCCGTACATAATTTTTTTTAAATTCTTTTAAAATATTTTTTTCAAGGCCATTCTGCTTCAACTGAGGGAGTGAGAGACATGACCAGAGAAAGCGCGTAAGAGTGATAGAGTGAGAGCGAGAGATTAACATGGATATATTGATTTAATTTCCGAATATCATTTACTTTAGAATTCAAAAATATCATTCAGCATTTCGTAAAATAATTATAATACATTTTATATATTAAATTGTTTAGTTCAAGCAATTCACGACATTCACACATATGTATGCATTTACATACATACATATGTCTGTATGTGTATATAAATTAGCGACATACGGTAAAAGGAATGCATAAGAGGAAGAGATAACAGTTTGTCCGTTCGAGGTGCATTAAATAATCATATTAAGTCTCTAATATTGCATTTATTTCCTATCTTTTTTTCATTGCTTCTGAATTACTAATTTTGATTTTTCTAAATTTGTTGCAGCACATGTTGCTTCAATACCATGTTGCCACAGCTGTGCTACAGCATACCGATATATCGATGTGTTTTTGTTTTTTTTTTAAATTAATTATTCATGCCAATTATAATTAAATAATTTTCATTTATGAATTATTATTCATTTATTATTATTATAAGTTTTTACAACCTAGGTACAATTCTTTTTATTTAATGCTACCCTGCTCCTCACCAATAAAATATTACTTTTCTTGTACTTATCGACCGACCACCACCGCTGGCTAGCAAGTCTTCCAATAAACGCGCGCTTTTCATTCGTACTTATAATTTAATTAAATTAAATTTAATTTGTATATGATTGAATATTAAGGTTGATTATAATTTTAATGGTTTTCTATATATATAATTGTCTGTTAGGCTTTTAGTTAACGTGTAATCAACACGCGCAACTTCTAATTCGTGAACAGTAAAATGTAGTTCATTAATGCCGCTCAAGTGTTTCATAATCGAACTAGTGGATCACTTGCAGTTATCGATAGAAGTAGCTCATTGAGCACAAACGAACTAGAACAAACATATTTGTAGACCGCGTCACATTTTGCATTTTTAAAATAGAAATTAACGTGAATTGTTTATAAGTAAACGGATACAATAACTACAAACCGTGCTGACTATTAACATAACAATAGTTATATTTGCGTGCAAACATTAAAACGTGAAGAGAATTTAATTTAAAGAGGATTGCAGATTTGGAAGTGCAGAAAAGGACGCCGACGCCAAATACAAATTAAACGCCGCATTCCAGCAGCCGACCGAATTCCAACAGATAACAAAGATGAGCAAAGACATTTACTATTCGGATAAATACTATGATGAGAAATTTGAGTACAGGTAAGCAACCAGGCAATTTTGCAACTGTAATATCATAAAATTGACATACATATATATATATATATGTGTATTTTTTTATGAATGTATGTGTACATATGTATAAAACTAAATCTTGCAGACATGTGCTCTTGCCGAAAGAGCTAGTGAAGCTGGTGCCCAAAACGCATCTGATGACGGAAACTGAATGGAGATCAATCGGAGTGCAGCAATCGCGCGGCTGGATACATTATATGATACATAAGCCGGAGCCGCATATTTTGCTATTTCGGCGTCCCAAAACGGAGGAGTAGTACTTTACGCATACACCAACAACAACACAACAACACAAACACACATTCACACATTCACATGCATAACACATCTACTACATACATATAAGCATACATATAAATGGAAGCGTTCCAGCTGACGCGACAGCGCTGCAGCAGCAGCAGCAGCTGCGACTGCGCAAAAGGTGGTGGCTGCACAACTGTTGCAGCGTCGGCGGCGTCGGTGGCGGCTCTTAACCAACAACGAAACGCATACACGCGCACGCACACGCACTCACACTCATACATTTATTTCGCATTCTTTTACAATATTTTCACGCACACATACAAACACACATACACCGCTTAACTCCACACTGAGTGTTAATTTTCATTTTGTTCGCATTTTCCTTTCCAAATTATTGTTGCCATACAACTTTTATATAGTTTGCCATAATTTTTAAATTGAATTCCGTTATTTTGTGCAAATTCTGCATTCTCTTGCTTATGGTCATTGCACAGTGGGCTAACATCGCGCAACGCATACACAAAGCGTTATAAAAATTGCCTGCACATTTTCATTTAATATTAAAAAGAAATAATTTGTGATCTTGAAAATTTTTTAATCAATACATAATACGTTTTAACATAATATAAAGTTATATAAAAAAAAAAAAAACAAAAAAAAAAAATATAAATATATTTGTATTAAACTTTCGGCATTGATTGCTTGAAGTTTTTCAATACCCAATTTTTATTATTCTTGTGTTTATCTATCGGTATTACTAAGGTACAGAACATTAATACGCACCTAAAAATATATTAATGAGTGCATTATTATAGTTTATAATTATAAAAACTAAATCAACAATACAAATCTGTAACAACTGGATAAAAATAATAGAGTATATTTAAAGAATTCCCTGTGTTTTTTCTTATGATAGACAAGCATGAGGTTTTTTCTATATAGTATACAGTTATATAGCTTGAGGGATAAAATATAAATTTTAACATTTGATACTGCGTTGTCTTATATTTATGGGTGAATTTTGTGACGACCTGGAAATTGCATGAAATCTTAAAACATGTTCTATCTGTAATCTATAAGTATATCAAATACTATACTACTATGTATATGCTATTCATCCATTACATAAGTCGAGTTTAAGTATTAGATTAATAAAACTTCATAAGTAATTGTGGTAGAAAAATGTATGACTTATATCTTAACATAGTTTGAAGTAAATATTTACTCGTACATAATTTTCAAATATCAGGCTGAATATCTTGGTTTATGAATAACCCAATATTATTTTAAGTAAAGCCATATATCACTAAAAAAAAATAGCGTTAGCTTATAACAGAACAACTACAGGAAAAATATATTTAGATTAAATATGTTGGCTTAGTTTTTAAGAATCAGAATCGTTAAGCACATAATAATTTAAAATTAGCAAATCGGAAAGAGATTTATTAGCGATATAGCTTGAATACCCCGACTCGTTTACAATTGTGAAAAGTACTTATTTACAATAATTATCTTCTATAATTTTCTATATATCTGCAATTATTTTATATTCCTAAGTTTAGCCGCTACAATATTCGAAACCTTTTAAGTGTAGTATATATAAGTCAGTAAAAATCTAAATTTATATGTAAAATATTTGGAAATATGGATATATTTATATAGTGACAAATCGAAAAATCTATATGTAGGATGATCGAGTATTACACAGTAGGCTGTTACTAAAACATGCTCTCTTGTTCCTATTTTTTTTTTTTTTTTAATATTTCAAGCGTACATATGTATATACACATATATAGTATGCTATATGCATATAGCGTACGCGTATATGGATAATATAGTATGGTATAAAGTGATATTTTCCACTTTCAAAAATGAAGATCGACAGTTCCGGTAAAAATGCTTTGGCACGTTTTTCGTACATACTGAATGCCCATGCTATGAGAAAGAGCTGTCAGCCATGGATCGGTTGTATGGGTATATGTAGAGTACATAGCAGTATATGCAAGGGTGGCTTAGCTGGAATTACGGAATTCACCACTGAAAGGGAAGGGCAGGGACTACGACGAAACGAAACGCTGTCATTTACTCGATGCTGGGCCCTGCCACTTATACGTAGTTATAAAATAGCGACAAAACCCCAATATGTTTATTTGTTATATTATTTTTTTTTTGTTATACATATATATGTATATAAATACATATATATGTATTTTGTTTTTTTGTGTGTGTGTTCCCACCAGCGTGTGTTTTGGTGTCGCCAACGGGCTGCAGAACTAGCCCCCAAGGCAAATCGAATTGAAGCAGATCAAAGGCAGTTCTGACAACAACAACAACAACAACAACAACAATAGCACAATAGCAAAGCAGATTTTGATTACTATTTATTGTGCGATGGCAAGAGGAAAGCCGGAAATCCCTAATTACAACATATTTTAATATTTTTTGTCATACTTGTTTTTAAGCTTTCTTGAGAGTGGAAACTTTGCAGATTTTATTAAGTGAACAGATTCTTTCTTTAATCTATATTAAGCATGCGGATAATTAAGCTTCGACATTCATTTTGTTATGGTATGAGAGTTTTTTTTATACAGATAGGTTTAAAACTAAGGATTTAAAATAATATATCATTTAGTCAAAAGAATAAAGAACTTTTATAATATATCATACCGAAGGTTTAAATAATTTAAATAATATATAATATTATATATAATACAATATACAAAGGAATTATTTGTAGGAATTATTTTGGTACTTTGTTCTACGTTAATTTAGGTTAATATATTTATATTGAATATATTTATTAGTTTACTTCTATATAGCATATTTAGGGCAGAAACTTAAAGTTTGAAATCTTTTAATTTCCGTTACTTCAGTCTTAAAGAAACAACCTTTATAAACATATCAAACTTATTTTTTATAAAATTTTCAGCTACACATTTTAAAACACAGCTAATAAAAAAATAGATTGCAGACCTTGCTGAAGTTCTTAACAAGTCTTTAGACACTTTCGATATGGCCCACGGCCCACGGCCCACCTGCTTTGTACGGTAAACAATGGCAGGTTGATCAGAGCAACTTTTCACAATGCGGAAGCTAATGAAAAGAGTGTGCAAGGAAGTGGGCGTGTCGACTGAACGGCTTTTAACGAAAGGTGCGAGCAAGTGTGGTCAAACAGCGCATACAAATATATATTAAAATATGTATAAAAATATATACTATGTGTATATACATATTGGTGATAATGAATTCCCTTTGAAATTCGCCAAAAGAAAGCGAAACTAAGCAGAGAACAAGGCAGCTAATTAAGCGCTGCTGCTGCGGCGAACAGAGCCAACGCGTCGTATGAGTTACGTGCGCGCTGCTGCATTGCAATTGATAAGCAGCGCAGCGACTGCGACGTCGACACAAAGCGAGCGCATTTTTGATGAATGAAAATAATCCAACACTCACTCAAGCACACACAGACACACACACTGGCATAAGCGCGCTGCTGACGCTGGCAGCGCAGTCGCGCATAAATTTGCGCGCTCGTTGGCTACGTTTCGTATTTGATTTTGATGTAGTTTTTAGTACTATTTTATAATCAGGCAAGCCAAGTTGAGTCGTGTTTGGTTCTCTCTCTCTGCCAGCCAGTGGATTCTGCTGCCAGGGGCTTCCATCTCCATCATAACTGTGATCTGCGATCTGCCATCTGCGATCTGCGTATGAGTCTGCGTTCAGTCGTGCCAACGTCGCGTGCTCGACAGCAACAACAAAAATATACTTAAAGCGCGTTCTTCAAATATACATATATTAATATATTTATATATATATATATATATATATATATACATATATATGTGTGTATATGCTACTATATCGTGTGCAACTGACTTAATCGAAAGGGTTCAAATTTATGCATATTTCGCTCAGGCTGCAGTATAATTCCATGCACAAATTTGTAAGTGTAATAAAATGCAATAATACAAAAAAAAAAAATAATATAAAATATATAAAACAAGAACTAGAAACATTTTGTTAGTTGTATTGAATGCAGTTATCAAGATGTTTTCATAAATAATTTATAACAATTTGCAATTAATTGTGGCTTGTGCATTGAGTGAATGAACAATATTTACAACAGCATTTTATTTGATCTATTTCATTGATAAATGTTTTTATTTCTTCTCGTTCTACTTGATTTATTGTTCAATTTGAATTTCAATTACAATTTTTATTCATAATTTTCGAAAACTGGTAAGTTTTTTATGACGTGTATATTTGAAATGTAATTCTTAAAAAATTCAAAATATTTCATTCCAGTATTTATTATTATGAATTAAAATGTTCTTTATAGTCAAGATTGACTCTTAAATTAAATAGCAAAAAAGAAATTCTATAGTGATATATTTTTTTATCCAGAAATAATATTGAAATATATTCCAGAAAATATAAAAATGTGTATAAGGACCTCTTTTTTGGTATATACAGAAATATGTTAGTTTATGACTTGAATACGATATTAGATGGAAATCCTAGTAAAAAATCCTTCAAGTATCTTTTTATAAGGATTAAATACAATTAAAGAAATGATCTATCACAATCAGATCTATAATATAGAATTTACTTAAAAAAGGATGTGAAATATTCGATAGAGATACCTATCTAGCTAGATATATCTAGCTCTTATGCCTAATCATATTTCATTATTGTATTTCAAATTTTACCTTTTAAATTGATATTTCAATTTATTGCTATAAACTTTGACATTTCTATCGATGCACTATCGTAAGCTACACTATAAGTGAATATTTGCAATCACTTTTGAACCCTGACCTGCGCGTTCCATAGTCCGTCGCATCTATTAATTTGTTAATGCATCGATTTTCGCTTACAGAGTTAAGGCAGAGCGTTGCAGATGTCGATTGTGGCCGCTGATAAGCGACCGCAGCATCAGCGGTTGGGCCAGGGGGTGGGGCAGCGGACTGGGCCATGTCATAGGGCCAAGGCCCTAGATACCCCTCATTTTCGTTAAGGGTGGTCCGCACTTCAGTTTATTTATGCTTTGTATAAACTTTGTTTTTGTTTGTTTGTTTTGCTTCTTATTCTTTTTATTTGCATTTTTGCACTTTTCTTCTTGTTTTGTCTCGTTGTCGCGCTTGGTTTTTGTTTTGCTCGTATTTTTAGCAAATTTCCTATTTTCGATGCAAAATTCGTTGTCATGTTTAAAAATAGTTCACAGTCTGTGGCACGAGCAAATATAATTATTTACAATATTTAAAGTGTCTTATTTTATTATTTATTTATTAATTTTACAAGTCTTATATTAAATTTGTTATTTAAAATTTGCTCCTATGTAGTATATCGAAAAAGAAATTGAGCAAATTGCATTTTTTATGCTATTATATTTTATTATTGCAAAACTATTCAAATAATTTTTAATTTTAAAATTAAAATTTTTTATTATTATAAAAGTATTTGAATTATTTTATTATTATAACATACAAAAGATTGTAAAATATAATGTTACAGGGTACTTTCTAGTTGAGTAATCTGGCAAATATAATTTTCATTTGTTTATAACAATACTTGTGCCCTAAGACACCAAGCAAAACTAAATTAATATAAACTAACGTTCATCAAAAATTTCAATTGTTATTTATTAGAATTCCAACCCTTTCGCACATACCTTTACTTTTTCTTCAAGTGTGGGCATGTATGTATGTACATATAAATATCTATGTATGTATATATATATATATATATTTCCTATTTTTTTTATTATTTCTTTATATCGTGTTTTGCGAGACATTGAAGGTGAATAAAAAATTCTGATTCTGTGTTTAAAAACGTGCCAACTTTTCATTTTAAAAGCAATAAAAAATATTTTACACACTATCTCGAATTGATAAACATATCTCTTTAATATTAATATATATTTTCTTTCTTTTTTTTTTTTTAATTATAAATAAAATATAATTTTATTTCTTTTATAGATATAACATAACTTAAAGATACTTAAAATCAATTTAAAATTCCAAATAATAAATTATACTCTATAAAATAATTGCTCGCTACTAAAAGATTCGTAGGTCAGGTGTACAAAGGTCAAATAGGTGTGTAAAATTGAATAACTGGGATACATGATAATTAACATTAGGTAAACATTTCTTGTTCTTCTTTGTGTTTTTGAAAGCTGTTTGTAAAGCTATAGAATTCGATATGAATACTATGTGATTGGCAGTAGCTTCGACTTCCACTTTTAGATGCAAATCGTGCATTGTCAATGCTCTGGGTAAACAAATTGATTTGCATTGCAACAACAACAACAACTACAATTGTTACAACATGTAGGCGGCTTAGACTCATTTGTTTTCCTAATGAGAATGTTGGATTTGATTAGAATGCCGTCACTTACTATAAATAATCGATTGACCCTTCCGAAGTCAAGTGAATGATTTGATATATATAATTATAAACTAAGTTTTAATGAAAAAAATAATGATTAGTTACGTTATGTGACTTATAAATGGTGTTTTAGATTCATAAGGTACAATTTATGAATTCCAATTATAATAAAATTTAAATTTGAATATTAACCTTAGAACCTTACCTAAACCCTAACCAAAAAATTACTTTAAAACAATCTTAAAATATTTTCATTCATTCAATTCAAGATTTAAATCATGCAAAAGCTTTTAATACTATAAAAGCTTCCATTAGGAGCTTTCACCCTAACCAAACATTTCACTTCAATTTAGGTTTTCGATACTATTATGAGTAGTCATATTTCTCCCGGTTAATGAATTACTTTCTCAAATGTCGAACAATTGTTGAACAATGGTGTAAACAATGCCAAGTGCGAAAAGTATTTTTCTTTATTAATCTATTTGAATGCATTTATGCAGATATCCACCCGTCGGTCCAATTGTTGTTCAATTAATGGCCCTCTCGACAATTTGGATCAGTTTTCGCATTGTCGCCCCATGGTCGTCGTCCCTAACACTTGGCATTGATCCCAATCCGAGCGTTAAGTTATTCATTACTTTTCATTAGGTGGTCGCTTATGTAAATTTATTTGTATCCACACGCTTTTCACAAAACACAAATATTTATCAATTACACTCGAATGCAACAGTCAACAGTCAGCAAAGTTAATGTTAATTGAGCTGCATTCACAACTAGCAGCTAAAATGTTTTCCCAATATAGAAAGTTTTACAATGGGTGTTAAATTTTAATTGATGCTAAGTATTTCTTTAATTTGTATTGCTTGGTAAATATTCTAAAGTTTCGTGTGCATTACAAATTTACCATTTAGTATAAGTTGCAATCTAGATGACAAATTTACCATGTAAATGACGATTTGCTTTGAGAAGAAATCGAAAAGCAATCGAGTTGAATGATAATTTTAAAGTCTAGTTTGACAAGAAGTAAACAAGATGATAAATTAAGAATTCACATGATGGTTTGATTGGCGGTTATTAATTGTTATAATGGGTAACTGCTTTAACCGTTAACTTGACAAATGGTTAAGTTGATTTTAATTGAACATGATCATGTTCATATTTAACATCTAGTTTAACAAGAAGTAAGCTTATCATTTACTTTGCCGCGTGGTAAGCTAAAAAACGAACATAAATATGCCAAAATTTTAAACTTTAATCCTTATATAATTAAAACTAAATATAAGCATTGTAAATCAATCAACTAGTTTGTCAGCTAGTTAAAAATTAAAAATGATGCTTGCAATGGATCTTTTTTATGGTTTAATCATGGCAATGTGGGAAATAACACCATGTTATATCCACATGATATATATTTAAATGCAAATATTGGTTTATAAAGTATCTTATAAAAGCTCTAATGAAGAATATATATGCTATATATAGTATATTTTACACTCCTCATTTTTTTTTTACAGTAATACCGATTAACAAGTTGATCGCGGTTCAACGACAACGCATTTCTGGTAACGCATAAGCCCGGGTGTACGGGCCTAGGGTAATACTCACACACACACACAGAGTCAAAATGACGCGACCGAAGCAGGATGCAAACAAATTCAAGAGCTTTATGCAGGAGAATGTGCTCACAATGGCCACCGTTATCGGAGTCTTTGTGGGCGGTCTGATTGGATTTATAATCAAGAATAGCACCGGGGAGTGGTCAAAACGTGAGATTATGTATATATCATTTCCGGGCGAAATATTTTTGCGGTAAGTCTTCTCGATCAATTTGATCAGCGGCAGCATTGATCGTAACTCCATTTTGACAGCATGCTCAAGTGTTTAATCGTTCCCCTGCTGGTGTCCTCCATAACGAGCGCTATTGGTGGATTGGATCTGAGTATGTCCAGTAAAATAGCGACGAGGTGAGCGCATCCCCAACTCCAATCATACACGAATTTCGAATATATATTATTATTGAGTTTTGCAGAGCTATCACCTACTACTTTGTCACAACAATATCGGCCGTTATATTGGGCATATGTCTAGTCACAACCATACGACCCGGTCAGGGTGCAAAAATTGTGGAGACACGCACTGAGACGATTGACAAAGCATCCAAAGTTTTGACTCCGGATACTTTAATGGATTTAGTGAGGTATTTAAAATGAGTGTACAAGCCTAATGTTGATATTTAACTTAAATTATTTATTATTTTAACAATTTAGGAATATGTTTACGGATAACATAATACAGTCAACAATGTTTCAGGTATGTATTGTGGGATATGTTTCAAAATGTTTGTAGCAAGAGGGAGACGTGACATAATCTATATTCTTCTATTTAGATCTACCTATTTGTGTATCAGTTCGTCAGTCCGTATGTATTAACGCTTGTATCTCAGCATCTGTAAGAGCTAGAGACCTGAAATTTTACATGTAGGCTCTCCTGTAACACCCACAGATTGAGTTTGTATCAAAATACCAATAACTTTTAGCGTTCAGTTATTATTGGAAATAATGTTAAAATAATGATGAGATAAATGAAACAAATAGATTAGGTATGGCTTTTAACTTGAGACCTGTTAGCATTCAATGTATATTTAGTGATCGATTTATTTTTTATTCAAAATATATTGATTTGCTACAAATCATGGCTATATATCGCTTTAGAAGAAATTGCTTCTCGCAAGCATTTTCTATTTCGTATTTCTATGCACCATAAGCTTGGGTTGTCTATATATAGACTCATATCAATACATCCAGCTCTATATATAAACCACGCTTTATCATCCGTCGCAAAATTCAATCTGTGTTGCGCAGGTATTTCGTTCTTTGACTGAATTTATGAGAGAGCACACGCATTAAATTCAATTCTTGATTGCCACAGCGTCAATTATTCAATTGTGTTCTGTTGTTTACATAATTTGATTAAAGCATAACTCGCCACATAATCAAAAGTGACATGATAGGCTACTCCAAAGCAAAGTTCTTTCCGTTTCAATTCAAATTGCAAATTATATGGGGGAGCACTCACACACACATATGCAAACATATGCGATGCTGTGTGTTTGAGTGTGTGTGTGTGCGTTTAAAGTACACGTTGAATTTTCAATTATCACCACAGACACAGCTGGAATTACGATACACACATACACATATATGTATGTGTGTATACATATATACCCTATCAAACGCGAATTGAATCAAAGTGCTTAACGCGGTTGTGTGTTTGGATTGTTTGTCTGTCTGTCTGTCTGTTTGTCTGTCTGTTTTTCTGTCTCTATAGGTAAAAATGAACACAATTAGATTATTGTCGCGTTGTATTTTGTGTTCTCCAAATTGTCCACTACTTAGCGATATCTGACTGTTAAGATTAAGACTACTGAAATAAATGTGTAGCTTAGATTATTTATTGCAAAATTCATAGAAATGTGTGGGTGTACAAAAATGGTGTGTATTAATAGTTCTATTCTATTCTATTCCTATAATATCATTATTATGTATATAAATATTTATTTATGAGGTATAAGGAACATTTATATTGAACACTCTTTCAATAACAATAATAAGCAGACCTAAATAGATATATTTCAATTTCATTGAAAACATAACTTTATAATTTATATTACTATCATATTATATATTTGTACAGCATCGTACGGAGATTTTTGAAAATACAAGCATTTCGCCAGCACGTAAGTAGAAACATTCCAATCAGGGTAACAACAAATTTCACTAAATCCTCGAGACATCTTACAGAGCCGATGGAGAACTGGGAGTTTAAGTCGGCGCAGCGCGAAGGCTCCAATGTGCTGGGTCTGGTTATGTTTAGCGTAATACTGGGCACAACTATTGGTCGGATGCGAGAGAAGGGTCAACTGCTGCAGGACTTCTTTACGACCCTCAGTGAGGCCATGATGACAATCACATCCTGGGTCATTTGGTAAGAACGAAAACACTCGCCTATTAGAAATCATTGAGAAACTTTGCAATAATTGTTGCTATAGGATTTCACCGTTGGGCGTTGCCTTCTTGATAGCAGCCAAGATCATTGAGATGGAGTCTATAGCTGCGACAATACAATCTTTGGGCTGGTATTTCATCACCGTTATGATAGGCCTCTTTCTGCACGGCTTTGGTAAGTGAAACCGGGCTCTGATTGCCGAGCACAAGTCAGCAAACATATGTATGGATGTATGTATGTCTGTAAACATTTGTGCTTTAGTTGGTAGGCAGAAAGCCATAGGAAAACAAGCGCACCAATTCTTATAGTTATACAAGCGATTGCGTGTGTGCGTCTCAATTTTAAATTGAAAGCGGACCGGTGCTTGAATACCCTTTCTATTAATTTTACTATGAAGAAACAAAGTTTCTTCACCAGCGTGGCAAACGCTTTAAGATTTTGTAATACCGCTTCTGCAAAAGAGAATAATCACGACACGATGTCTGCCTCTCCCTTGATCGCAAATGACATTCGTGTTCATATTTTTGAGAGCTTAAGTGAGTAAAGAACCCGAGCAAATACGAAGTTCTATTCTTCGGTGGTTAAAAGTTTGCTCTCGATGTCGTGTCTATGCGTTCGGCTATGGTTGTCATGCTCATTTGTTTTTTTTTTTTGAGAGCCCTATTTCTTAAGAGAGCCGAGTGAAACCCATCGCGTTTTTGATGCTGTAAAAATTTGTTTTCTATGTCCTATACATGCTTTTTGCGTTTCGCACTCATTTGTTTATTTTTAGAGAGAAGGGAGCAAATCGAGTGGAACCTGTAGCATGTATTTTTTGTATTTAATAAGCTTGTTGCTTATGTCCTAGCTTTGCGTCATTTTATGCGCTCATTTGATTTTGAGAGAGGGAGAGACAGTGTGAGGGAGTTAACTGAGAGCATACGAAGTGAAGCTTGTTCTATCTACACCTTAAGGCTTTAGCGCGCATTTGATCAAAAGAGTAGAAATGAAATACATATATACTCATACATGCATATGTGCTCTGTTATCAATGGCTTAAGTGAACGATCTAAACAAATTATGAATGTACTTATACACTGATTATTATTGTAGGTACGATTGCCGTTATATTCTTTTTGGGCACACGTCGCATGCCGTATCGCTTTATAGCCAAATTGAGTCAGGTATTGGCCACGGCCTTTGGCACTGGCTCCAGCTCGGCTACGATGCCATTGACGATCAAATGTTTGGATAACATGGGCATCGATCCACGTGTTACACGCTTTGTCATACCTGTGGGGGCGACGATCAATATGGACGGCACCGCATTATATGAGGCGGTGGCTGCATTATTTATTGCCCAATACCGTGAGATGAGCTATTCGTTCGGCACCATTGTGGCCGTTAGCATAACGGCAACGGCTGCTTCAATCGGTGCAGCGGGAATACCACAGGCGGGCCTCGTTACAATGGTCATGGTACTGGACACTGTGGGCCTGGAGCCCAAGGATGTCTCGCTGATCATCGCCGTCGATTGGCTGCTGTAAGTGAATGCCTAGCAAGCAATATAACACTTTATTATATATATTTTTTTTAGGGATCGATTCCGTACCACTATCAATGTCATGTGCGATGCTCTGGGCACCATTTTGGTTAATCATTTGTCTAAGAACGACTTGGCAAGCGTTGATCGTGTAAGTACTTTAACTGATCTATCTATTGATAATAAATTCACACATATATATTCATTTAAATGTGTGTGTGTGCGTGTGTGTATGTGTAGCTGAATGCTGAGCCCCATGAGCTCCTCGAGCTGGGCACCAGTGGACATGAAATGAAAGAATGAAGGCAGTCAATGCTTGGCGCCTATAATCGCAAGCGATGAGTGATCGAGGACGAGCAGGAGGACGATTACGATAGCGATTTCGATACTGATAACAATGATGGAATTTACTCTCGTTATCGTCGGCTTGCCTCATCATTTGCATTGCGGCTAAAAGCGGCCAAGACTCACACAATGTCGAACAATTTGGAACAGTTGTAAATGCTGTCATCAACGCTGGACATCAACGAATTTATTTGAAATACGATTGTCTTCGATTGGGAGACACTCGAAAGATCAACAGGAAACAAGAAACCCAACACAAACACACAAATTTGGATATTATTCCATTTAACGTATTAATTAGCATACATCATGATGTAAATACTAATGAATATAATTAAATTCAATTGAGTTCAAATTTAAAATTACATTTTCATATATATATATATATAGAGAGAGAAAAAAAATATATATAATACACAGATATCGTTTATTAAAATAATCAAATTTCGAACATTTTCAATAGTTTTTGAAGCAGTTAACAAATATATCTTGCAAGAAAGCCGAATAGAAATTTGTATAAAGCAAAAACTTTATTCACACGTTTTGTCTTAAGAACTATTAGAATTTAACAATATTAAAACAAAAAATAATAGACAAAATAGAAGAAGAAAAGACATTAATATACAAAAATTAAATTAGTTTCGCTCAAATTTTATGCATATTAAAAATAAACAAAAATTAAATGCCGTTAAAAGTTCTTGTTCGAAGTTGAGCTTTGTAAATACTTAATAGCTTAAGTATAATTAAAAACAAAATATTAATAAATAAATGAACAACAAAAGTATACAAATATATGAAATATTTCCCCAACGACGAAAATTTAATGACAATAATAAAACGCTTCAATTAAATGTCAGCAAAGTTAAAGAATAAAACAAGAAAAAAAAAAACAAAAACAAACAAATAAACAAACCAAAAGAAAAGCAATTATAGTTATATTTATTATTACATGCAATATGGATAACATTAAGTTAACAACAAGAAATTGAATTAATAATTAACTATTACAATTTATTAGACCATTGCAAATGTCAACTGGACAATTAAAATGTTTCATTATTAACATAACAATTAAATGAAATAATATTAATAATACTTATGTATGCATACAGATGCCATTTGTAGTTTTGTGTAGCCTAAATGTTTACAAATAAAATTTTCGATTCTGTACATGTACTTATATAAAATGGAAACATGAACCTTATCAACTTTTGATATCCCCTTACAGGCACCAATGAATTTCATCACATATAAAACTTTATTGTATTAAAATCTTTTAATGCCATTTAACGTATTTTTCATATTTATCATTCAACAAGATTGTATTTAATTTCAGTATTCTTTCATAAAATTTACATTTTGCATATACATAGCTGTAAATATATACATTCGTAACAACATTATATATTATATATATATATTTCCTATATTCATTTTATCATTTGTTACATAAATTGCTAATTTATTTAAGTTTGACTTAATTTTTTTCGGTAATAATATATTTTTAACGGATTGTATTACTAGTATAAAAAAGAGAACTAGAATTGATTTGGAAGAGTTGTACATTTTTATTGGAGAAACCAAACATGATTAACTTTAACAACTTTAAAAATCCTTGTTTTTAATTAGTATTTAAATTCTTTTATATTTTAAACGTATTTAAATTTCAATTTTGGTATTGAAACTTCTTCTTTTGACAATTATAGACCTTGGCTTGAACTTTACAAAATCTCTTAAAAATTATAGATATTCATATTTAATATATATATATCATAAGTGTAAAATAACGTTTATTTTTAGTTTGTTTACTTAATAGATCCATGTTCGATATGCCTAAAATTACTTGAACTTCTTCTTAAATTCAAAATAATAATAATATTTGTTTAATGGCTCCAAGTCTGATATACCCAATAGGAACTGCTCTACATGGTATTATGTGCTCTATATGATATATATAAACCAACTTTGGCTTGTTAATTTTTAAAGTTCAATAAGATTCATGTAAATATTAATTTTTCAATTCCTGGATACCTACGAATATATCTAAAATATGTACCATATAAACTATAATTTGAATATAATAAGAGGTTTTAATTTAGTTTTTTTTACAATTTATAAATATTTCTAAAAACTTGACAGTTAAATAAACAGCAGCGTTGAAAAGTTTGCTAATAGTGCCAAGGGATTAGCAATTATACCAAAAATATTAAAAATTTATATTATAGATATATATAGATATACTAATCCATGGAGTATATGTACCAGATAAATAGGTTAAACTGTCTAATTAATAACAAATCAAATTTCCTTTGTGAATCTGATATTTAGATTATTTTTAGTTTCCACTGTACAGTTATATTTATCCATACTTAAACCTTAACTTTTTATTAGCACAAAAATAACTTTCCAAGTTTTTTTTTTCGCACAGTAAAACTTGACGCTTGGTCAAGTGTTGTGATAGTCGTGTACTCCCTACTAAAGCACTCAAACTGTTCTTTTCTATTTTTTTTTTGTTTGTTTGTTTGACACTTTCTCAAATTTATCAATCAACAAAAGTTTGTAGAAGTCAACAAAATAAATAAAATTTAAGCGACATGCGTTTGAAAACAGAAAAGCGTAAATGAAAAACAACAACAAAAAATGCTCTTTGGCTATGAAAAACTTTTCCCAAACATCTGACGAAATTGTTTGCATTTGAAAACTTGACAAAAAATTAAAGTATTGATGGCAACGAGCAGATCAAAATTTCCAGTCAAAATTGAAAGGCCAAAGCAGAAGCTTAAACAGAGATAAACACTTAAATATATACATATATATATATATATACACATATATATAGTAAATATATAAATCGATATATATATATATATATTTCTTATTTATATATTTATACCATCAAGAAAGAAATATATTTCTAAGGCACTTTCTGCCCTTTATATACGCTCTGTTTCTCTCTCACTCTCTCTCTGTGTTTCGCTCTCTTTCTCTCGTGGCCAGTCAATCGAAAGCAGAAGGAGCTGGTATAATGACAACAACAATGGAGCAGGTGCAGCAGCTGACCGACAGCCAGCTGTGCGACACGTGCCGCAAATATAATGTTGCGCCGCGGCACATCTCGAATCTGAGCCGGCGGCAACTGGAGCGGCGTCTCCACGTGGCAATCGTTAGCGAGCGGGCCAAACTGAGAGCCCGCCAGTTGTTGTATAACTACCAGGACGATCAGCAAGCGGGCTACAGGAATAGCTGGGACAACAATCAAAAGCAACGCCATGAGAAGCAACAGTTGTTGCAACACCGTCGCCGTTATGTGGCAATGCGCGAGCAGGCGATGCGATTGGTTCAGCGGTACAGTGGCGGCGATGAGCAGCAGGAGGCGGATGAGTACGAGGAGCAGCAAGAGGAGCTGCCGGAAGAGGAGGAAGCGCTGGAGGCTGTGGAGGAAGAAGAACTGCGGTACCAGCACAAGCAGCAGCCGGAGCCAACGAAAGGCGTTCAACAGCTGAACGAATCTTTGCCCTCCAACAACTACGAATCCCAGCAGCAGCAGCAGCAGTTGCAGCAGCAGCAGCAGCAGTTGCAGCAACAGCAGCAGCAGCAGCAGCAGTTGCAGAGACCGACAACTGCCACCGAAAAGGCGGTCACATTGGAGACCGAATACTACACCGAGTCCGGTTCGACGGAGTATCTAACGATCAATAGCTCCAGTCTGAGCATCCTTTCGATCGATAGCAGCTCGATGCCGACAAGTCCGTATGGGGAGAATCAATTGCGGAAGACGGAACGTTTTACTGGCTGGACGGCGTTGGGTCTAAGTTCGATGGACCAGTCGGAGACAGACCAGTCAACGCAGCAGGAAATACGCACCGTTAACTATTTGAGCGAAGAGCAAATGTTGGCCATGCAGAAGGAGAAGCAAAAGCTGCTAGCGAATGACGATGGCAAGCTGATCAGGATATATAGCCGCATACATTTGCTGAAGGATTTCGATGACATCGGCGATGGGCATATGGGCAAGCCGATTCGGTCACGCCCACCTCCCACTCTATGGCGTTACGTACTGAGCCTGTTCTGCTGCAATTCCCGGGGCAAGTTCGATTTCCGCAAGGTGCGATACACGATCTTCTGCTGTGCCATGGTCGTCTGCACCTTTGTTGGCGTCAAAATGCTGCAATAAACTATACCGGGTGCTCTGCCTAATATACTCTGTTCTTGCTGGCAAGTCGAGTATATTCGCTGTGCTTCACTGCTTTAATTTTGCCTTTTGGGGGGTTTGTCAATCGTTAGTCTTCCTATTGTCAATCCTATTTGTGTTTACTATACTCTGTTATTTCAGGCAAGTGGAGTATATTTGGTTCTATTGCCCTGCTCTTGCTGTTAAGTAGAGTATATTCGCTTTGTACTCTGATTCAGATTTCATTGGTTATATTAATTTCAAATTGAATTTCTGTTTATACCCTGTTCTTGCTGGCAAGTCGAGTATATTCGCTGTGCTTCACTGCTTTAATTTTGCCTTTTGATTTACAGTTGGGGGGTTTGTCAATCGTTAGTCTTCCTATTGTCAATCCTATTTGTGTTTACTATACTCTGTTATTGCTGGTAAGTGGAGTATATTAGTTTCTATTGCCCTGCTCTTGCTGTTAAGTGGAGTATATTCGCTTTGTACTCTGATTCAGATTTCATTAGTTATATTTATTTCGAATTGAATTTCTGTTTATACCCTGTTCTTGCTGGCAAGTCGAGTATATTCGTTTTGCTTCACTGCTTTAGTTTTGCCTTTTGATTTACAGTTGGGGGGTTTGTCAATCGTTAGTCTTCCTATTGTCAATCCTATTTGTGTTTACTATACTCTGTTATTGCTGGTAAGTGGAGTATATTAGTTTCTATTGCCCTGCTCTTGCTGTTAAGTGGAGTATATTCGCTTTGTACTCTGATTCAGATTTCATTAGTTATATTTATTTCGAATTGAATTTCTGTTTATACCCTGTTCTTGCTGGCAAGTCGAGTATATTCGCTGTGCTTCACTGCTTTAATTTTGCTTTTTGATTTACAGTTGGGGGTTTTTCAGTCGTTAGTCTTCCTATTGTCAATCCTATTTGTGTTTACTATACGCTGTTCTTGCTGACAAGTCGAGTATATTCGTTTTGCTTCACTGCTTTAGTTTTGCCTTTTGATGTACAGTTGGGGGGTTTGTCAGTCGTTAAATTACATTTCTGTTTATTATACCTTGTTTTTTCTGGCAAGTGGAGTATATTAGGCTCTGATGCCCTGCTCTTGCAGCAAATTACAAATTCCACTTCTGTTTGTACCCTGTTCTTGCTGGTAAATGGAGTATATTAGTTTTTGCCTTTTCATTTTTATTAAAAATTGTAATTTCTATTAAAAATTGACTTCTTATAATTCATACATTGCTTAATTTTCCATTTTCTCTTCCATAGTTTTGTCAATATTAAACAAATTGGTTTAGAAAGATTTACAAAATTCGAAAATTATCCATTAATCATGAATGGATTTAATATTTTCTTGCGACTCTACGAAACAATTTGAAATCGGGCAACTATATATTTAAACCCTAATATGAACATAATGTTGAGAAGGGTGTTCAAACATCGGATTGGCAAAATGTAATTAATTTTCTTAGCATTTCAAGTTTTAATGTTTGTCAGATGTTGAGTTGCATCACTCATACGCCTCGTGCTCGCAGCTCTTGTCATTTTCAACTCCTAAACGGAAATGAAACTTTAATTATATTTATGGTAAACGTCAGTAGCAGATGGCAGTCGTTGCTTGTCTGTCTCTCTCTCTCTCTCTCTCTCTCTCTCTCTCTCTCTCTGTATGTGTGTGTGTGTGTGTAGAAGGCAATATTATGAGTGCATATAAAATGGGATTGCATAAAAATGAGCTATTACAGCTGCATTCCACCTTGACTTTCTATTACCCACCTGAGTTAGCAGGTGAGCGATGCTCATTGCTGCTGCCACGGTCCTCGAATTTAATGACTTTTGGCAATTTCCCCAACCTGAATATGGTTACACGACTACGTCTGGCCAAAAGGCAAACATCATCTCGAAGCCAACTTCCGGGCCATCCTTTTCACAGCTGCAAAGGAGTTTTCATATATTTTCATTCGTTTTTCTTCAGCGCTGTTAATAATAGAATTTGTTTCTTCTCCTTATTTATGTTTTCTATTTACCTTAACTCGTTAGATCTCTCCATTCGAATTGATTGCATATCTTACAGGGTATTAAAGAAAAGCGACGTAGGCTACAAATTAAACTTTAAATATCGAAATTTCTTTGCCCCAAAACCCCTTAAAGGTAAAAGAGACAGCTGAACGGCTGATACCCTGTAATGAAATAGAAAGTAATGCCATACATTTAGCTATTTTATTCGCTTATATATTATTAATATATTTACATATTTATGTATATATATTTGTCGCTATCATATCCTGTTAATGGATATCCTGATTATTGTGTACTTATTAGTCAATAAATTGCGAAGCATAATTCTTACGTAATTGCTGGCCATAGATTTGTTCATTTTTGTGGTCACATTAAATTTAATTTGTCATCGAATATGGATGTTTATTGCCGCCCATTCATTTAACTGTAAATGCTGCCAAAATAAAGAATGTACATGCTTCGCCCTAAGAGTTTAGTGCAAGCTGTTTTGTATGAAATGTTAAATTGAATGGCTTAAATCTGTATAGAATAAGAGCAACAGCCACGCTTTTGGCCTGGCTAATGGCTTCGTTTGCTTGGCCATTCACTTTATGGTTCGTTGGCGTTGGCCTATAACGTTGATTGCCGTTTAGAATACTTTGAAGTTTTTGTTTACATTTTCTTCTGCAATTTTCTCTGTCCGAGACTCAACTACAGGGTATGAGGACTATTTGTTACGGACCTCACTTGTGAACAAAGTTCTAAGATATATATATATATATATATATATATATATATATTGAATTTTAATTTAATTTCTTTTATGCTTATAACCAAAAGCAACTGTCTAGACGGTAATACTATAATTGTAATGAATATTAAGCTGGCTTTCATACAGCTCGTTTGCACAAATCGATCAATTATTTACGCCGAGCAGCACGTCGTATGCGTAATATTTATTACTTGACTACTACGAGTGTATTTGCGTCATCCATTATAAAGATCTGTGCTTTTGCCCAATGGATGTAATATTATAGCAACTGGTTTGGCACTCTACCTTTATCCTCGTTTGTTTGCCTGCGACAATCTGAAACTCAATACAGACTGATTAGGCTCCACTTTGAGTTCCCATACTCAACTTCTCAGCTGCTCTCATATTGAGTCGTTTTTTTCACTCTCACATTTAAGCGAATTGAGTGGCAAAAGAACATCTCAAGATTGATTAAGCTTGTGCATCTAATGAATAAACATAATAAAAATAGGTTTATGTTATATCCACACATATAAAATTATATAAAAAGAAATATTAGCGAATGAAGTTAGTTTATTTTCAATGGATTAATAACACAAGAAACTCAATCGCGTGGAGCTTCTCATTTATACAAACACAATTCCCACCACTCAATTAGCTGCAAGCACAACCAGAACAAACGGAATAACAAACAATTAGTGTAAAAGGGACAATTGCAATAATAAATGTGTTACTCCTTCCCTACATAACAATAACCATGCTCACTTTTACTCTCTCGCTCTCTCTCTCTTGCTCTTTGCAGCTTCAGTGTGCTGATAATTCGAAGTATGATATTCGCACATGTGGCAGTGTTTTACTCAAAATGCTCAATTCAGCTTCCACTCTTGCGTTTACTCAACTTTTAGTTACGATCCAAGCATATGGTGAAAATTAATTTTGAGCAGAGTAAAGAAATGCAAAATTAAAAAAATGTGAGTGCGATTGTTAAGTTTTGTAACATTGAATATTACGTCTCCGATCCCTTCTCGTTATGTGAATATTATTAAGTAAGTCTTCCTAATTACTCAAATATATAGCCGGAAATCAACTCCTGTTTACTTTTAAGTTATATAACATGCTTAAAACAAATGTTTTATTGTTAATAGCCATTGGCGGCCTAATACACGTAAGATGTTAAATTACCATTTCTTCTTCTTTTTTGTTAATAACACTTTAATCAGTTGAGATGTGCCGATATTATAAATGCTGCGCCAGTGCAAAAAGATGCCACAGCTGGAAGTGAGAAGCTGCATTTATTAGAAGGCGCTGAAGTAAGAGAGACTGATAATGATCAAAAAACCACTCAAGCAAATCAACACTCACGTTCAATGGTGGTCGTGACAGAAGCTGAAACACTTACAACTCGTATTGAGTCTCCAATGGAAAGTGGTGCAATAGCTGAAACTTCCAACGAGACGAGCTTACTTCCAGTAAAAAGCTTGGAGCTAACGAATATAGTGGAAGGCCGGATTATAGGTGCAGCTGGGGCTTCCAAAAATGAAAATTTACTTCCAATAAAAGATGCACAGATGGCCGCCAGTGTTGACAATCGGGACAAGCCTGAATCAGATAACTATAATAAAACATTAAACAATACAGAAGTTGCCACACGATTATTACCGCAAGGCTTTCGGTTCGAGAAATTCAAAGTTGAAAATTCAAAACCACGACGAGCCATCAATTATAAAAAAAAAATGTCTTCGGAAATCGGTCGATCAATATCTAAAAAAGTAAGAGTCGATTATTGGCGACCTCTGCACGTCAGCCTTGAGGAGCTCACTGTAACTGAGAGTTTACCACCAAAACCAGCGAAAAGAAAAAAACCATCCAAGACAAACATTCGGTATATGCTTCCCGACTCTATTTTAAAGGTTCAGATGCGTGCACCAAGGAATTATTTTCCAAAGTAAATATTAAACAAAATCTTAAGTTTAATTATGAAAAAAAAAGTAACAAAGGGTAGCTTCTAGTTGGTCTGCCAATGAAGCCGTGGGTTTCGAATCCGTGTTCTGGCTCGGGCGATCCAATTAGACAACCCATCTACTTATCATCTTTATCATTATATATTATTATGCATTAATTGTATATTATAAATTTTTTTTAAGATCACCATGGGATAGTGTTTGTATTGGACGTACGGATGTGTACAACAAATTCAAAGTCAGAAATTATCTAAGTCCAAAAATTTATTCTGGAAGTAATGTTGGGGACGCCAAGGGACATCCAATTATAACTAAAGAAAATATGGTATGTCCCGTTTGGGTAGGCCTTAGGGATCTCCTCTATAACAAGGGCCATTCAGAGGAATGTCATCAAAGAAATTATGACAATTGGAGAAAATACTTGGAATGCTCTTTAATGCGTAACCAACGAATGGAATACAATATCCCACAGTATCCGCTGCACCAAACGGGATACTATTTTCAATATACTTATAATATAGACCCGAATTACTTAAATTCTGAGACATCGTACAAGCCAAAAGTGTTCCCAAAAAACTTCATAATGTAAATAGATAACTCCAGTACTTATTAACGCCGAGCAGCGTGTCGTATGCGTGATATTTATTACTTGACTACGAGTGTGACGAGTGCATTTACGTCATCCATTATAAAGATCTGAGCTTGTGCCCAATGGATGTGATATTATAATATCATAGTTATATACACAAATAGCCAGAAATATAAGAAATACACACATATAAAATGATATATAAAGGAATATAAGCGAGTGAAGTTAGTTTATTTTCAAAGAATTAATAAAACAAGACACTCAAAATGCGCGGGGCTATAACTTTTATGTTTTTTTTCCGATCATAATGAAACTTTTTTTTATATGTTGGTGACACATTTTTGCTTTCAAAAATCAAAATAGCTTTTGCTTTCTAATAGCTCGAAACTGAGGTGAGGTATCCAAAATAATATATACATATCTTTTAAGATGCAAGAAATATGCTCGAAAAGCTAAGAGTTGCAAAGAAAGATATAAAAATTAAAATTTGTATTTCAAAGCATTTTTTTTTTTTTTTATTAAATAATAATCGAAATAAGATGCAGAATATTTTTTTAAATAAAGAAAATTAAAATACGATCAATTGTAATATACTTATTGGAAACACAAAATCCAATAAAAGAAAATATATATATAAAAAAGTAACAGGGAATTTTAAGAGAAATAAAGCGAAATACGAGGCATATTTCGAATGCTATCAAAAAGCCAGAAAGTCCAACCCAATAAATGGCTCGAACAGTGTTCACATTTATAAATCCGGCGAAGAGCTGGTATAAGCCGCTACCCTCTGGTACGTACATTAAAGTATCAATGGCTTACAAGACAAACACACACACACACACACATATATATATGCATATGTTTATATGCATATTATATGCGTGGCTTACTTATTTGGCCCAGGACACATGTTGAAATTGAAAACCAATGCGCGGGTATTTACGAGCTTAGCAACAGAAGCCAACAAAACGTATGTCAGCCACATTTAAAAGTGCCTGTCAAACTGTAGGCTGGCGCCTAAAAGCCTTTTGTAAATATTTGAGCAACATAAATGGAAAACTTTTGCATAAATAATGCGCTCACTGCTAGAGATTTTTATCGAGATAGATTAGAGAAAATAAAGTGTGCCTTTATTTAAGATATGTTTATGGAAATTTAAATGAGACTTTTCCAGCTCATTCTTGTAAAATATATTTATAAGTTTACTACATTAAAACATCTGTTAAGTCTTCGAGATGCTTGGCATATGTACTTAGAATTGTAAGGATTCAATTGTTTGTACATCAAATGTATCGAATAGCTTATGAAACAGGAAAATTACGATTAAATTGCGTATACGAAGTGTGTGTGTGTGTGTGTGTCGAAAAGTGTCAATATTGAGAGGAAATGGATTTTGGGCATTAAAAACAGTTTTCGCAGCCAAATCGAAATAACACATTGATAAACATCATTATACATACACATGTGTATGTGTGTGTGTGTGTGTGTGTGTGTGAGGGTGTTTCGGTGTGTGGCTTTTGTGGTGCTGTTCCGAGTGTTTGCGGTTTAATTTCTGGGGATTTGGGCTATCACTGTAAGTCGTAACACAATCTCTTTACACGCATGCATGTGTTTGCGTGTGTGTGTGTGTGTATGGGTGTATTGCTTGCAATTGATGGTATTTCACATTGTAATTGAAAAGAGCAAAGTGATTATATCCAGTATCTAGCATTAAGATATTTGGATTCGGCAAGGCAAAGTACGTATTTAATGGAATAAATATATATATAACTTACACTTGAGTTAAATTAACAATAAATACATTTTTCAATAAGCAACTTTTTTTATTTTGGCTGATTTTAATGGAATAAAATCCAATCGCAAAATTTGACTCAATTTGTATACAACTACAGCCTCTGTTAATTGAGTGATGTAAACTTGACTACTGAGCGACAACTGTTAATGAAGCTGCTCAGCAGCAGCTGCAACTGTTAAGTCATTTGTTTCTTTTAGCAGCTAAAGAGCAAATATATGTTAAATATATAACGAGACACAAAATGTAAATGTAATTAAAAACAAGAAGAAAATTTTTGTCGAGTAAGCTCGACTAGCAGATACCCATATGGCTTATATTATTGGCTTATATTTATTACACTCAAATGCAAATATCTTTCAAGCTCAACTTTTTTATCTTCAAAACTGAGTTTTCATATGAGGGAATCTGATATGGAGATATGGGGAATCTGAAATATTAAAAATGTGTGTATATATATAGTTACTTTGATTAGCCCAGCCATCAAGATAGTACTAAAACGTGCTATCGATAACAATTAAACGAAAAGAGTTATCGAGATTTCGAAATAAACTCGATATGCGTGTGCTAAAGGAGAATTTTTATATAAAGTTTCAAGTCTCTAGCTCTTATGGTTGCAGAGATTGATGCATTCTTACACATGAACAGAAGAACAGATCGACAGACGGACAGGGGTTGATTAGACTGTTAATGCTGATCCAGTGCATATATATTTTTGTCTGCCAGTTACGTATATTTTTACCCTGTTTACCCGTTTATAATTAATGAATATAAATACCTATACTAAATGTCTGGGTGTGGCATAATTGGTGGCATATTTCTTGATATTTATTAAGCCAAAGGCAACCCACCATCGCCCATCGACCATCGCCCAGCGACCATTGATTGCGCACTCCCAGAAGTAAATGATGTCAATTAATATCAAATATGTCACATAAATTTGGGCTCAGCCGACGGGGGAAATGTTTTGACAGGTTAACCAGAAGCCGGTCGGAGCGACAACTATCTCCATTTAATGCGTTTTTTATGAGGCCACACGACGTATACGTAATCAGTGATACCACACACGCACACACACGCACACGGATCGGGCAGTCGACTTTGGCAAAATTCGTTTCAGTTAGGAACCGATACACACTCTCCACAAATAGAATGACACCTCACGTACCGCCCCCTCGATTCAATCAGACATCGCGCCAATCTGGGTGTGTATATGTGCATGTGTGCATGTGTGAGTGTGTGTCTGTCTTGGACCGGGCGTTGATGTGTCTATTTAATATGCAGTGCCAAACGCAAATTAAAACTCGGCTCCAAACGCACCCACACCCACCTACACACACACACGCGCACACGCACGCACACTAACACACATAATAACAACGTGACAACAACTAACTGTTATTGTGTTTGTGTGTTTTCTGTTATTAGATTTCCCGTCGCTGACAAACTTCACTTGACGCCTGTGGCACAAGTTGAAATTGTCAATGTGTGTGTGTGTGTGTGTGCTATAACATTGCGGTGTATGCGTGTATTTTCACTGTGTATAAAAGTGTGAAACATTAAATCTGTAACGAATAGTCAAAGCCTTAAGCGTAAACGTGTTTGCTGTTCAGCAAAACAACATTTTTAATACAAATATTAAATTATTAAAGATCAACTTTTTACTAATTGCTTTTCATTAATATTGTTTATGCACGCTTTTATCAACAACTCAATAACCACTCAACTAAGATAACTTTTTCGCTCATATTAATAACATACAATAAATTGGCAGAGAACGAAATGTGGATCCCCTCCGTAAGAGCAATGCGAGAGCATATACTCTCTTCCTTCTACTGGAAGGGAAAAGCTCAATCGAGCTTTTAGAATATTACTCAGTATGTTATTGCTTACTAACGTGTATATGTTCACGCGTCGATCCTCTCCGAAACGCTCATTTTAGATTTTACTGTTAGTTATTGACACTCAGTTCTGCTTTGAGTTCCCAATTTTCTATTTATGTGACGTCTTCTGACTTATATGAGGCGATCTGTGGATTATGGGTTTTGGCTGCTTATGGTGAAATAGTTAATATACTAAAGGACTCAATCCTTATATGTTAGGAAAGTGTCCAGTGAAGCTTTCCGAATGGTACTCAGTATGTTATTCTCTTAATAGCATTTCCACGTGTGGATCCTCTCAAAAAAACTAAAAAGCGCTTTTAAACTCTTAGTTTTTGACAGCTATGACATTATCTCTTTCTATATTCAAGTTACGCCGTGTCTGTTCTTTCCGTTCAGCTTTTGATTGTTGGTTTTGTGTGTGTGAAAAAAATACTAAGCTTTCTTTCTCTTTGTCTCTGCTCTGCAAAGTAAGAGCAGATTAAGCCAAATTATAATGAAAGAAATATCGATAGAAAAGTATCAAGAGCTGCACTAATTTAATCAAAAGCTCCAAAAGAAAGTGATAAAATCACATGAAAATAAATAAAAACCACTTAAGTTAAACCCCCAGGATGTCTAACAAGATGCTCGGCATGCTATAAACAAGCTATAAAAAAAGGTATATATGCCAATCAATTAGAGCAAAGTAAATACCCCAATAAGCTTGACAGCCAAACTGAAATCATTTTCAATTTCGTTTATGAAAAATAAGAGAAAAAAAATATTCTTTCAATTGATTTTCATATTTGTTCATTTCTTTCATTTTGTCCATTTCTTGCATTGTGTGCTTGCCACTTGGGCCGACTTTCAATTTGGGACATGAAACACCACATCAAATTGCGATCCAGGGACCAAAGCTTCCAAAGCCTCTCGTAGGTGTATGTGTGTGTGTGTGTGTGTATATATATGTGTGTGGGTGTGGTCTGTTAGTAAATTGGCCACTTGAAATGCTTGCGCCTATGCCTACGCACACCCATAACGGTTGTTATTTATAGGCGCTGGGCGTGGCTGCCTATCATCTAATAGCCAAGAAGCTAGTATATGTATATTTGTATGTGTGTATGTGTATATGTGTATATGTGTATATGTGTGCGTGGGCATGTGCTTTGCTCTGCTGCCGAAGACTTTCGCCAGCTTTTCGACTGGCATCAAAATCGACAACTAACATTTGGCTTTAGAATATTTTAGCTTACCTGCAGCCTTTTTTTTACGCAATCTAAAACAAAACAAAAGAAAAAGGAAAAAACAACGTGCCGCAACATCACCTACTGAACGATACGTCGTGTGTATGTGAATGTGAGTGTACCTGTGTGTGTGTGCAGCTGACACCTGACAGCTTTGTTTAGCTTACGCATTTTCTTTGTGCCCTGAATTTAAAATTAGCTTTCATTCTGTGGAAAATATTTGCACACAATTTTACTGGGACATGAAAATCTTTTAAGTCCCTCCGATCGCCAACTTTTTCATGCGCCAACTTTTTTTTCTTTTTTTTTTCTGTTTCGTCCCACTGGCTTTAAATATGTCTGCTTAATTTACTCAATAAAATATTTCATTATGCTTTTGTGCTGAATATAAAAAATTAACTGAAAAAGAAAATTGACGCTTTCCTTCAGGCACTTCCTCGCAAGTTAAATAAAGCAAAAAGCTTTTACACACACACGCACACCTGCATTACAATTTTTATACTTGTATTTGTATTTGTTGGCTGCGCACTTCAATTGGCTGTCCAATTAAGTTTTGTTTTTTCATCAAGACGCTCTTTATACCCTTACCGTGGATATTGCTAATTTATGCCACGCAATGTGTAATGTGTAATTTATTATTTATTATTTATTATTTATTATTTATTATTTATTATTTATTATTTATTATTTATTATTTATTATTTATTATTTATTATTTATTATTTATTATTTATTATTTATTATTTATTATTTGTTATTATTTATTTTATAAGTTCGATAAGCTATATTAAATATAAAAAAATGCATTAATAATTGTATAATTAAATATTTGCTTTATTATATTAAACAATGTATATTTAAAAAAAAAAGGAGGCATCTAGTTTCAATACGCATGTCACATATTTCATTATTTATTATTCAGCTCTTGTTGCTACTTTGGATTAATTAGATTTTTTATTTCATTAACAATTGCTTGACCATCCATGTAAGTCTTTCAAATGATTCGGATTTATAAATCATAAAGCTAGTCAAGTGCGCGGAACAGAGTATACTCGAAGTCCTTCATTGGAAGAACAACTTTATTGTTTGCATTCCTTCATCCTTCTTCCTTCCTTCTGCTTACCTTTAGGCCCTTTTAATTTAATTAGCTGTCGAATTTGAATTGTTGCGTAATGAAAAAAGTTGTTTATTAGTATGCAACAATAATTTGCTATCAATATTGTTTTACCCTGGAGACCAATTGCAGAAGCATATAAAACATATATTATTAAACTGAAGTTTAATTCAAGTAGCATGTGCATTTCCTAAATAAATTTGTATCCTATTTCTAAGTATTTCCACATTTCTCTATATTCATATAAATGTCAAATTAGCATATTTTTGGACGCCCTTTTTTGGGCTCAAGATAAAATGCGACCATTAAATGAAATGAAATTCTTGCCACTCATTTCAGTTTATAATTTAATGCCAGCGATTAATTTCAGTGAAATATTCTTGCTTATTTATTTATTTTTTTCAGTTTTGTTGCTGTTTCTACAAACAAATATATTTAATTGCTCGCCAAGGAATAAGCTCGAGCGTAACCTAAACTTCTAGGAATAATTTCGAAATTGGCCGAGAAATGATTTGCAACAAATGAAAGCAACTCGAGCGCAACGGCATAATCGACCGGGGAACAAAGTGCTTCAAACAAATCGTTCAGTTGTAACAATTCTCGATACAATTTAATGAGTCCATTTAAATAGGCATTGCCAATGGCAGGAATATGAAATGAATTAAGCATGACAATAGACGAATGAACAAGGGAAATCACGTTGAATTTGCTAGTGGTGAGTGCGTGAGTTTCAAAAGCACGCGATGAATTATTACTGAACTCTATTTTTTTGTTCTGTGTGAGATAATAATTCTATTAATGAGCAATGACTTATTGCTGACGACTGATGAATAATGACAGATGAATAATGACTGATTACTAATGACTAATTACAGATAATTAATGACTGATGACTAATGACTGATGACTCAATACTATTGATTAATGATTCATGGTTTATGTTTAATGACTAACGAGTGATGACTGATGACTTGTTACTAATGATAATAATTAATGATTAATGATTTATGTTTAACAACAAATGACTAATTACTGACGACTATTAATTACTAATTAATGATTAATGGTTTATGTTTTATGAGTAATGACTAATGACAAATTTCTGATGACTCATTACTATTGATTAATGATTAATGATTAATGATGAATTATTAATGATTTATGAGTTATGTTTAAGGACTAATGATTGACTACTGATGACTATTAATTAATAATTAATTCTTAATGATTTATGTTTAATGATTAATGACGGCTGATGACCAATGACTCATAACTATTGATTAATGATTTATGTTTAAGGACTAATGGCTGATGACTGTTTACTATTATTTTATAATTCATGATTTCTATTTAATGACTAATGACAAATGACTAATCATTTATGATGAGAATAACTCATGACTAACAAGTTATGACTTATGATTAATATACCTAATAGCTAATACCTAACGACTAATACCTAATACTTAATACCTAATAAAACGTTACCCTGTTTTGAGAAGGAATTCACCCCGAACCAGACACGAGTCCAACCCTGCCTGGAAGCTCTAATTGGGCCCGCGGGTTGTTTGGCCACTTGACAATTTACGTTCCAGCAGCTCCGTCAGTTTTTGCTGTTGCTTTTGCTGTTTTTGGTTTTTGTTTTTGTTTTTGTTTTTGTTATTAATTTGCTTTGGAAGTTTTCATTTTCGGCTTTCGTCTACACTCCGGCCTTGAGCTGTAACGGGAAAGGGGGGGCCCAGGCGCATTACTTGTAACGTAGTTGCTAAGCGTATCTAATGTCTGCCCACAAACGAATTTCGTGTTCAGTTCAGTTCCGGTTCGCTCTAAGCATAAGCTACAGTTCCGACCATCTCTTTGGGTTATTTGTTGGCTTTAGAGGTTGTCCCATTGACTTTGTATGTTCCGGGGCTTCGGCTTCCGTTGCGTGAGGCAAACAATTTATTTATAGGCAGGATAGAGACTGATTTCATACGAATTCCGTAGGCGTGGCAGACATATTGATATAAATAAGTATCGCGATATATTTCATTGGTAATTCGCACATATATGTGAATGTAATTTCCGGAAAGAAAAATATCTATAATTGCTCACTTGCTGAACGAGCCAAGGGATTATCTTTCAGTATTAAATATATATATATATAATATATCTCCATATCAGCTCTTTATTTCAGTTTCTTTTAGACAAACGCAAATGTGAGTTTAATTACATACATCATTTTCATAATTACACTTCCATGAATCATAAATATTCATATCCTTAATGAATGAGACCCTCCCAAGCGTTAAATCAATTGCAATTTGACAGGAAATGAAAAAATAACAGAAAAAAATAAAAATAAAATGACAGCATGAAGAAAATGGAAAAACAATAGTACAAAGTATTGGTAGGTTATAATAATATAATATATTTTATTATGAGTATTTATGCTGATTTTCTATATAATATTAAAGAGATTACAGATATAGAATAAAACTTTTCGTTGTTTGTTTTCTTATTTAAATAAATAAGGTATTATATATATTAATTAATCAATTCTGAGTGTATATGTATAATTTCTATATAAATAAGAGTTCACAAATAAACAAAAACATTTAGCTGGAATCAAATCTGAATTCTTTTGTCTCTTTAGAATAAATAAATTTAAAATTCAAGCTCTGTGTTCTAGAATACTTAGTAGCTGAACATTTAATACACTAAAAGCAATCCATAATTCATTTGGGAATGTCGCAGCTAAACACCATATTTATAGAAAAACTTTTTGAAATGCAAAACATATTCAAGAAAGTAAAATGTAAAGCCAAGATTCGCATTTAGAATTCATGAATTAATAATAAATTTGTGAGTTATTCAAATTAGCTGCCAATTGTTGCTGCCAAAGAAAGCGAACAACAGAAAACGTTAAGAAAACCAGTTGAAAAAATTCTACAATTTATGGCTCATAACAATATGAATGTGTGTGTGTGTGTGTATGCTGTTTAAATCTTTACTCACACGCGCAAATTGCCACACATAATTATGTAAACGAGTTTTGCGTGTGCTGCAAGTGGGACAAGCGGAGGACGCAGACTAAAGGGTAGCGAGAGGGCGAGCACATTTTAATTACCAGGAAAATGTAAATTAACCGAGCCACCTAAGACAACAGAACAGTAGAGAACCAACTGGGAAAACGAACACCAAAACAAAGTCATGAAGCCCATATTGTACGTACTTATGTGTGTCTGCTTGTGCGTGTGCGTTGGTGAGTGAGTGCGTCTGTATAGCTGAAAAGTATGCTACAATAAACTTTGGCTGCGCCTCTGTGATAACTTTTCCAGTTGCCAGTTGCCGCAAAATGACACAAACGCAAAATGATAACAAATATGGAGTTACATAGGGGTATATAAGTGCCATAAACACCCTTCAACTGCAAATTATTGCAATCCATAAATAAACTTTAATAAATTCACGATTGACAAATTTATTATGTTTATTATTTAAGTAGAGAAATAAACATATTGGTTGCGTGTTTGCATCGCAGCCATTTGTTACTGCATTACTGCTACTGAAATTATTAATTTGTATGTATAGTTAAGTCCACGAATTAACCGTTACAATTGCATATTCATTATTTTCAATAGTGTGACAAACGCTACTTAAAATGTCATTTAAATTTAAAAAAACAGCAAGCGTTTCTCAAGCTCAGTTTATAGTAGACGTATACTTAATTTATATTTAATACTAAATAAACAATTTTTTTTTATGAGAATATATAATTCTCTGGCCCCGATAGCGATAACAGATTGAGTTATGTAAAAACGAACAGATGGACGAAAAGTATGACCGTTATTAGACATAATCCATATACTCTCTTTTCATCATATAAGTGTATGTGTGTGTGAGTTTGCATAAATATGTTTGTATGCATATACCCGCTTGAGTAAATATGATAATTAAAGTCTATTAAACGATAGATAGGCACGAGCAGATTTTGCCCCGCCTTCCTGGGCTAAGCTGCTTTAAAGCGCCGCCTGTTGGCGACTGTGATAATTACACCACATGCACACGCACGCACACATTCACACTCACACCCACACCCACACCCACACACACACACACACCTTATTTCCTGTCATTGACAGTTGACGACACACACATACACACTGTCACACTCTCGCTCACACACACACATGCTGGCAAAGTTGGGTCAATCGAGATTGGGCTGTTGGCTTTTAACGGCTCATTTGAACCTTTTCAGCTTTCAATGGCTGACACTTTCCGCTGGTTGATTAATTTTAATTGTTTGCCATTCAATTAAAATGTGCAAAAACAAAGATTATCGCCGCATCAGCTAATTACATAAGCGTTAGATAAATAAGTAAACAACAAATAAAAACCATTTGCCAGGTAAGTTCATTTTTCGCTTCGCCCCTCACATGTTGGCGTCGGATTAAGGGCTACACTGAAAAAAAAAAAAACAACAACAAAAAAAAATAAAAAGGTGGAAAAGAGCGCTGCTGGCTGCAAGCAACTGCTGAATAATTGAATTCAATTAAAAGCCAGCAGCGATAAACAAGTTAAAATTCAGTCCTTGCGTCCGCACGACTGTTTGTTACCCTATAAAATAAATATAAGAAAATAACAAATTTTCATTTTTAATGATTCTTAAATGCCAAGTTCATATTTTTTGTTCTCCTTTAAAAGTAAGGTTTCGTTAGATTTTTTTTTTTTTTAAATTAATATTATTAATCATAAAAAGTAATTAAATTAAATTAAAAGTAATTAAATATTCAATCTATAGACCAAATAGACTTTGCTCTAATATAAATATATATCTATTTTACACTCGATAGTCTTCACAGCGAAGAGCTCTAAAAAATATATCTATATAATAATATATATATATATTCCAAGCATTATTTTATTAGCTTGAAATGCTGAAAAAAAAAAATATATATATATACTAAGCAATATTATAATTTTATTGCTAACTAACAGATCAGATAAACAGATAAATCGCTCTGCAGTATGATTCTCCACTGAAATCCTTTTTAGGGTATTGCAAATAAAGACAATTAAGAAATCGTTGAGCCATTTATGCAATTAAATAATTTAAATGCTAACGATTTAATGACTTTAGCAGTTGGGTAGAGAAAGCCACAGCAGAAACCAAAAAAAAAAAAAAAAAAAATTAAGGAGAAAAAGAAGAACATAGTTTACCTTTTATACAAGTGGAAATGGTAAAAATATGTAAAATACTCTGAAGCTAAAATAAAATAGAATCCAGAAGAAAAGTGCAATAAAACTACAGGGATGTTTGCATAAAAAAAAGAAAAATAAAAAAAAAAAAACAGAAACAAGGAGTTCGTTTTACTGCAATTAACTGAGAGAGGAAAAAGTGCGGGTATATCAAATAAACGATAATTAGGCAAATTAGCATTTAAATAACTAAATAAAAATGAATGGAACTACAGAAAAATGTGGAAAATAAAATGATTAGATGTTTGATTGGCAGCTGTGGGCAAAGGAATGTGAAATCAGAGCCCAAATTATAAAGTCGGCAAACACCAAAAGAATGGCCACAACCAACAACAGCCAACACTTTGTCTAATGTCACAGCCCAAATTGGTTGGCACTCAAAAGCAGCTGCACGAACATCCTGTGCATCCTGTGGATGCTAAACAACATAACAATAACCATTCTCATCTGACAGTCCCTGCTGTTCTAGCACTTTAACCCCTGCCAAACAACCCATAGACACTTCCCCAGGCGCACAAAGAGACAAAGCGACAAAGACAGAGGTAGAGAGAGTGTGAGAGAGAGAGAGAGAGGGGGTTAATGTGTGACTGAGTGAGGCGGAGGGAGTGTATTATATGCCATTGCTGGCCATCTAGAATTTGTTCAACTGTCAACTTTGCCATCTAAAAGAAGACAGGCTGAACTTGGCTATTTATATATACCTAGAAAAAATAATATATATAAATATCTATATATTGTAAGGCATATGTGTCTGACATGCTTGTCTGACAAACAGTGCAGATAAATCGCAAATTAAGTATAAGTATAAGTATAAGTATAAGTATAAGTATAAGTATAAGTATAAGTATAAGTATAAGTATAAGTATAAGTATAAGTATAAGTATAAGTATAAGTATAAGTATAAGTATAAGTATAAGTATAAGTATAAGTATAAGTATAAGTATAAGTATAAGTATAAGTATAAGTATAAGTATAAGTATAAGTATAAGTATAAGTATAAGTATAAGTATAAGTATAAGTATAAGTATAAGTATAAGTATAAGTATAAGTATAAGTATAAGTATAAGTATAAGTATAAGTATAAGTATAAGTATAAGTATAAGTATAAGTATAAGTATAAGTATAAGTATAAGTATAAGTATAAGTATAAGTATAAGTATAAGTATAAGTATAAGTATAAGTATAAGTACAAGTACAAGTACAAGTATAAGTATAAGTATAAGTACAAGTACAAGTATAAGTATAAGTATAAGTATAAGATTTATAAATTTTAATAAAAATATATAAATTTGATGGCTTGCATTAAAGTATTTTGATGAATTGCAGGGTATACTTGAGTGTGGGGTCTTTCGATTGTTTGTTATTCTTATTACCGCGTATCCTGGCAATACGCAGGCATAAAAATCAATAGATAACAGGTGGCACAGGAGTCACAGGAAGTCTCTGCCTCCTGGCGCCGAAATCGTCAACGACAACAGCAAAAGGCAACAAAAAGCGGCAGCAACAGCGAAATATAAAATTGTTATAAAAACAACATAAAAATATTCAATTTTTTTTGCATTTTATGTACATACATATACATGTATGTGTATATGTGTATATGTGTATATGTGTGTGAGTGTGTGAGTGTGGGGCGTGGCTTGTGTGTTGACATTAAGTAAAAAGCGCCATTAGCTATAAAAATACTTAATATGGAAATATGCGCATTGCTTTGGGGTATTTACGTAAGCGAAAGAATGAGAAAAACAACTAAAGAAACTGTCGGAAAAGTTTGTCGCGTTTCCTGCCATTCACTACACAACTGGCCGACTGGCTCGATGGTTGGGGGTATGAAGAGCAGAGCCGCAGGTAGAGCTGGCAGGTGAACTGTTAACTGTTCATACATTTGCACCTGCCAGCAGCAGCCACGCGCAATCACATGCCGTATACGTAATATTCGGCATAAACTCATATGTATGTGTTATTTAAATAATTTGTACCAGCAAATTTTCTATTTACTTACATGGTAAATATTACACGGTTCTCTACATACATAAATATTTAAAAAAAAATATTAATTTAATATATTTGTTCGAAAATTGAACGAAATTCATTCCATTAATTGACCGTTGATAATGCTGTTGATAATCAAATTATCTATTTATTATATTATGATAAATGAGTCCTTGAGCCTAAATTTATGTTTTTTTATGTATATGTTAATATATAAGACAAATTGGCTGAATAATTACAAATTAAAGAAATTACATATAGGTAAGTCTTTTAATAAGATAATATTGATATGGATTGTAATTCTTCTAGACATGACTGCAAATAATAAGTGAATACATATCTATAAAAATATATAATATATGGCTATACATTTTGCCGTGCGACTTCTTTAAATTATTCAAAACAGTTTTTGTTACAAAATAATTGGGAATAAAAAAGGGAGCACACAAATGTAAGCGGCGACTTAAAAGACGATAGCTCTGATTTGGCCAAAAATCCGCCAAGACAAAGAACCAGCAAACTTGTCAATTTGCATTAGTTGTGGCCATTACTTAGCAACCAGCCAGACATTGCCTTTAAGCCAAGTCAAATGGACAGCTCAGCGGAGAATAACTGCATCTGTCTCACGTCTGGAGCGTCAATGGGGATTATCAGTAAAAAAAAAAAATTGTGCTTCTATTGTATACACATACCTATACATATAGAGATATACGCGTATATACATACATATATATGTACATTTATGTATGGCTGAATTGGGAGCAAAACTAATTTAAATATTAAATAAATGTATTTATGCAAATGCTCCGCCTGATGCTCTGAGCATACAAAATTGCTCAATTGCCTTCAATTGGGCACATTTAGTGGCAGGCCTGCAGTCAAAAATGGGATTAAGGTGGCAGGGGGTGGGGGGGATAGTGGGCACGCCCTATGCCACATCTATTTATACTCCCCAGCGACAGAAACCAGTGCCAAAGCCGCAGTTTCAATTAAACTTTTCGCGTTGCTTTTAATAACTTGAAATTGTTTGAGGTCTTGCGAATTGCTTTTGCTTTTGCTTTTGCTTTTGCTTTTGCTTTCAATATAGCTTCCCATTCGAATGCTTCAGATGTTGCGCCTGGCCCGGCACTATATATTCTATAAGCAGTGTCGAGCTTTCGGGGCTCACAGAATCCAATTGAAATTCATTTCAATGCAGACTTTTCACTCACTTTTCCCTCCGTGGTGAGAATGCGCAGAATGGTCCAGAGAATCTTTGAATGCGAGCGTGTGTACACTGAGAAAAAAAGGCTGCAGAGCTGGCATGCAACACATTTAATAATAATAATATAATAAGGTATACAGTTTACTGTTTTAGAAGAGGAAGATTTTTATGGAATGTCTGTTTCTCCATAACTATGTTTTTGTTTCTGTTCAATTTTAGATAAAGACTTCAATTTTTTAATATATTTTACTTAATATTTTAAGCAGTTAAAGTGTTAAGATTTTTAAGAATATTTATTTAAAATTTGAATATTATCTATTGGTATTCTAAGCACACAAAATGTTAAAATTAAATAAAGTACGAGTTTTTAAGAATTTTTATTTTGAATTTTAAGCATACAAACTGTAGAGATTTTAAAAATATTTAATTTTAAATTTTAGATATATACTTAATGGTATTCCAAGTATATAAACTGTTAAGTTTAAAATTAGATTTTCTATATGTCAGTATAAACGGGTTTAAATAGGTCTATATGTATGTGTCTGACTACGAGTTGGTTATGTAAAGATAATGATAAGATAATAAAGGGGGTGTGGCAAATCAGTATACGATGGTTTATTTTTCATTATTTTTTAGCTAACATCTTCTGCAGATGAGAAATTAAACCAATTTTGTTAAACTACATTTTATTTTGCTATTTGCAACATATTTTTATCATAAATAAAAATTATTTCAATAAATTTGTTATTAATTCTAGCATAATTTATATAATATTTATAAAATAATAATAATTAGATAAACCCTATAAAACAAATTTAGATCTTACTTAAATTAAAATTAGTTTAAAATATTCTTGAATGTTGTGAAAATCATGTTTCATATTGCTTAGCATGTAATATTCAACATTAAGCGTTACAAGAATAAATTTGAAGCCAATTAAATTGGATCAACAACTGGAGTTAAATTTCGCATATCAATTACAAAAGTGTGCTGCAGGGCCCAATGAAGGAGGGAGGAAATGTCCTTTTTACCCATAATGCCATTCGGTTGAATAGAGATCCGGCAATTACTTAACTAATCAAAACTAAACACATTTAGCTGTGGCACAAACGATGCAGTAATTGCCACAGCTGCCACTGCCCTGTGCCACACCAGCAGGAGAATGGAGAAGGACATGCAGGACATGCACGGACATGCACGGACCGAAACCCTTCATAATGAGAGAAAAACAAATTTCATAGCTGAGACAGACTCGGACAAAGTCCGAACAAATAATCAAGTGTCTGCAACAGAGAGAAAGCGTAAGAGTGAGTGTCCAAACATTGCGTATACGACCCCATGGCCGGACGACTTTAGTGCAACTTATAAAACCATTAAAAATGACAGAAATTGCATTAGGAAGAACAGTTTGGAGCGCACGTGTGTGTGTCCTGTGGCAATTGCTGCTACTTCAACACATCTACACACACAAACACACACACACACACACACACACATGTATATTAGCTGCAAACTGAGCACAGGTATGCCTGTATATATACTTATGCAGCTGTATCTGTGCGTAAATGTAACATGATGCGCCTTGTTATCCCAAGCATTAAACTGTTTGAGTACATACACACACACACACACACACATAGAAACAGGCACACAAATGCCACAAAAGCTTGGCCTGCAGCTCTGAGCCAGCCCATTCAGTTAATAACAATGAGAAGAACGTCAACAGGACTCAAGTACTTAAAACACACGCCCATTAACTGATTTAGTTGCCGCTCAGCTGTGTAAGCCAAGGCGTTGAGTTTAATATTTAATGGCCTATTAACTGTCATACAAATTTTTATGGCCCTTTAAGAGTCAGTTCCACATTATGATATTATATCATTTTAGATCTGCCTTAAATGTTAATTCTAAAGTTTTCAATTGAATATTGTTGCAAAAGCATTTGCCAGAAACATTAAACTTATTTTTATTTAAATCATTTAGAATATTTATTTTTGCTAAACTATTAAAAAGTTTAAAATTTTAGTTGGCAATAGATAAATAAAATATTCTTTGTATTATGTAAGAAGAATTTAATTAATATATTAGATAGGATAATTCCTAAAAGATTGGGGTATAAGAAAACAAAAGAGAATGCAGGCCATGCCTCTGTTTTTATTTCTATTTTTTTATCTTGTAATTCGCAACTAGTTCAAGCAAAATGAGTTAGATAACAAAGTCATTAAAATACAGCAGAAAACGAATCTTTAAATGGATTTACAGTTTATAAAAGTTGCTTAGATAATATTATTATTATTTATCCAATTAGCTAAACAAAGAAATTTAATTTTTACTCTGTTTAAGAGTCGAGACGAATTCGAATCAAAGGAAATACTTCAACTTCTCTTTCTAGTTGCAAAATAGAAATAAATTTATAAACCAAGTTGGCAAAATGTGCAACTAAATGCGAACTCATTCGAAACATTTTTTATTTATAATATCTAAATAAGTGCGGAAGTGAACTCAACTTGTTCTATCAACAGTCTAATATTAACTGCAAAGTGTGTGATTTTTGCAACAGAAAACTGAAGCTGAGCAATTTGTGAAGGTGCGTTCGCAGTTGAAATTTGTTGGGCATGAACATTTTATTACCGCCATAAATCTTATTTATGTATGTTGCCAAAAAAAAAAAAAAAAACAAAAAGAAAAAAGAAACAATAAGAAAAAACAATAAAAAGGAAACCTTGCTTGAGTTAACGCTTAGATACCCTTGAAGTAGATTGAAAGTATATACCTTGACTGGAAGACTTTAAATGTTTTCTTTAAATAAAATAATTCAGCATAAGGAGTAGATTAAATAGTATATTATTTATGAATTATGAAAAATTTGCTAGGATTTTTTAATAATAAAATATTGAATGATGATGATCTTAAAGTCTCCTTCCATAAAGCTTAAATAAAGTGAATATTATAATAACTTGTATTTTGGATATTTTTGGATTTTTGAATTTTTAAGTTGGATTTTAAATAACAAAATATTTAATGATGCTTACCCTAAAGTCTCCTTCCATAAAGCCTAAATAAGTGAATATTAGAATAAAATTATAATAACTTAAGCTAAAAGTCGAAGTGCCGTTAAGCTTAGGGCAACAATGGAAAACCCTATCGAAATCTTAACGACTCCTAAAAAGACATTCCAGCCATGAAAAGTGTGAATATAATATATATATAATATATATAGAGGGAGAGGGGGATTCGAGTTAGTGGTTTGATTTAGTTTGTGTTTTTATTGGCTAAAATCAAACCGAAAATTCGATTTAACCAAATCGAATCTTTGGGACCGTGGAGTGTAATTCAATTCAAGCAGCTAGACACTTTTGTCAATATGTCGCCTACTTCAGACAAGCACAAGAATAACAACAGCAAAAACAACGACAACAACAACGATGGCAGAGAATGAAAGAGAGAGAAAGCAATGCTAAATTGAAAGGTAAATGTGAAAATCGTGTTTTAAATGTTTGGATGTCAGACGCAGCCCTGAGACAAAAAAAAAAAACAAAAAAAAAACCAGCAGCTTGAAGGCTGCAGGCAAGGCTCTCAAAGAGTGGTCAAAGAGGGAGGGGTAGCTAATGGTTAGGGAAAGGGGGTGTGGGAGGGGGCGTGGCATTTAGAGCTGGCAGCTGGCTGGCATTTTGGCATTTATCAAGTCTGTGCAGCTGACAACTATTAAAATTTTGTTAGGCCAGCTAATTGAAATATTTGCGCCGTTCAACGTGGCGAATGCGCAATCTGAAAATGTCACGGCTTCCAAAAAGGCGAGAAAGAGAGGAAGACAACGTGAGTGAGAGAGCAACACATATGTGAACAGCTTATTAGTAGCACTTGACTGCAAGCATTTGACAAGCTGAAGCAGACAAGAACTAGTTTTGAGTTAACGAATTTTGAATACCCTGTAAGAAAGTTCGTCAATTATTAATTAAATTTAAAACAAAACTGTGTACATAAAGTAATAAAATGTTTATTTATTTAACATTCATTATACTTATAACAATAAATAAATTTAATATTTAAGATAAATATATTAATTTATTATTTTTATACTTTTATAGATCATAAATTTATTTTAATCATGCTTTAGAGTTTTTTCATTTATTTGATGTGGTTTTTATTAATTAAAATTTTGTTTAACAACTTGAAAAGTCCTTAAAAAAATCGAAAAATTACATATAAGATTAAAAATAGATATTTTAATTTTATAGAAAATATAATAATTCGACTAATTTTGTATACAAACATGTTTTTATCATTTTTCATTTTCAAAGTAAATTACTGTTAAATGTTCTGCAGATATATTATTATTATAAGCTGACTTCTTGTAACGCGTTTTAAAGGCTTTGCTTTATGGAACTTTATTTATTGGGGCTGTTGCAATTGTTACACAAATTTCCAGCTCATGTGTGTGGAAATGTGTTTAAATGCAAATGCGCCCCCGCCCGCCCTCAAATATTTCAAAGTCCCGCAAGCAACAGCATCAGCACTTCTCGAGTACCCCAACGTTATACCCTACCACCCCCCTATCCCTCCCTCCACCCCATCGCTCACACACCCACATATTACGGTACTGCACTCGCCTATAAATTATGCATGGGACTGGGACCTGGACCTGGGTATCATCATCGGCATCGTCATCATTGTTCGGCTTGTGGCTGACCGTCGCTCTTTATCTTTGTTTGGCTAACACAGACATCGGCCAGCGTCGGAGAGGGGTTGTGGGAGGGGGAAGGGGGTGGCTTGCGAGCAGGTGGCAGTGGAATGCTTTGTGGTTGTTGGCGCCGCTGGCGAAGTGTTTGTTATTGTTTTTCTAATAGCTGAAAGCATTGACTTTGTTTATGCAGGGAGCTGCCCATTATAATGTGTAGCACACACACATACACACACACACACAGACAAACATCTGAAACTGTGAATGCGGCAGCTGCCACAACGTGCATTTGCATGTCAAAACATGACACGGCTTTGAGACCAACAAAAAAAAAAAACAAAAAAAAAATAAAACAAGAAATAAATGTGAACAAATATGCAAGCAAATATATATAGTTTTTTATTATTAAATAATAAAATATATATATATAAATACTTTTTTTTCAATTTATAGGCAATTGTTTTTGTTTAATAACGTTTACTCAATTATTGTCTTAAATAGCTTTATATTTGAAATTCACTGCTCTTGGTGCATAAAACGATTTCTTATTCAAATTTATGTTAATTGAGCCATCAGCCAGAATCTGCCACAAGCTGAACCGCAACCACTGTGCAACTGACTCAGCGCCCAAATGTATGCAACGCCGTTTGCCATGCGACAATTAGCGTGATTTTCAGCGACACAAAAGCAAGTACGAATGCAAATTGCACAAAAATCGAAGATGAAATACCCTAGAAAACGTAGAGCGGGCAGCGGAGTGTGTGAAAGGTTGGGTAACCATATCAAATAATAGGATTATTTCAACTATTATTATCAATAAATATATTAAGTATCGAATTTATTTTTTATCATTCTGTATTTCAAAATGCATTTATATTAAAAACTTATATATATATATATATATTTAATATTTATTTATTTTCTTTCATTATATTAAACAGCTGTCCATTTAAGTTGCATAACCTATATAAAATATCATATACCCTATTTGGGGCAACTACGAAATTGTCAACGTCAGCGGCAGTTGCTTTGCAATTTGTATGCACTGCACAAAAAAGTGCACGAATTGAATTTGGCTCGAGACGCGGCAGAAGGCAAATCAAACGGAACCGAAGAGAGTCCAAAAAGATTGTGAGGGAGCGGAGGGATGGGGCGGGGAGGGGAGGGACATGCAACCGGAACTGATGGGTGGCCTTTGACAAGTGCCGTTCGAGCCTCAGCAGATCACGTACTATGCCAATGGGGCCACATCGTGTGCATCAGCTCGGAGCAGATGACATCCAACATTGTTGTTCTACCTGCTACCAGATATCTGCAACCCTATCCATATATCCATAGAGTATAGCTGGCAACCTGTCTGACTCGAAAGATGGCCACGTTTCGGTTGGAGGCAAAACTTTTCATGGCCAAAGTTTTATGCGCACGATTTGACAAGTCAAAACAACTATCTCTTTCTCTCTCACACACTCCTTCCCTGTCTATTTTGATACCCTGTATTGAGATATTAAACAAGCTGTCTGTCAGTGCAAAACTTTGTTTGGTTTAACTTTGACGTAGAAGAAAATTAATATTTAGATTAGCCATGCTCTATATTATTAAATAATAAATTATATTAGGGCAAACAATATTATAATATTTATTTAAGTGCCAAATTTGTTACGGTTAACATTGCATGAAAAATGACTTAAGTTCCAATTAAATGTATTTAAATTTTACTTTAAAAAATATATATAGCAAAAAATATTATTATATTTATTTAATTGTTTAGGGTAAACATTGTATTTAAAATTAAAATTAAATATATTTGAAAGGGATTTCGATCCGATCATCATTTGGACAAAATTCAACGGTCTTTAGTGCCACTATAAAATACAAAAAAAAAAAGTAAAGCAAAAAATATTATAATATTTTTTTAGGTGTCAAATTTGTTAAATATGGGTAAATATTGTATGAAAAATTACCTAAGTTAAAATTGTCGGTTTAATCATCACTTGGATAAAATTCAACGGTCTTAAGTGCCACATTTTGGAATTCATTACATATTTTCCATTCAAGTTACTAAAAAATAAAAAAAAAATAATAATAATAAATTAAAAGATTTTATGAATAATATATATAATGTATTTAAAATAATTACCAAAATAATAATATATTAAAAGATTTTATGAAGAATATATATAATGTATTTAAAATAATTACCAAAATAATAATAATATATGAAAAGATTTTATGAAGAATATATATAATGTATTTAAAATAATTACCAAAATAATAATCATATATTAAAAGATTTTATGAAGAATATATATAATGTATTTAAAATAATTACCAAAATAATAATAATATATTAAAAGATTTTATGAAGAATATATATAATGTATTTAAAATAATTACCAATCGTTGCAGCTTACGAACCACCAACCAGATTGAAGATCATTACCACAATTCCCCTGCACCCATATATCATTATCTCGTTCTGGAGTTAAGAATCTGTCATTTAAATGTAGTGATAGGGAATTTCCAGCATTTCCAGAATAGTTTCCAACCATTTTCAGGTTGTACGACTCAGCCTCGGAGCCAATGAGAAAGTGACTGTATCTGGCAAAACGTATTTCACCTGTAAAGTCCACCAGGTGAACATATAGTTCGTGTGGCTGCGCCGCTGTCATCAGGTGTAGTTTTTCCAATCCAATAAAGAAACTGTCATTCAAATCGCCAAATTCCGCTTTATATTCGCTCCAGTAACGATAAAACCTAACGGCTCTTTTCTCTCGCCGTTGAATGACAGTCCAACCCTCACCTGCCAACGTAGAATCGCACTGCACGTTAACGGCATCTAAAGTGGGTAATGTGATCGTGTGGACACCTGTCGATTTACCTAGACAGTTATCTCTCACGGTATTACTTTCGGATGGTTCTCGAGCATCGATTTCTGAATGCGAATTCTTTTCAGTGGCGTTGAGCGATTCGATTGACCATTCCTTTACCTTCGGAACATTCTCTGCAACAATTTTGATTGCCTCGAGTTGCTTTTTACAATCGGTTATCAATTGATTTTGTATCAAAATACTGTTATTTGAAGCAGCATTTAATTCGATTAGCACTTTATTCACTTCCCTTAGGTGGAATATTATTGCTTCTTGATCACGAATTTTAGTCTCTAGCTTGACGAATAGCGTCTCCTTTGCTCGCATTGCGGCTGCATAGCTGAGAAGGGGTTTTACAACACTATAACAGTAGGTGCCGCATTCCATGTCCTTCTCCTTAGTATCCATCGAGCACTGAATGAAAGTTTGTTTAGATTTCATGATTTGATTTGCTGTTATATTGCATAACTAACCGTTCCATTTTCAACTGTTTCGATAGTTCTCACGAATATTGGCTTAATGCCAATCAGAAATAAAATTATCAAATTTAGTTTCATGTTCATCCGCGACTCTTAACCGTTACTCAGCTTTACAAATTTAAAACTGGTTGCCTCCGAAAATTTCAGAATGAACATTGATGCCTTTTTTCTGAGTTATCGTATATATATATATATATATATATATATATATATTTTTATTCTGAGTTATCACCTGTTTCGCTAATCAACAATATATTTGCTAATAATAAAAATAATCGCTTATCGCTGTGTCTTTATTCTTAAGTCAAAAAATTATATACATATATATATAAGAAATTGCATATTTATATAATTAATTTTGCTATGCAATTTGGGCTTATATATAGTATATATATATACTATTGAAAGAAAAACATGTATTTTATTATTCTTTAATTTATATTTCATTATGTAAACATATAAGAATAAATATATAATTATATAAGTGTACATATATGAATAAATATAGCAAGCATTTAAAAGAAAATAAAATTTATGTGCACACTTTTTTTTACATAATACCCATTTATAATTCCACAAAAAAAAAAAACATTTTATTTACTACATCTATGTAATCTCCTTAGTCTCTAGACGAATAAAAAAAATGCAAATTTTAAGATCTATAAATTATATTTTCTGATTGAGAAGCAAAAATATTCCATTTAAAGAAATTTATTTAGTAAAAAAAGTTTTATATGCAGTCTAGAAAAATTGGAAACATCATAACTTAATAAATATATAAATTAATGGGTAAGTACATAAATTGTAATTAATAGAAATCACTTTATTAAAAATAACGCAGATGCAACAACTTTTTACTGCTAGCAACTGCTGGAAGTTGACCTTAGGGTATCTGCCGGTCGAGTAAAACCTACTAGCGCTACAGTAACTTGCTTCATGATGTACAAACGTTAAATGAATGCAGGGTATCTTCAAGTCTGGCACTGAGCCTCGGTGCATTCTGACATGCTTTTCCAGTAGTTGAGTGCGGTAACAAAAACGCGACAAAACCGGAAGTTAAGCGACACTCCGTCTGCGTGTGTGTGTGTGTGTGTGTGTGTATCTGTGTGCGATGTTGTGTAAATTTGTATGTGTGTGTATGTGTGTGTGCTATGTGGCAACTCTGCTGTCTGTGTTTCCATTGAGTTTAATGAGTGTGAAAAGTTCATTAAAATTGCACGTGCGAAATTACATGCACATACACATACACATACACACACATTTGAATATTTATATGTGTATATATTTTAAGTGCAGCTGTCTGTTAAAATTCAGAATAAAGCTATTCTTCGCACGGATTTTGGATGCACACAGTTAATGGTCGACGTAGTCATTAGTGATTACTTTGTCATTAGCTTGTGCATTATATATTTTTTTAAATTTAAATTTGAATCTAAATCATCTAAAATGTACGTATTTTCTATTTATATATAAATTACTGGTAAAGTGCATTTGATATGCTGCTGGAAATACAATTGTAAATGCTTCCAGCGAAAAATGCAATTAAGATAAATACTTAATTTAATTTAATTTAGCAGTGGTTAAAATTGGTTGCCGTAATTAGTTGACTATCGATTGGATTATTGAACTATCTATTTTTATTATGTGTAATCTGGCAGTTGACTTGCTTTGGTATAGAAAATAATAATTCGGTACAGTCATATAATTAATTGTGTCAATTATCAATAAATAAAAAAGATATCATTTAGCAAGTTAAAACGTTACGAGAAGCTTTAAATGAAATTTTCATCAATTGTAATCTTTATAATATGCATAGCTATGGTACAAAACACAAGACTTCATCATTCTTATCATCATTTCTCAGTAACATTCGAAATCTATATTAGACTTAAGTTTTTAGCATAAATATAAATATATATATTAAATTTCATGTCTCTAGAACTTGCAGTTTTCGAGCTTTATGCATTAATACAATCGGACCTATCTCCAATTCCTTATTTAACATTATTACAATAAAAATTTGCTTAATTGGATTATGCTATAAGAACTTGTAAAAGCTTCAGGTAATTTTTTTAAATACTTGAACTTATAACAAAGTTTTCTGTATTTCTACTTATAGGTTTATATAGATATATACGTATATTATATTTTTTCTCTTAATGCTGCTCACAATATTGATTGAATTTTCTATGCGAGTGATTTCAATTACTGGCAATTCCCACAGCCTTTTCTTAACCAGTCTTACATACATGGCCTATAGCAATTATGATAATAAAAACGTTAGCATTCACCGTTACAACTTTACACCGTTACACCGTTACACCGTTAGACGTCGCATTGAATGAGAAAAGTCACGCAATGTCAACCTATCGGACCCCAAAAACTCGATTTCCCATCTCATTGGGCAAAAAGGCGAACGACTTGTTGCTTTTACAAATCAACTGGGATTTTCGGTTCAGTGGACAGAATGCCAATAAAAATGGTAGAAACACGAAAAAGCAGAGAAACGAAAGGAAAGGAAAGAGAATGTGAGAGAAGAAGAATATAGGTGACATCGACTAAACTGTCATTGACACTTACAAATTGAATACTCGGTGGGAGCGGGCGGCCTTCCTTGAATGGGGGGGTTTACTTGGCCACAATTATCGTCGGTTTAAGGGGGATCTTTGATAAATAATGCGGCATGTAAATAACAACAAATCAATTTTTAAATAGACAACCAACCAGACGGGAGCAAAACCCAATGTCAAGAAGCGACAACAATGAACCCTATTCAAATGCCAGTTACAGCCTAAAAAGGTGTGCGTGTGTGGGTGTGGGTGTGTGAATGGGGAGGGTGTGTAATTGGGAGTGTGAAGTCGGTGTCGTAGAGCTATTAGCTGTCAGTTAGCCAAGCCTTAAATTGAGGCTCACAGCTTGAGTCAGGTAAAAAGATAGCAGATAACATGGCCAGAAAATTGTTGGCATCTCGTAATTGGGCCGCGACGTGGATGGATCTTCGAATTGATTAATTGCCATTAATGTTATGGTAATTTGTTGACGCTTTATAAAACAAATAGAGATACAGTTGCAAATAAGGATGCACAGCGAGAAAGAGATAGCGATATAGTACGGAATGAGGAGAAAGAAAGAGCTATAATTTGAGAGAAATTTATAGGTACATAGATTAAGAATGAGATAGAAAAAAACAGAACAATATAGAGACAATCATAGAAATAAAGATTGAGAAAGAGAGAGAAAAATATAGAATAATTGCAAAGAAAGAAACGAGCTGAAAAACAAACTATACGTGAGTAATAGACAGAGAAAGATATAGAAATAGAGATATATAATAAAACAAAAAAGATAGATAACGAACCGGATATAAACAATGAGAGAGAGCTATAGTCAAAAAACAATAGAGAGCTAAAAGCATAAATAGAGATTAAGACAGTTAGAGATAGAAATATAAGGATAGAGAAAGAGATAGAAAACGAAATATGAAATAAGCTGGATATAAAGATAAAAAGATATTTAGAAAGAGAAAGTAGACAAATACATATAGAGGTATAGAGATATAAATAGAGAGAAATGGCGCAGATATAAATAGGAATAGAACCAAATATTTGGAAAGTCATATCAATAAAGCCAACGATAGAACTAACGAAATGAGATGTAAGAAAGTTAGGGATATGGTTTGTAAGATAGATAGAAAGACAAAGAAATAGATAGATATATAGGCATACAGAGATAGATATAAGGTATAATATAATAAAGCTAGAAAGTATAGATAAGTAGATAGTGCTAGACAAAAAGATACAGATGAAATACTTAATAATAATTATTATCTGAAAATAAAACTTATTTATATAATAATAATTTAAAAAAAGGTATGTGGTATATATTAATAGATACAGATACAGATGGAAAAAAACGAATTTGTATAATATATATTTAACTGTATAAACGTACTTACCATTCGAATTAAAAGATCACCGCTTTAAAATTCACATTCCAAACAGTTTTTCCTTAAATGTCAAAATATGCTAAAAACAAAAACTAAAGTTTAAATAAAATATTAACCAATAGAAAACACATATTATCTTAAAACTTAAGCCCGAGCCAAAAAAACGTTCAAAATTTTAGCTTATTTTTTTTTTATATATATTTTGTATAAAAACTTTTACTACAATTGTAGATAATATTGATAATATGATATGAAATGGAGACGCTGTCAGTTTCTATTGTCGCGCTGGTGCAGCTGCTGGGCTACTCGTACTTTATGAAACAGCCGGAGGATCAGTGCACGCCGGCTCCATCGCTTGGCAGCTGGCTCTTCCTGCTGGCGACCCTTTGCTTTCTGTGGGATCTGGGGATCTATCCGCGCCGATTTATGCACATGGCCTGGCACTGGCAGCTGCTCGTCGAGATTGTGGCCGGCGTATTTCTGGTCGAGATTGCAACTCTAATCATTTGGTGCGGCGTCGAGCGGATCATCTACTGGCTGACGCAGGAGCTGATCCACATGCTGCAGCTGGACGACTGTCTGTACGGCTTCCAGCATTACTTGCTGCACGGACTCACCACCGTGGCGGCCAGTGGGGCAGTGGTGTGGTTCATTATGCGTGCCACCGATATCACGTACTACCTGGCCAGCTCCACCCGCACAATGAGGCGCAACTGGCAGCAGATGTTCCGGATGCTCAACTGCGTCTGCCGGATGAACAACTCCGACCGACGCCGCACCTTGAGGGCCTGCAAGCTGGCCATGTTTCCACCAGGTGGGCAACAAACTGTGGCCGCGGGGGCTGGCGATGGGCAGGTACACGGAGACAGCGAAGTGCAGGTGAAGAGGGAGCGTTATAGTGTGGCAACTGGAAGAGGAGACGGGCACTGAAGAGGAGACGGGCGGAGAGACTTACGGGGAAACTGGCACGGACACTGGAGCGGAGACAGCACTCCAGTGAATCGTATCCGGGTCTGTGTCTCGCTCTAAGCAAATCTTGGCCCTCGTGTTCTATCTATCTGGAATTTGTATTGCGATTGCATATCTCGACACGATTTTTGTGCCACACGCAACGGAAATTTACTTTCCTTCATGCCCCCCCATTATTTTGGCTATCTGTAACCATAAATTTCGTTGCACAAACAAACAGAAAGAAGAAGAACACCACAAGGACAATAAATAGAATTTACGGGTGTTGTCTGTAAAGTTATTTGACTTTAGTTGGCACTCCAATGTTTGTCATAGGCCAGAAACGGGTAGGTTTTCCTATAACTGTTGAATGCGTCGCAAATAATACTCGATACGCAAATTTTCTATTGTAACTGTTGAATAATTACTTTTAGATAATATGTCAAGTATTGCACGGTCAAGTTGAAATACGCTTTTCTAGATAGAATTTATACTAAAGTGATTGTTTTAACTAAATCGTCGCAAATAATACTTCATATTAAAATTTTGGTGTGTAATTGCGTTAGTTAAGTGTTAAATGATTGCTTAGAGAGAAGATTCAAGATATGAAGATAAAATACGCTTTTATAGAGAAGTTTTTACTTGAACGATTGCTCACAGTCATCAAACATTGGAGTTCGATTAAGAATTGATAAGCTTCAACTAGCAATGTTTATATATGGCAGTACAAAAGAAAAAAAAAACATAAGAAAAACCGTCATATTTCAAATATTTAATTCCACAGATCTGTAGATATTTTGGTATTATATAGAGTACATGGTTACAAGCGTTCAGTTGAGACATCGTGAATAAACAAAAATAAATGTTTTACGAACTTCCTTATTCTGTTGATTATTTATGAAATGTTTGTAATATGTTACCATTCAATAAATAGTCATATATACTCTATATACAGAGAGAAGACAAAAACCTGTTATACGAACTTCTCAATTAATCAATGTTAAGAATATGATATTCGATAGTAATATGATATCATTCGATAGTTAATCGTATATACTATACAGAGTAGAGAGAGAAAAAAGTATTTTAAGAACTTTATTAATCAATGGTAATATTATAATATTCGATAGTAATATGATATCATTCGATAGATAATCGTATATAGTCTATATACAGAGAGAAGACAAAAACCTGTTATACGAACTTCTCAATTAATCAATGTTAATATGATATTCGATAGTAATATGATATCATTCGATAGTTAATCGTATATACTCTGTATACAGAGTAGAGAGAGAAAAAAGTATTTTACGAACTTCTTTATTAATCAATCTTAATAATATGATATTCGATAGTAATATGATATCATTCGATAGATAATCGTATATACTCTATATACAGAGAGAGGACAAAAAACTTGTTATACGAACTTCTCAATTAATTAATGTTAATTATATGATATTTGATAGTAATATGATATCATTCGATAGATAATTGTATATACTATACAGAGTAGAGAGAGAAAAAAGTATTTTACGAACTTCTTTATTAATCAATGTTAATAATATGATATTCGATAGAAGAAAGTTATTCTATATACTATAGAGAGGGGAAACATTATATAAAATTTGAAAAAGATACAACTGATAGACAAATTAGCTAAGAATCAGATAGATTAATTAAATCGAGATCAAGCAGTGAAACAAACAGACACACAAATAAATAACAATCAGTTAAATTTGTAGTTGTAAATGTATTTCCTTTGGTCCAAGATATTTTACTATATCGATGATATGTTATGATCCACACAATGTTATACAATTTCACTTTCTAAGCAATAGGAATGTATTTTTTTTTCAAGATTGTTATTTTCCAGATTGGCTGCGAATAATTCAGTCGGACAGGCTGTCAGTCACGCGGCTTGTGGCAAACAGTTGGGAGTTGAATGAAATCCAGTTGCAGCTGTCGTTGTTTTTATTGCTATTGTGGCTTTTGCGCCAGTAGCTTTCAATCATCGTCAATCATCGTTAGAGCGTTAGGCTATGGGCCAACAAAATAAGTATAAGCAAAAACAACAACAACAACAAATACAAACGCAGATTGTATTGCATTTCTAAGCAGGCCAGGACGAAGGACACGAACAGGTCGCATCTGCTAACTTTGATTACTCCGCTGAATTTAGCCGGGAAAAAACAACAAATTTGATTATTCGCTGCCACGAGCTGACAAATAGAAAGCCGAGGATTTATTAAGTCGAGCATAGCTTAACGTATATACATACGTATATATTATATATAAATAAATATATATATATATATATATATATACTGATTATTTTGGTTTGACAGCTATGCTGAGAATCCTTTTGATTGGGCTTCAATCTTGACAATGGAATTTAACAAGTAAACAAGCGCTAGTCGTACTCGCACGACTCACAAATACCCTGTACCCTATATTGTGAAAGTGTTTTAAGCATTTACACTTCTCTGCTTCTTCATTCTTAAATGAGTTAGTTTCAGTTATAAAAGTGGTTTGGATTGTGCTATTTGAAACTGTTCAAAAATTCGTAGCACAGATTTTATTTTATTTTTCTATTTTTCGCTAAATTTTGTCTAGCCAAATGCCATTTGCTTAACTGCACTCCTACTTAGCTTTTTCTTCTTCTTGTTGTGGGAATGTTGTCCGTGAAATACAAAACGTCGGAGTGTTGGGATTTCGAGAAACATATGCGAACGGGGCTCAAAGTGAATTATGTCATACAATTTGTCGGCGGGCAGGTGCTGCTCATTAATCTTGTGCTTGCTTTAGAGCCGCCTCTCTCGGCGCTTCTCAGCCGTCGGTTTGTTTAGCGCACTCTTGGGCCAACGCACAAACACAAACACCCATACACTTACATACACACTTACTTACACACTTTCACACACACACACACTTATACTTACACACACACACACACACACACACACACACACACACACACACACACACACACACACACACACACACACACACACACACACACACACATACACACACACATACATCTACACACACTTACACACACACACACACACACACACTTACACACACACATACACACACACTTACACACACACACTTACACACACACACTTACACACACACTTTCGCTTTTGCACAAGCATTTTAATAAGCTTCTCGCTTTTCGTTTTAGCTTTTTTTTTTACCTGGCGGTTTTATGCCTAATGGATTTGCGCTTTGATGTGCAAACGGTTTATACCGTATTAAGCCTCACAGTATTTGTGTGTGTGTGTGTGTGTGTGTGAGTGTGCGAGGGTGACGGTGTGTCTGTATGCGTGTATATTTAAGTGTCTACATTAGGGACCATCAGTTGCAGCGTTCAGCCTTTTTTCTCTCTCTCTCTCTCTCTCTCTCCTCGCTTTACAGTTAGGCGGCGCACATAAATATGTTACGAAATAGCCATCTGAGGGCCATGTGGCCATAATTTCGTGTCTGGGCTGATACGTTGTTAATGGCCAAATGGTGGCTGATGTGTTTGCTTTTAAAATTAACTAGAAATAACGGCCAACAAAATGCTAAACATTAGATACCCTATGAAATGCATAAATTAATTTGTGTTCGTTGTCGAAATTTTTTAACATGTAATCAAAATACTCTTAAGCTATAAGCTATATATATAGTTTCTCTCGATGATATTTAAATTTTCATTCAAAACCAATAATATTTAAACAAGCCTTTAATCTGCTATATAACCTAACTTAATATATTTAATTACTTTAAGATTCTAGTTTATTATCATATATCTAAGTTTAAGTTTCTTTATTATTACATCTACAATAACCAATAATATTACCACTAATTGAATTATTATTTTTACTATTAACTTTACCATAAACCTAATTTATTTCATCAGTAGATTTGCTTTAAGCTTTTGCTTTACTGTTAACTAATAATAAATATTTAAACTCTAGCTAAATCATTCAGTTTACAACTAACTTAAACATTAAGTTTACCATTAACTTTACCATTTCCTATAAGGTTAATGTTAAGTTTTATCTTTAGCTTTACGTTTTAATAAATAATTGCCATGCACTTAAACATTAATTTTATTACTAATTTAAAATTAAGTTTTATCTTTAGCCTTACTAGTAAATTACCAAGTATCTTATCATAAAATTAGACATTAAATTTACTATGAGCTTGACTATTTTTTTTTTTACCATAAAATGTTACTTTACTGAATTCTTTATCATTAACTTAAGCTTAAAAGCAAACCTTAACATTAACTTAACTGTTGCTCTTTACCTTCAATACTATCTTAGCCATCACCTTAATCATTCATTTTACCATCAACTTTACCACTCACTTAACCGTATATTAACTAAAAAAAAAAATACAAATATTAAAATTTTTTAAAATTCAATGTATCCTTTGATAGAGTATAAAAACGCTATTGTTCCCGCTATTTCTGTATGTTGTAAAAATAAAAAGAGAGAAATGGAATTACTTTGCTCCATCGCAAAAATTACCATATGTATGGGGTGTACGTGTTTTGGTAGCCCGCTGATGAAATTTTGTCATCCTTGACATTGTGTATATTCAAAGAAATTGTATTTTTATTTTTAAAATTGGAAATTCTTCTTGTTGCACACATACAACAAATTTTTTGTTTTGTTTTTGTAATTTGTTTAAATGTAAATTGTGTTACTGTTAACATTTAAAAATTTGCTCAAATTTTTTTGTTGTTCATTTACATTCATATATGTATATGTTCATGAATATACATTTATATAGTACTTTTTTTTATTACAATTTGGTAATGACATTTTTTTTTTATGGAAATACAGTTTTTTGAGCTATTATCCTTGTGCAATCAATTAATGCAATTTTTGTTTTTTTTTTTTAAGTTTGTGTTTTTTAATAGTTTTTTAAAGACATTTTATATACAGTTTTTATTTAAGTTTTTATATTTATTTACCTGGTCTACATTAAGCTTCAGGGCAGGTGTTTTTAGTTATACATATATAATTTTTTTTAATAATAGAATTCGTTTAACTGTATTTCCCTTGACCATACTTTAGACATATTTTGTCCGTTTTTTAGATTTAATCAAATTAAATTTTTGCTATGCAATAACGCAATTAAATGTTTTTCTTTTTTTTTTTTGTTTTAATGTTCAATTCTAATTACAATTTACATTAACAAAATTGATGAATTCTTTATATAAGTTTTGTATATATATATTTATATTATTGAAATTTCTGAACTCGGAATGTTGTTGAAATTACTTAAATTAGTGTAAAGAAATGGGTTATACGATAAAGAACAAACGATCACTGCAGCTGTTGAGAAGGCTTATTTAAAGAAATGAACTATTTAAACCATTAATTAATTAGATAAAAACAATTATTATATTAAATTTTTGTTTTCTTTTTTTTTACATCAATTACTTAAGTTTAAAAATTTAATTAAAATTTGTTTTCTCCATTTTACATAGCTACTTCTTACTGTATTTCCTATGACACATCATTTGAATTTTGTTTACAATTATTTAGAATTTTCTTCATTTTCTTTTCTCTAGATTTTTAGTTTTCTCTCCATATTTAATGTTTTTTGTTTTTTGCAAATTCTTAATATTTTTGTTGATTTTTGTTTTTGTTATTTCACATCAAAAAACTATAAGTATTGGACCAAAAATTACGTTTGAACCTCAGATAAGTTTTAATGGACATGCGCTATATAAGATTTTCTTGATACCCTGCCCTACAAAATTTAACGAATATTTACAAAAAAGTTTTCAAATTTTTTGCTTTCGACACTCGATTTTACAATTAGATAAACCACATAAATTGAGTTAAATGTTAAGTAGTCAATACTGTTGACCAGATATATATATATATATATATATATATAAAATATATATATATATATATATATATATGTGTGTGTGTGTGTTTGTATATATACATACATATGTATATGCGTCTGTATAGGATCCGCAGCCATGTCGATGCCTGTGCAAAGCCAAAGAAATGCAAAAGGAAAAACGAGAAGTTGGAATTAAGTTTGGCGCCACTTACTTTTAGACTTGGTCGCCACTGTGTCGACATATAGCCGTTATACCCTGTAATCAATGATAAAAGTCAAGAGGGTATGTGAAAAAGAATTGTTTTATGTGAAAATATTGAAACAATAAATGGAGAACTGAAAAAATTTGTTTTTTTTTTATTAAATTTTGGATATAATTTGTACAGGGTATTTTTCTGGGTTAAGTGAGTTTCTAAAATTGGAAAATTATATAAGAAGTGCGGCAGATATTCTTCACCATGATTAATAATAATAAAACTGATTTTCTGTTAAAGGTAATAATAATAATAATAATAATAATAATAATAATAATAATAATAAAGTAATAATAATAATAATACTAATAATAATAATAATAATAATAATAATAATAATATACTAATAATAATAATAATAATAATAAAAATAATAAAAATAATAATAATAATAATAATAATACTAATAATAATAACAATAATAATAATAATAATAATAATAATAAAATAAATAATGATAGTTTCAAATGAATAAAAAAAAATAATAATAATACTTAAAATTTCAAAAATTATTATACATACACATTTAAAAGTCTATATAGCCCGATAAGCGCAAATGCATTGCAGGGTATTAAAAAGCTGTGCAGTTCGTGTTGTTGCAGTTGTAGCTACTGTCTTCCGTTCGACACTTTTTATTCGAACAACGCAGATGAAGAAAAATAATCCTCGAAATATGTGAAGCTTAGTCGAGTGTTAAAATTTATAGTTGTATGTGTGCAGGTAGTCAAGATTTATAGAATAAACACCTCGGCGTGTCGGGGGGACGCCTTCAAGGAATATAACGGAAGCAGATAGCAATAACAACAATCAATGCTTGACCTTAGACCACACCCCCTCCCCCTCTCCCTCCCCCACACCATCCACAACCTTCGCTGCTGCTCGACAGAGAAGTAAGTGGACACGTTTTATGGATGATATGTTTGCCTTTGTCCACTGTTTGTCTTGGCATGAAGATAGCAAGGGGACTTTTGCCGGATGCATAGTTACATATATCTCTGTCAATGACAGTTGTCAACATGACAGTTATAGGGTCAACACACAAACACGAACACACACACACACACGCACACACACACTTACACACACTGACACATACACTTACACACATGTGTAACGGAAGTTCGCCTCCATGCTGGAGACATGGGGCGTATATTTATAAAAACTTGATTTCCAGCCAGACGCTGTAAGAAGAAGCAAACATTTGTTATTACGCATACCCTTCGAATGGGTGTTACGAGTGTGCTGAACAATAGATGACTATTAAAGTCGAGAAATATGTATGAATAGAATTTAATTCTGTTTAATTTGTGCTATATAACATATTTCTTAGTTATATACTGCGGTGTTAAAGATTATCTATGATAAGAACTGAAATATTTTTCAAGATACAAAAATACATTTTAAATTCAGTCCCAGTCATATCTCAAGAACCTCAAAAAAATCTTTAACTCTGTAGAGCTCTTAATACTATTTAGGTTGACTTTTAGCTAATACCTATATACTCATAGATCTTACAATAGAATTTAATCAAACATAAATCGACAACATCTAAAATGCATAGAATTCTTTTTAAATTTTCCTTAAAATGATGAGAAGTATAAAGGATGTCTTTTATCAGATCTGAGATCAGAGATTTTTTCGTTTTTTATTATAGAGTAGAGATAATACAAAATAATATTTATTTTAACAATCACAAAACATAACTTTATATAAATAAAATTATCGAAATTGCATTCAATATAAAAAATATTAAAAGGTAAAAAAAAATATTGCAATTAAGATAACCAAACAACTCTCTAAGCGAACAGAACCATTCATTTACAGGGTATATTTACTATAAGTGACATGGTGTATTGTTTGCATTGTTATGAATCAACTTGGCTTGACCGGACAGACACATGCACTCACACACACATACACACAAACACACACAAACACACACACACACACACACACACACACAAAGTACATATTTGTACGTACCTAGCATGGAAATTCCCATTTAATGGCCGATAATCAGTGGGTGGGTCCGATGTAAATGCCACCGGAGCTATCGCCGCTATCCTCGGCAGTGGCGCTTTCCTCTTCCTCCTCCACACCCTCTTCATCCTCCTCCTCGTCGTCGCCGACAGGCACCGGCTGCTGTTCGACTTCCTGATTGGCACAGGAGCCATTGTTGTTGCTGGCCTCGTACGTATCGCTGTCGTCCACCAGACAGCATTCGGCGCAATCATCCGTGGAGGAGTTGACCTCATCGCTCAGATCGTCCAGCAGCATGACCTTGGGAGCCGTTTGTAGATGCTCCTCGTTGCCGCACGTGGACGCAGCGCCAGCCACTGAGATTTTGATATTACAATTGGGCGACGATTCCAGCAGACGATCAACCGATCTAACGGTGCCACCGGCCAGGTGCTGATAATGTTGCGGTATCGGCTGCAGTATGGGTGCATGCGTGTGTGTCGCCCGATAGCTGAGATTCGGTGTACGCTGACCCATGCTGGCCATGCCCGGCGGCATTTGGGTGTGGGTCATGCTGATGGTGGGCGGCACACTCAATACGGTGCCCACCTTGGGCACCATGCCGTGGCCGTGGCCGTGGGCGTGGGCGTGGCTGGCGTACAGCTGATGGGTATCGGAGGCCAAATTGTGGGCGGTCAGCTGCAGTGGATGCTGATCCTTGCGTTCTGCAAAAAGTCAAAGCAAACAATGTCCTTTAATTTGGTCACCAGCCAGCCGGAGAGTCTGACAGCAACGAAAACGGCTAACGGATAACGGATAACGGAAACGGAAGTGCATTGGCTTATCGTACCGGAAAAATGTGCACAGCCATTCTGTATGCGGCCCACTGTGCCAATATTGAACCAAACTATTAACAGTAGTTTAACTTTTCCATTCACACACACACACACACACATATATACATATATATAAAACCCCTCCCAAATTCAAATGCTTTTCAACAATGGCACTCAAGGCATTCGGGCCGAAGGTCGCATATGTGTGGCGATAACCTTGTTGGCCCTAAGCCGCAGCCAATCGCAATTATTACTATCGAGCAGGCAAGGCAGCCTGTACAGGATGCAAAGGATCAACTCACCCAGAGGCGCGACAAGTTTCGGCTGCAGTGGGAGCATAAAATCGTGTCCAGTTGTCGCCGCTCTTGGCTGGAGGCTCTGCACAGCGGGCACACTTAAGTAATCCGCTAAAAGGCAACCAGTACAATGTTTAAGTAAAAGTTTTACCAACAGCATACCAGAAGAAAAATATATAACAAAAATAACAAAAAAAAAATTCGAAATATTTTTAAAGATATTGCAAAACAATCGCAAGTCTTTCGCGGCCAAGCGAAAACTTTAAAAAAGGCACGCAGGAAATTTTTTATAATTTCGTTTCTCTCTTTTTCCTATGTACCTTCATCCTGTACAATATTTTGATAAAAAGTTTCATCACAAAAAATATAAAAAAAGAACAACGTTACAAAGTTATAAAATCAAATTTTGTTTTCGCACTTCTCTTTCATTTACAACATAAAAAAAGTAAAAAAAAAAACTTTCAGGCAAGCGAAAATGTAAATAATTTTTCTCGATAAGTGCGCAATCAAAACTCAAATTTCACTTGAATGTTTTTTTTTTGTTGTGCTGGGAACGTGCAAGAAATATACATATAAAAAAAAATTATATGAATATCAATGTCATGCACTTAAGCAACTAGAGCTAAACCACATATATAATTAGGAATAATTTACTTATTTAGCAACAAGCCTTAATTATTTAAAATATTTATTTTATTGGTTGAGTGTTTGTTTCTATTTTTTATAGGCAGTATTTTATTTGAAGAGGTTTATTTCTCATTTTTATTGCACCATAAACATTTAAATATATCATCATATTTTTCATTTCAATTTCCCGCATTTTCCGTCCGCGGCTTTTAGCGGCTTTTCGCTAACCATTAAAAATGCAAGCGTTGGAAAACACGCCCAGAGAAAAGCGCAAACTTTTCCGCCAAGAAGTGTGTGAAAATATTTTCACTTTGCAGTGTTTATTTTTTTTTTATTCAGTAAACGCAACAATTTTAAGAAATATTAATGATTTCACTAAGCCGACTTTTCAATACGCTTGAAAAATAAAATTTTTATTTGTATATATTGATAGTAAATAATGAAATTAAACAGCTTCTCCTTTTAAATTAATTAAATGTATACCCTATTTAAAGGTTTGCCACATTGCATGAGCAAATTGAAACACCTTGAGTGTAGGGTATGCAAATTAATTTGCGCCACAGCTGCCAGGCACCACGCACCAACTGGAGCAGCCGACACGCCCACCAGATGGGCGTTAAAATAAATAGGGGCAAGAAATGAAGGCAACCCCTCAGCCCTCCACCCTCAGCCCTCCCCACACTCAATCTGTTGCCTTTAGGTGTTGTAAGTGTTGGCTGACGCAATTGCATTTAAATTTCACTGTGGACCACTGTGCGCACCACTGTGCACATAAATTGCGTGTTGCGTTGCCCATTTTAATGACCACTAGAAGTCAGCAGAAAGCGAAACCTTGCCACACTTTCACGCCCACCAACAACTATGCCTGCTAATGATTTACTTGCTATTTTAATGCTTGCCAAGAAAAGCGGGTCAGGGGTCAGGGGTCACTGGGGTGCTAGCCAGGTGCTTGCCAGGTGTGGTTCGGTGTGGCGAATGCTTAAGAACTCTGCTCAACATTTTCTGCCAAATTCTCCGGACTGCAGCACGTACAACGGCATTTTCCGGTCCAAAAAGAAATCAAATTTTTCACAGCATTTGCAGACGCTTATTTTTTCTCTCTCTCTCTCTCTCTCTCTCGCCAGGAAGTGTGAAAGGGAAACGGAAGTGGGCGTGGCTCAGCCTTTGAAGTTGCTCACATAATTAAATTACAGTTGAACATTTGTGGATACTTCAACAGAATAATTGCGACAAGTTGCAAAGTTATTCTCTATTAATTATAGCAAATAATTATAGAAGTAATAATAATAGTAATAGTAATAATAATAAAATATTAATTATAAAATCAAATTTATAATGACAATCATTTAAAAACAATATTTATAAGCATTTCTATATAATCTTTAACTATTCTAAATAATATATCTTCCCAAATTCTTGTGATTTAATTAAAATAAATGATGAAAGAAATTCAAATAATAATGATTATATAAGATATGATTATAACATAGATAATAGTTACTGAAATAATAATAAAGTTTAATTATATATTGAAAATCAAATAAAAATAAAAATAATATACAAAATAAAATATATTTATTCCTAACTATTGAGTTATAAAAATTCTAATAATAAAGATTTTACAAAAAAATGATAATAACAATAATAATAAAAATCAAAAAATAATACTATAAAAATTTCTTTATAAGCTGTAGCTATACAAAATAATATATATTCAATCATTCTTGTGATTTAATTTTATTAAATGATGAAAGAAATTCCAATCATAATGATTATAAAATAAATTATAATAACAATAGTTACTGCAATTATAATAAAATTTAGTTTTATAATGACAATAGTATAACAAAAATTTGAATCTAATATGTTCCGAATTATTTGCTCTTCATTGAGTTTATTTTTATTCGCATAGACTATATCCGTGATCTCCTGCAGACAATTTTCTACTTTATTACTGGTCTTATCATCATTAAAACTTTCGATAGAGTATACGTTCGATCATATACCCAATATATGCCTTCATTTTTAGAATGTGTTCGTTTTTGGTATCTGCCATTCAAATTGCTGTAAATGGGAGCAGAATATTAGAGTTAAGTCATTCACAGCTATAAGAAATTGTTAAATAAGTACCAATAGGTGCAGTTCTTGTGCCACCAGCCTTGATAACTCTTAGCGCAAATCTCTGACTGTTCATCGCTATAACGATCATAGGTGGAAAACTTCATTCGCATATTGTAACGTAAGACATCGCCTGCAGTTCCAATATAAACACCCAATCCTTTTAATGCATAACCCTCATCTTCGCTGCCAATGGAAAATCGACTGTATAATGCATATGCCCTGCGATTATTAATATCTTCTATTTGAATCAATAGCTCGTGCCTCTGATAGGCTGTTAATCGATGGAGGGTGTCGAGTCCTATGAAGAACTCCCCATTGTGATCTCCAAAACCTTTTTTGTACTCTGCCCAGCTGCGATTGAAGTCGACGCTGCCATCGAAACGTCTCTGAACAATCATGAATGGAAGGTTCGATTGTTGGTTTTCAATTTGTTTGCAACGCACTAAAATGGGTTCCGTTCCATTCGGCTTGATAAATTGCACATTCTCCAAGCCTCCAGAATAATACGTACAATATTTGGGCAGATAAGCATGTTGATCTCTGTACTGCTCCAGATAATATGTTAGAGCATCAATTTGATCGTTGCGCTCGGTCTTCATGATCTGTAATTCCTTTTTCAATTGAATATCTGCTTGACATTCTGGTACTTCATATTGAAAATACTTCGAATCGTTGCAATCCATAGTGGATAGCATATTATTTAATTCACATTCCAGCTTTATTAATTCATTTTGTTTCAGCTCAATATCTTCTTTATAATCGTTCATCAATTTGTGTAACTGCGAGGCACCCAACGAAAATGGCAAATCGTCAACTTCGAACTCTTCCGAACCTTGATCACCCCGACTTATAGCATGCACGATTAACGGTAATATTAAAAACGGTATAAAATGCTTCAGCATCTTTTAAACAGTCTCGATTGAAGCACTCTTTAAATGATTTTAAAATGCGAGCAACGAGCGACTTTTAAAGCACTCGAAAGTAATCTATATGTAATACATATATATTGTGAATATACCCGTATCATCCGCATAAATATTTTTCACTAAGCTCAAGCCCCGACTGACTTAATTAAGCATATACATAAATATATAAACATTATAATATTTATATTTATATTTAAATTTCCGCTTCAACACCCTAACTGGCCATGAAAACCACTGATTAATTATAATAATTATATATACAATTTATTTAAAATCTATAATCAATTTTAATAGTCGTAGTATATATTATATGTATATATATTTATCAAATCATCGACAGGTGGCATTAATTTAATTGTTAAATATCAATTTTATGAAACATATTTTAAAATACTATAAATTAAAAATAAAGTGTATAATTTTTTTTTTTTTTGATTAATTTTATTAGGGTATTCTGCTAGTCGCCTACCCATATTTCTTTCTACCCTCACGCAGATATGCATAATATATAATATATTTTAGCGATAATAAATCGCCGCTGACCTTTAAATTGTAATAAATTCGGCTCAAAATGTAATGAAAAGTATTTTCCGGCAGTTATTTATTTATAATTTGATTAACGCAGCAAAAGAAAGGCCGAAGTAAAAAGACTTTTCCACTCGTCAAGTTAATCAGAGACAGCGTGAAATGCCTCGAGGGTCAGAAGCCATGGGTCAGGGGTCAGGGGTCAGTTGTCGGTGCCTAGGGAAAGCTTTGGAAAGCACTTTGCGCTTGACTTGCGCTGCAGTCCTTAAGTCCTTTAATTAAAATGCACATCGAGCGAGCTATGTGAAGCTTAAATTTTTGGACACGTTTTTACATTGGTTGGACGTACAAATTTTTGTGCACCCTTTTTCTATATACATATATATATATATATACATGTTTTTTTTTGGCAATTTTTCCACAGCTTTACTGAACGAAGCAAATGGAAAAAGTTTTTCAATTTGTTTGACGGTAAATGAACTTTTCTATGCTGCCAAGCCGTTGGCTAAGTCTGTGTGCATGTGAGTGTGTGTGTAAGTGTGTGTGTGTGTGTGTGTGGCAAAGACGAAACTGGCCATTCGAAATATGGCATAAAAGAGGCATTTGGCTATCATAATAAAATTGTAATTAAAATTAAATATAAAATTGGGTAAACGGGTGCTGAGGGAAAATGCGGAAAATGCTTTCAAAATGCTAACGAAACATAAAAAAAAAAAGTTTTGTCCTTATTTTTATTGACTCCAAATGCTCGAGTGACAAAATTATAGCACTCAAATTTATAGCATGCGATAAATTTTAACAAGCCCCCACGAAAGCCCGGCTAATTGTAAGAGGTAGGTGGGTGGTGGGTGGGGGGTGAGGGGCTGCATAAAAGTTTTTAGCAAGCCATTAAAAGGAAATTTCGTTGTGTCTGTGCAAGAACTGATCAATCAATTCATGCCCGTTGCAAACATGCATGCGTGTGTGTAGGTGCGAGCGAGACGGCAGCAACAAGCGAACAAGGAAAGAAACATGGGGCACAAGATAACACTTACAACTGATGTACGAGGGGCCGGCAGTGGCAGTGGCAGCGGCAGCGGCAGCAGCAGAAGCAGCAGCAGCAGCAGCAGCGGCAGCAGCAGCAGCGGCCGACAGCGGCAGCGACGGTGTCGTCGTCGTCGTCGTTGTTGTTGTTATTGTTGTTGTTGTTGTTGTTGCTGTTGCCGTGAAGCCGTTCAGCGTCATCATCGATGGACAATGGCCGTGACTGTGGGCGTATGCCGGATGGGCGTGGCAGTTGGCCGCGCAGGTCGTTGACGGCGCCCTCTGCAGATGCAGGCCGTTCACATTGCCTGACGCACGCACACATGCACACATGTACACATGTACAGTTACGATTTACGAGTTACGAGTTACAGTTACAAGTTACAGTTACAGGTTACAGTTACAAGTTACAAATGACAGTTACAGTTACAGTTACAGTTACGAGTTGCAGCACGCAGATACACACACATTTACGCACACACACATACATACAAAATTTGTTATTTAGACGAAGCATACAAACAAACAAATGCACGGAAAACAACATCCAAAACGATTGCGAGGAAATGCAAAATTTTGCATAAAGCGTTAAAACACAAATCATAAAACACACACATACAAACACACACATTCAACGTGGTCAGTGGCTATATCTGTATGTGTGTGCAAATTTAAGTGTGTATTGTGTTGATTGTGTAAGAATTTTGAATGAAAAATTGCTTATTGAAAACTAATATTTACAATCTGTAAATAATACAATAAAGTGGATTTTTATTTGTTAAAAAAAAATAAAACTTACAATCAATTTTATAATAGTTTTTAATAAATTATATTTTGTTCGCAATTTAATATAACGATTTGTGTAACGTATTTAAATTAGATATTTTTATTAATGACAACACAAATAACATAAAATAATTAAAATTTATCACAACAAATAAACAGCTTATAAAAAAATAATTTTTTATTTTATAAAAAACTTAAAGCTTGTAAGTGAACAACAAATATAATTAAAATTAATGTAAACACATTAGCAAATAACAAAAACCTTATAAATTTATTTTATTTATTTATTTATTAAAAAAAATCAAAATTGTAAGTAAATTTAAATTATAATTTCAATAGCTTAAAAAAAAATCAATTGTAATAAAGCAAATTAAAATTGTAGCTCAAAAATAGTAATTCTTACAATTTAGTAAGATATACTAAACTAAATTCTTATATTGTAAAATAAAAAATTATAACAAACAAAAAAAAAAAAAAATGAGAAAAAAATTAGTCACAAAAAATTCAGAGTCGAATATTCAAATCACAAATTTTTTATGTAAAATATAAAAGCAAACCAATTAAAAACTTAATTTTTTCAAATTTAGCATTGCCATTAATAACAAATTTATTTAATATTTAAAATGAAAAAATATTAAAATTGATAAGTGAAAATATACTACTCAGTTGATAATATTTTGCACTTAAAAGAAAAAGAGCAATCAAAAATAATACTAACAAATCTTAAGTTTGGTTTATAGCAAATACTGGAAAAATTAATTTAAAAATAAAAACTACAATAAATGTAAACAAAAGCCAAATTAAATAGACAAGAAAATGTACTACTTAACTTAAATGTTTTCTAATTAAAAATAAAACTGTAATAAAAACAAACTACTAAGAAATTTAAAATTTGATATATTGGACTTTCATATTTCGATTTATAAAATAAAAAAAAGCACAATAAATGAACACAAAAATCAAATTAAATTGACATGAGACAATAAACTAAAAAAAAATGTTTTTTAATTAAAATTAAAAATTTAATACAACTAAAATACTAACAAAATTAAATAAAAAATTAGATAAGGTTAATAAAAAGAAGCACAATAAATGAAAACAAAAATCAAAATAAATTGACAAGAAAGAATGAACTTAATGAAAAGTGTTTCTTAATTAAAAATAAAAATATAATATAAATAAAATACTGACAAATTTAAAATTTGATTTATTTCGATTTATCAAATAAAAAGAAGCACAATAAATGAACACAAAAATCAAAACAAATTGACAAGAGAAAATGACATACTTAATGGAAAATGTTTTTCACTTTATTTTAATTAAAGCCTGGCTGGAGGCCAAGAAAGCACTTTGGCTTTAATAACTCCCGAGTTGCTCGGCCCGATGCACATACGCAGTTAAGCGAATGCTTTTGAATAACAGTACCATGTAGTGAAAGATTTGCATATCTGGCCATAAGAAGGCCTCCGGGGAGGCAGCAAAAGGGCCAATTGGGAGCGATAGCAGCTGAGGAGCTGCTCAAGCACTGAAGGGTGCATAAATAATAAAATAATTAAACAATAAATTGAATGAAATTTGTTTGGCCGCTGGGGAGCTCAGCATGTGTATGTGTGTGTGTGTGTGTGTGTCTTTGTGTGTGTGTGGAGCAAGTTAAGTTAAGCCTGTTCTGTTGTCTGTATGTTTGTGTGTGTTTCGGCTGTTGTTGTGGAGAGAGTTCTGCCTGTTGGCTGCTTTAGACAGCTGCACACATAAAAAAGCAACAAAACAAGAAAAAAAAAACATAAACAGCAACAAATTATAAACAACTTTTAGCATACAACTACAACGGCTGGCACAATGAGATACACAACATATGTATGCACAAGCGAGAGCGAGAGAGAAAGAGAGAGAGAGAGAGAGAAAGGGAGCGAGAGACAATGGACTTCACTACTTACCAATTTTGGCACTGCCAAATGCATCCTTGAACATGGGCGTAGGCGCTTGTATAACCGTATGTCCGCCGACCACGCCCCCCACCGCAGGCGTTGTCTGCTTAATGGCATTCGTTCGGCCGCGATGCGGCGCCGGCGGCTCCCGTTTACGACGCGGCTGCTCCACCGGCAGCACACGACGTCGTTTCTTTGGCAACTTTGAACGAGCCTATTTGAAAGACCAAAAAAAAAAAAAAAGGGGGAAAAAATTGGTAAATTGGTAAACAACACGCAAACGAACGGTTGTACCCACCTGTGTGTGCGAATAGAACATGGAGAAGTTGCTAACGATAACAGGTACGGGTAGTGCAATGGTCAATACGCCAGCCAATGCGCACAGTGCGCCAACAAACATGCCCGGATAGGTCTTGGGCGCCACATCGCCATAGCCCACTGTGGTCATCGTAACGATGGCCCACCATAAGCCCAACGGTATGCTCTTGAATTGATTATCGGGATTGTCCTGCAACAAAGAGAGTTCCAGCAAATATGAAACATAATATCGGAGAGCAAGACATTATAGAAGTGGAAATACCCTGCATACAATTTTTTGGCGCATTCGATTTATGTTTTTATTATAGTTATAGTTTTTATTGTTGTTATTGTTATTTTATTAACAGTCCTGTATACTATATATAGTTGAATAAAGTTTTAATAATATATCACATATCTGTAAAAAATATAATTTCAATATTGCCCTTATATATGTACATCAATCCTACATTACATTCTCCAAATGTTATTATTATGTTAATGTTATTGTTATTTTATCCTGTATACTATATATGTTTTAATAAAGTTTTATTACTATTTGTTTTCCAATAGTTAATATATCATATATTAGTAGAATTAAATAAAATTAATTTTTAATTTTTCCTTATATACATATACCTTACATTACATTCTCCAAATGTGATTATTATGTTAATGTTATTGTTACTTTATCAGCAGTCATATATAGTATGTCAATGAACTCTTATTATTCAATTTTACTCCGATAGTTAATAAAGCAAATATCAGTAGAAAATCAATTCCCATTTGGCATATTCCAGTCTTATATGCTTTTATCTTTATTGCATTTGCCTGCATTACATTCCCAACATTTTATTATTATGTTAATGTAATTGTTTCTTTCTCATTTGTGATATTAACTCTAAAGATAAACTCGCTTTAATTTTATTCCGTATCAGAAGAAAATATCCAATATTCATTTGCAATATTCCAATCTAAATGTCATGCCACAGTCATGTAAATATTAATGTTATTGTAATGTTAATCTAATGGTTTTTGTCTCAGCTAAGCTATAAACACTGTTAATGAACTTCATGTAGTTTTCTCTTTTTTTTACATACATTCAATTGTATTCTATTTCCAATTTTGAGTGTGCAATAATAATGAAATAATAGACTAAATGTTTCCTTATGTTAATGAAATGTTAAGCAAACTGTAAGCTGTTGTGCAAATGTTAACGATCTCTATTTGCAGTTGCAGTAAGCTAGGGTATTTTAATAGTGAATACACCGAATGAATTCATTCTTATTAAGTAAGGCACGGCACGACTATCTTGTTCAAACATATTTTCGTAGCATACTTTTCGGGGCCATCGAAAAATTCTGTAAGGCAACAATAGATTACACCAAAGAGAAGAACCTTGAAGAGGCAAAACAAAGAGACAAACGCACTGAAGCACTTTTAATTTAAAATGCAAACCAAATATTGGCATAATATATATCTAGAAAAATTAAAAATCAACAGTACTGTATATAGCTGATTCCATATATATTCCATATATTCATGCTTACCTGCAACTTTTCGGCGTAATAGGCCAGGCTGGCAAAAAAGACGATGCCAAGAACGAGAAAGAACACAAGCAGCGTCAATTCCTTGGCCGAGGCCTTGAACGTATGTATAAGGATGCGTAGTCCTGGCGAGTGGCGTGTCAGCTTAAAGAGCCGCATAATGCGTACTATGGAGAAGGCCTCCAGCAAGCCCGTATACTCGCCCATGCGCTGCATCACGTCCGTGTAGAAGCTCAGCGTGGCCGTAAAGTCAATAATGTTTACCGGAGACTTTATAAACTGCCAAAGATTGGGCGAGACCTGAGAAAATAGAAACATAAATATATAAAACACGAGAAGTAACGCTTGCACATGCATGCCAAAATTGGTGACTCAACGTTAAACTAATGCATTCACGCACGCTATAACTGTTTTTCTTAATTAGCCAATATTAACACGAATTTTGATTCATGTTAATGTTACTACAATACGTATATCTTCCGAAAATCAAATTTCTAGCTATTAAAATGGTCTTTCGTTCTTAATAGATGTACAAAGTGTACTCGAAAAAACTAGATATGTTATCGATAACAAGCAAACAAAAAGATTTATCGATTTCTTAGAAAATTTTGATCTACCCGCTGTAGGTGAGTCTACATAAATACAAATATAGTACAATTTTAAGCTTTTACATTTTATACGATCTGAGATCGACGTCTTCATACATGCGGAGCGACGAACAAATGGGCAGACAGACGAAAAGGGCGTGTCTGTTGAATCTGATCAAGATAACATAACTTATGGAGTCTAGTTCAGGCTGTTGCATACATATTCATAAATATATATATATACATTAGAAATGGGTGTTGGGTATGCTAATATTATATGTTGATGAGTTACTCACAATGAGCCTGATGACCACCTCGATGAAGAACCAGACATTGCAAACGAGCTCCACGTAGAAGAACGCCTTGTGGGGCTGGCCATAGGTCTCGATCCAGCCATGTTGTCGCCTCCCATTGTGGCCCAAGAGCTTCTGCTCGAGGAACTCGTTCAGGCTGTTCGTCCCGTTGAGGTCACGTTTCAGACGCTGCCGCTGCTGTTGGCCCTTCATGGTGGCAATGGGCGTGGCCTGGGCGGCGGTCAAGTTGCCGCTGCTGTAGCTCGTGTAGTTCGTGACACGAAATGTGGGACCAATGCTGCCGCTAGGTGGCGTTATGCTATGCTGATGGTATTGATGCTGCTGCTGCTGTTGCTGTGGATGCTGATGGGGTTGATGCGGCTGTGCCGGTTCCTGAGGTATCGGAGACGCTAGAGGATCGTGACCAGCGGTTCCGCTGTAGCTGGTGGGCAGGTCCACTCGAAAACCGGGATGAGTTTTCAGGCAGAATGATATCACAGAAACAAATATAAAGAATACCGACATGCCAGCAACAAACTGAAAACCAAATTAACAGTTAGAAGCCGATCAGTTAGAAGCCGTTACCGTTATGTACCTTGGCGCCCGTCGAGCTCGACGGCTCATCGAACATGGCCCAAATTTTGGGCTTGAGGCGTTGCCAACAGTTAAGCTCGCCGTTGCTTAAAGCCTCCTCGAAGCCAAACAGACGGGCTATTTGCTCCTCCGTGGGTTTCTCATTTTCAATATCTAGTTTATCTAATATGGCTAAGGTGTTCTGCAATGCAATAGGCCAGGCTCTCAGTTTTATAACTGTACACTATTTGAATTTCTTTTGGTACTCACTTGCGTATCGCGATGTATGCTATAAGTCGACCAGCAGCATGGTTCTACCTGATTCGAATCGAGTCCCCAGAACTCTAACTCCTCCTCGAACAGAGGACCACAGACGTCTGTGGGATAATGAAGTTTACCAGTTCTGAAATGAAATACAAATAATATTGCATGTGTTGAGTATACAAATTTTTAAATATCTATTCTATTTAATTAAATAATTAATTTATTTTTAAAATTTATATTCAGAAAAAATTAAGCGTTATCAAAACATGTAGAATTCAATATTTTTATCATCTCCATATTTCGATTCTAAGTTTTAAGTTAATAAAATATAATAAATCGAATAATCTTAGTTGGGAATATAATAATTTGTATTTATATATATTTCGATATAGATATTTTTAAATATATATTCTAGTTAATTAAATAAATACTTTATTTTCTAAGTATGTATTAGAAAAAAATTAAGAGTTATTGAAAGATGTAGAATTTAATATTTGTATCATCTCTATATATCGATTCCGAGTTCAGTTTAGTTAATAAAATATTGTAAATCGCATAATCTTAGTTGGGATTATAATAATTTGTATTAATATTATTGTCTAACTAAATGCATGGAAATATTTAAATTTAAGTTCTCCACGTTTTCATTCATACAGAAATATACCATGCATATTCATATCGGGCATATTCACAACTAAGATACCCCTTAAGCTCTTCATCCTCCAACTCTTTGTATTATTATTACCTCTGCAGGTGCAACAAAAAACAGTTAAAATAAAAATAAAAAAAAAAAAACGAAGAAGAAATTCTAGTTGGTGACTAGAAGATACCCTGCTGATCAGCTTTCTTCTTAAATATAAAAACAAATCTTTTCTTCAACGGAATATTTTAGAGATTACTTAAAGGGTAATTTTTTTTGTATAATTTACCAGGTAATTTAGCAAGAATATAGCCCTTAATATTTCGATTTTATTAAATAGAATTTAATCTAGTGTATTTTTAATTCATGGAAACTTACTTGTTCTGCCTGTTAAATAAATTTGCACAAAAAGCAGGGTATACCCTATCTTCGCACTCTCGAGGTATACAAAAAAGAAAAAGAGACAAAAACAAAATACCTCTTGTTTTTCGTGTGCTGCAAATTGCTGCAAATGGTTGCACGTGCGTATGGAAGAATGAATAATGGGGCGAGGTGTTGTGCGTTGCTGGACGGGAGGGGACTGTGGGAGGGGGGAGGGTGGGAGGCGAGGTGGTTACCAAGGACATGGGCTTGTCCGCAGCAACTGGCCAACTTGTAATACCATATCAGCTACTGGACAGCCGTGTCGTTCGTGGACCGCGTGCGGTGGCTATTCGCAATAAAAGTAATCGTATCTCCTCACTCTCCGTCTCTCTCTCTCCCTCTCTATATATACATATATATATATCCTTTTTTGACTGTCTGACGGCCATATGCGGCATGTGCATCCTGGCTGTCCTTTTTGTGCATATTTTATGCAACTTTCCTTTACAACCTTTTGTTGCGCCGCTTTTTACCAGCTCCCAAATCATTTCGTGCCCCGAATCTTGAATGCCGAATGCCTCAAAAAAAACAAAAATAAAAAAAAAGAAGAAGAAAAAAGTGACTACGAAAAATGGAGCTGCAAAAAAATTAAGCTAAAACCCGTGCTATGGCCCAAAAGGACGCTCAAGGCCATTATGAATTCGGGTGGACATGTGAATTGCGGGTTTTATTATGCGCAACTGCCACGCCCACTTCACATTTATACGACTTTGACAGCAGCTACTCCCCTTCCCCCGGCAGCAGGAAAGTCAACCTATTTGATCTACCCGACTGCAATGCACCTTTTTAATTAATTGGATTATTTAGGATTTGTGTAAGCATTTCGTACATTCTGAAACGTTTGTAGCAAAGTATTTGAGAGAGAAAGAGAGAGGGAGGGAGACAGCAACATAAATAAAACTACTGCGAAACAAACGTTTGCATGAAAATTACATAGAAGAGCGATTAACAATCTGTCAAGTATTTGCGATGCATTACTAAAAGAAAAAAGAAGCATGAGAAAAAGAAAAAGAGGGATATAGCATCAAATTGAAGGTATTACAAAAATAAAACTACTTTAGAGTATACAAATTGCATAGAAGGGCGATAAAGAATCTGTCAAACATAATCAAAGCTAACCAAATGAGAGAAAGAGGGACACAGAGAGATATATGTATATGAAGGGAAAAAAAGAAAAACAATCGAAAATAGAGTATTAGTGAATGATGAGAATTGCATAGAAGGGAGACAAACCATTTGTCAAACATATGCAAAGCTTATTAAGCTTATGATATCGTATTCTGAACCATGATTGATTTTTAATGATAAAAACTTTGGGCTGCAAATTAAAAAACAGTTTGAAAATCACGTAGAAAGGCGCATGTTACCCTTAGTAGGATATCTTTTTCGAATTGTGAAAAATGTCAGCTAAGGTAAGAGATTTTGTTCTAAGATCAATTTAATATTAGAGATATGAATCGTTGGTAATGGATTCTATGAATATAATATTATATAACGCGCATTAAGCTGAAAGCATGGAAACTAAAGTTCGCATTTAATTAAATTTAAATTTAAATTTAAATTTAAATTAATTCTAGAGTTCGGGCTTAAACAAGTAAATATATAAGTACATATATATTTATATATACTCGAGTATATATATTTAAATTCAATATTCTTATCTAAGTAACATTTTGTTTGTCACCAAGAAGCATTTTCTGCCATAAATACGAAATTCTTGCTAAAGCAAGTAAAAATACGTAAATTGCTTTAGAGATTGTAAAATGCTTCTGGCATGTTCATAATTCGATTGTGCAATCGCTCTTGCATATAGATAAATTAAAATAGATATACAATACATATATATATATATATATATATATATATATATATATATACATACCTAAAAATGAGTGGAAAATGTGGGGAAGCTTACCCTGCCATTTCTCCTTTGAATTTCTTTGTCGAAGTGTCTGTTAATTGAGTTGGAAAAACTGTTTGCTGGAACCCTCGAGCTATAAGAGAAACTCACTCACCAATACCTCACATACCCCTTTCCATATATCTTTTATATCTATATAAGTATTTGTATAGTTAAGAACACTAATAATTATTTAATTATATTAGCTTTCGATTGCTTGTTTATGTAGGAAACATATAAAGAAAATTCTAGTTCAAATAGGAGATACCCTGCACGTCTTTTTTCTATTTTAAGAAATTAGTTTTTTTCTTATACTGGAGAAATGAGGCAAAGAATGCAAAATATGTGTCTCACTTAACTGAATATATATACAAAATTTGATGATGATATATACAAAATTTTGATTAAAATGTGCGAAATATGCTCGAATAACTACAACGTATTATCGATAACATGCAAACGGAAAGAGTTATCGGTTATCGAAAATAAACTCGATCTACGTGTGCTGTAAAAGAGCCTATACATATAAATTTTAAGTCTGTAGCTCTAAGGGTTGCTGAGATCGACGCTTTCATACATACGGATAAAATCGAATCGATTTTTCATCCTGATCAAAAATATATATATTCCTTATGAGGTCGGTTACGCCTCTTGAATGTTTCATGCATATTTACAAAAACATTATACCCTGTTTATTCATTATCAATGGGTTGAGAGTACAAAAAAGAAGAAAACCTGTCATTAATCTTCCAACAACTTAAGTTATCGAGAGCGAAAACCCAACGAACTTTCAATTTATCTTTGCCAACTAATGAGCGCTGAGTTAGCAACAAAACAGAACTGAGAGGCAAAATTTTGATAAACTTTGCAGTCAAAAAGTTGAGATTTATGACTGCTTGTATTTAGCTTGAGGTGCATAATTCAAATATAAACTTGTTCTTTTTGTTTCCCTTTAAGCCAAGGTAACGCTAAGGAGCCACCAAAGATTAATTACCCTACTGAATATACTAATTAAATTGCACCCCCAGTAGCTATAGCGATGGAGATGTCATCATCTATTCATCAGCAGCAAAGTTGGAAATTTGAGAAAAGTTGGGAAAGCTGCATGAAAAGCTTAAAGGCCTTTGTTCGCATATAATCAAGGCACAAAAATATGTATATATAAGCATTTGGAGGATTCAGTTGGAACTTTTTTTCAAATAATAAGTTTTAATATTAATTTTAAATTATCATTATTTCTTGTATTGAAAACTGCTTTGTATAATAAAATAAAATTCTTTTGTTAGTTCTATGAATGCAAAACTACGAGGGTTGCTTGATAAGTTGGTGCGTTTATATACATATTATATTATATATATGTATATATGAATGTATAGGTATAGAATGAAAAAGTTAATAAGATATCAACCCAAAAGCCATATAATAATTTCTTGATTCCAAATAAAAGTAGATGGCAAAAATTTGAAATCCATGTAAGGTTTTTAGGCTTATAATGGAACTCTTAACACATACATACAATAATTCTATATCTATGTATCTATCACTTTTTATCAATAGATCCACAAATATGTGTTTATTGTATTAGCAGTAGTACTCACCTGTAGTAATTGAGTATTTGGGTAAAAACACCCGGATGACGATCGAAGAAGTACTCATTGAGTACCGGATCATAATTGGCCAAAGCTTCGGTCAGCCGTGAGAGACGCGTAGCGGGAATTTTCTTAAGCGTCGCCTTATAGGTTTCGTATCTGCAACGAGTGGGTAAAAGGATGATCAATAAATTTAACTGGATTTGCATACAAATTAGCTGCACCACACATACGCCCTGTTTGCCCAATATAAATTTACAAATAACCATTGTCATAACTCTACCCGTCTCGCTCTTCCATTCCTTCTGTTTGAGTTTTCTTGACCCTTTCGCATTGGCCATTAAATCAAGCCACAAAAAATTTCTACCACACACAATTCGGTTCGGTTAGGGTCTTACTCCAAAAAAAAAAAAGTGAGTGATAAAAAATGCACAGTGGGGCGCCAAGGACGAGGCCAAGTGTAAGTAAATCCAGCCATAAGCCATTTGCATACATTTCGACTTTTGTGCTGACCTTTTTTTTTGCCATCATAGATGTTTTTTTTTATTTGTTAGCCACATTTACGTATGCTACATAGAATCTTTCGATGCGCACACATTAACCCTTTGGTGCCCCACAAAATATTAAATGTACATTTTGCATTAATATTTAACGATAGTTAAACAAAATTGCTGCAATAGCTGTGCATAAGATATGTCTTATATATACTCACATATCTGACATAATTTAAAACAACAAATCTAAAACAAGGATAGATTAAAGAAATTTAATAAATTTAATTTAAATAAAAACAAAATAAATATTCATTTAATTCAGATCCAGTTCAAAATTTATATAGGCTTAAATACTTTACCCGTAAATATCCTGCACATGTGCAGGTATTTTGTATTTCATTATATGCCCTACCTGGGCTAACCGCATGCCACATTGTCGCCAAATTGAATTGAATTTCCGACTTTCGCAAGATATAATTCAATTCAATTAACTCAATTTTCAACAATTTATTTTAAATTTAATTTCACATTTATGATTTCATAGCCATCCATTAAACGCGTTGACATCCTGCGTTTGGGAGCCAGTTCCACATAAGCTTCATTCTTTATGTCAAATTGTTTGCATGGGATAAATTAAATATTTCATGGGACTGTTAAGAGCAGGCGGCTACAGGAGTGCCAATGGCCGTAAGTAGCAACCGACGCACAACAATTGCCATTTCATTTTATTGAGGCCGTTTGATTATGGTAATTGACCGTGACAGTTACGGGCGGCTATCGATAAGTGGACAGACGCCTTCCAAAAAAAAGAAAAAAATTATATACATGTATATATGTACATGTATATAGAAGAAAGAAGTAATTCGAAATTTTCTTTCATTCGTGGCATTAATATTTCCCATTTGAATTTCGACAACAGGGCGAATGCTTGATTAAGTTTAATTATTATTTGCAGCTATTCTAAAATTTTTTATATTTTATAATATTTAAAAATTATTTTATTTCTATTTAATACCAACTTTAACTTTATAAAAAAATTAATTCAAGTTCCAAAGAAGAACTTTATATTAAACATAAACTTCGACCAAAGATTTCTGTGAAAAGCAATCTGATCAAACCCACAAGATTAAGAATTTCAAACTAGTTTCCACTAATAAATAAATAGCTGCCAATAATTTAAATTCAATAGTTCCCTAAAAATGGTTTTATTTAAAATGTTATTTATTCCATTTCATTAATTTTGTTATTGTTACTTTGCAATTTAAAGCTATTATTTGCATGCTCTATCTACAAGCATACAGATATACAAACGTACGCACATAAATACAATAACAACTGCAAAGAGCTCCATTTAGCAGCACCCTCTCTGTTACGAAAGCTCTTGACAGCGCTCCCTCTCTTCGAACTTCCAATGGCAATTTGCAAACAGCTTTATTATCCCAGTTGACAAATTGAAAGTTTGAAGGCGTAATTGTTGTTGGTAATCGCAAAGAGCATGCAATTGATTTATATATACATACATATTCATATTAATGTGTCTAAAGCGATTTATTTTGATTTGAATCTTGTTTAAATACGTTTAATTTGCATAAATGTTGTTAAATGGCACATGGCAGCGAATACTTCCCAAATTTAAGAGTAAATAGCTGATCAGAAGCTGCTTTCTGAATAATCGCTCTTATTCTCTCGCAACTGCGTATGTTTGTATGTTAAATTGTACCTGGGTGATAAGCTCAAGAGAGTCGCCGCAAGTGTGAGCGACGTAACGTCTCTTAAAATATTCATCGTAGTTTTCGCGTTTAGTGTCGCGGCAACAGTTGCTCAGTTGCTAGTTGACTGCTGGACAATTAGCACGCGTTTGTTTGTCAGATCTAAGTATTAGACGTTTTCTCTACTTATTTTTACATTACATTAATAATATATAGTATATAATGTTGCGTGTGTTGAGGACCAGTGCATTGCTACGTGCAGAATGCAAAAAATTTGTTGGTGCTGCTGCCTACTCGGCGATGCCCCAGCCACAAACAACTCCAGATGTGCTCTACACTGGCGTAAGTATGCACAAATAATTATATATATATATATACATATGCACACAAGCATGCATGATGTTATCAAAACAACCAGATAATATATTAAATGGGTACTTACATACGTACATGCATACATACATACGTGCTTATGTATTGCCAGAGTTGATTATTTTATAAACAACGTTGCAAGCTATTTCGTCGTATCTTTTGCTTGACCTTGACAAGGCGCAGCTGCCCTTTTAATTTGAGCATATGTTTGTACATATGTATGTATGTATGTGCCACTACTTAATAAAGCAACAAACACAAAAACAGGCTACGCACTCTTTACGCATACATACATGCAGAGCATATATATGTGTGTACATAGTTGAGTTTTATAATAATGTATGGAAATAATTGCAAATTCCGGGCTTACACGCAGAAAACAGGCGTTCGAATGTCGTGTTAGATAAATTGTTGTATATACATTTGTATGCTTGTGTGCATACGTCTGGCGTGCATAGGAAAATAACCAGAAAAAAAAAATACATGCGAACCGGCGAATAGGCAGAGGCAAAGCAGCCGAAAAAAGCGTGTTATTTACAGCCGGCGGTTGTTGATATTGTTGTTGCCTGCTGACGCTCTCGTTATATCACTGACGCTGCTCTCTTTGTAGTCGCGTCAACAAAGCAACGCCTCCTCTCTTTATCAATTTCTTCGAGTTTTTTTTATGTTAAACGTGTATTAAAGTTTCGTTCAGCAATTTAAGCTCCTATTGTGCATACAAAGTGTGATTTAATGCAAAGAGAACTCATTATATGCATATTAAAATGTAGAAAAATATTGTGGACAAGTTGATTAGTTGTTCTATAAGTCTTGACCTTCGAATGTACATAAAAATATGTACAAACATAGCTACATACGTAGTTGATTTAATTGTGAAATACTGCTGTTCATTTGTGAACTTCTGTCAATATGTTTTATTTACATACATGAAGACTACTGATAAGACTTGTTGAATATATATTATTAGCTTACCTGTCAATACTAACTACACGATTGACGTTATCATTCAATATATATATTGTATATATAACTAATTGAAAATCAATAGTCATGCTTCTCAATCGGCTCTCTTACAAAACAATTTTTCTAACGAACCTCAATTACTATATATATTTATATATATATACATTTGTCTTAAAAGCTTTGGCCTTTCCTAATATTTTCGGGGGTACCGTCTATTGCCTTATCAGGGAGGTTTCGAGACATCTTCCACACACGTGTCGTTCAACAATTTTATAGTCGGCGTTTGTCTGGCGGAAAGTTTTTTCAATATTTAAAAACTGCCTAGTCATGCTGAATTGATTTTAAGCAACTAGGGAAACTAAAAAGCCAGACATTTAAATTCTTATATGTATGTACATGTGTGTGTGTCTAATGTCTACCCACACACAATTTTATGAGCAACATAGTTTTAATCTGTCTTTTAATTAGATGACAGATGGGCAACACTTTGTCGGTTAGTTAATACTATTGATTAACTCAATTTTGTTATCAACACGAGCGATATGATTATCAATCATAATCGAATAGAAGATAACCTGTATATAGCTTAGAGCACGCTTATGAATAAAAAGAAGCGGCAAGTTAATTTTAACATTAAGAAATGCTGTAAACGAGCAGCAAATGAATGTTAACATTAAGAAATGCTGTAAACGAATTACTACGAGAATGACAAACTATAAGATACTCCTGTCTCGTAGTAATTCGTTTATAAATATTCCATATATGTATGTGAAATATTTTGTTTTAATATACACACATGATGAAAATAATAGATACAACAATCAAATTTTGCTTATTTTTGTATCTATTATTTTCATCATGAGTATTGTGCCGTGCAATGCCGGGTAATACGTCTTGTTACATATTGCACTTATTTGTTGCAGCTATTCATCAACAATGAGTGGCACAAGAGCAAATCGGGCAAGACCTTTGGAACCATTAACCCAACCACAGAGCAGACCATTGCCGAGATCCAAGCCGCCGGCAAGGAGGATGTTGACATAGCTGTCAAGGCAGCGCGCCAAGCTTTCAAGTGTGTATATATACATACAAACATATATAACTTATCTAAAATTAAAAATCTATATCTGACCTTCAATGATACAGATTGGGATCGCCATGGCGTCGCATGGATGCTTCAGAACGCGGTCGTCTCATCTATCGTTTGGCTGATCTGCTGGAACGTGATCAGGTCTATCTGGCTGTAAGTTCCACATCTTCAAACTCTTCAAACTCTCCCCTTTAATCAATCTCCATCCATTATTGTATCTAGAGTTTGGAAACTTTGGACAATGGCAAGCCCTACAGCATTGCCTACAATGTGGATTTGCCAACTGCTATTAAGAATCTGCGCTACTTTGCCGGCTGGGCGGACAAGAATCATGGCAAAACGATTCCCATGGACGGTGATTTCTTCACCTACACACGCCACGAGCCTGTGGGTGTGTGCGGCCAAATTATACCCTGGAATTTCCCCATTCTAATGATGGCCTGGAAACTGGGTCCAGCTTTGGCCACCGGCAACACCATCGTGCTGAAGCCAGCCGAACAAACGAGTCTTACGGCTCTCTACATTGCACAACTGGTCAAGGAAGCTGGCTTCCCCGAAGGTGTTGTCAATGTGGTGCCCGGTTTCGGTGAAGCTGGCGCCGCTTTGGCCAATCACACCGATGTCGATAAGGTTGCCTTCACGGGCTCCACGGATGTGGGCAAACTCATCCAGCTGGCCTCTGGCAACACCAACTTGAAGCGTGTTACCCTGGAGCTGGGCGGCAAATCGCCAAACATTATTCTGGCCGATTCAGATTTGGACTATGCCGTGGAGACGGCTCACTTTGGCCTGTTCTTCAATATGGGTCAGTGCTGCTGTGCCGGCTCTCGTACCTTTGTCGAGGACAAGATCTACGATGAGTTCGTCGAGCGCAGCGCGGAGCGTGCCAAGAAGCGCACCGTTGGCAATCCCTTCGATCTGACCACCGAACAGGGACCTCAGGTCAATCAGGAGCAAATGGAGAAGATCTTGGGTCTCATTCAGACAGGCAAGCAGCAGGGCGCCAAGCTGGTAGCTGGCGGTAGCCGACCCGATGGTCTGCCTGGCTATTTTGTGCAGCCCACGGTCTTTGCCGATGTCCAGGATAACATGACCATTGCACGCGAGGAGATCTTTGGCCCAGTGCAACAGCTCATTCGCTTCAAGAAGCTCGACGAGGTCATCGAGCGTGCCAACAACTCGGAATACGGCCTCGCCGCCGGTGTCTTCACCAAGGATCTCGACAAGGCCAACTATATTGTTAATGGTCTGCGTTCCGGCACCGTTTGGGTCAACACCTACAACGCCCTGGCCGCCCAGACACCCTTCGGCGGATACAAGATGTCCGGCCATGGACGAGAGAACGGAGAGTATGCGCTCTCCAACTACACGGAGGTCAAGAGCGTTGTCGTCAAGGTGCCACAGAAGAACTCCTAAATATGTCTGTACAGTCTGGAAAATTGGTTCCCATTTGTGACCGGCAAATAGGAACTAGAATTCTCTATTAGCATTACGCGCACATTAACTCGTCAATGGCATTGCTGTGTATTTACCATTTGATCTATATTTAGTAAACAAACAAAAACTCACTGAAATAAATTTGAATTTAATTTTTAAAATAATTTTTTCACTGTTTGTAATGTAACTTTAGAGAGGACTAAGAAAAAGATTGAGTGTTAAAGTGCAATTGTATTAAGCTTAATAATCTTATTAAGAGTTTTTAGATCCCTTTGAAATTTACGCTTTAGGCAACTTTTAAGTGAAAAAAAAACCTTTTCTAGTATCTTATATATTTCACACTTTTTGATCCTGTCGTTTTTATCGGTTAAATTTATATATTTCTTATATATTTTATTAGACTACAGCTTAAATTCTTAACGATTTTCCATTTTAAAAACCGTTTTTTGATTTGCTTTAATTTTCTCTCAATAACCTTTCTCTGCGATTTTCATGCCTTGCATTAATGCTTAAAAATAATATTCTTATTTTTTACACATTAAATAAAGTTCTCATAAGTAAGCGAAAGACAAGTGAGCCACAGCCATTAAAAATTACGCATTTCGCTTCACTAGCATATTTATAAAGTGAATATACCCTGTGGCTGCAGTGCTTTGTATGCAGGGCAGCAGAGGCTTACACGTTGTTTATTTATTGTAATTTTCTATATGCGGGCCACTCTATTTTGTTGTTTCATCCACACTGCGGCAGCCATACACAACAGCAGGACGAAAGGACGAAACGACGAAATGCAGTGGGTGCAGGACGATGGATCCTTTCATCCATCCAAAGTTGTTGATGTTGTTGTTGTTGTTGTTGTTGTTATTGTTGCATTTATATTGGACAGCAGCTGAGCGTGTCAAGTGTTTTGTTGCGGTCACTGCAAAGTTGCAGCTTATTTTATTTGCCTTCACTTGTTGTTGTTGTTGTTGTTTGAAATTGAATCAGAGCATTTGTTAGCAATTTATTCGAAAATTTGTCTTTTTTCTCTCTTATATACAAGTATATATATATATATATATATATGTGTGTGTGTGTGTGTGTGTGCAGTAAATTGTATTTTACTTGGCCCGGAGTAAAATTTATTCGCAAAGTGCTTTTCGAGTCATTTGATTTATTTGCAAAATAACTTGCAGGTGCTTGAAAAAGTTGACTGAATTTTAAGTGATTTTCTTTGTAATATTATGCTAAAGTGAAATGTAATAATTGAAAATGAAGAAGAAGCTGAAGCAGAGATGTACACAGGCTTTGACTTGCTTGTTTATTGTTTTATTTTTTTTTTGTATTTAAGATGAGCAAATACAAATAAAACAAATACCCTGTTCACACAATAAAAGATAAAATTGAGTTATTTTTTTTTTAGCAATAATGTTATAAGGTATAAACCCATACCTAGTCTTATAATCTCAGCACAGCTTAAATAAGAAATATCAAATTTTTATAAAGAATTGTTCTTAAAATTGCTTCTACTTTTAATTTATTATTACAATTAATTATTAAAATAAAATTTTTTTAATTAAATTAAAAATAATATAATATAATATATATATAGTATATCTATAATTTGAGATCAGTTAAAAACTGTTCACAGGGTATCTGCTAGTCAAGTGTGACATTCACTGATATATATATTTTTTTGTTATTCCACTTCAGTAGTTTTTACGCCGTTTGAACATTGGCAACCCTTAATACCCTGCCAATGCAAAATGCAATATATATATATATATATATATATATATATATATAAATTTCCAATATCCGTATCCCAGCATCCCAATCAGCTGTCCGTACTCCCGCCCGGGCACACATGGCGTATGCGAAATTAATTTTATTGCAGCCTTTCTTTCAAATTGATTTTCACAATGTCAAATTTTATGCATATTCAAATATGAAGGAAAACCGAAAACAAACAAAAAAAAAAACAATATAGAAAAAAGGAATTTGCAATGCGAACTATAAAAATTGTAAATGATTCCAAAATGTCAAATGCCTACAAAAGGGGCGTAGTAGGCGTGGCATGGGGCAAGAACTTGGGAGCCGCCAAAAGCGCAGCCGTGCGCAATGAGCCGCGTGCACAGGTGAGACGAAGCGTTAAGGATTCCACGTGCTCGGCAAAAAAGGACTCCGAGCGCAAAACATAATTGAAAATCATTTTTCCTCAGTATAAAAATGAGAAGAAGCAGAGAACACAACCTTTAATGCACACTAAATGTGTCAAATCCGGTGGCAAGGACAAAGTGGATAAACATGAAGTCCTTGGCTGACAGCTGGACTGGGAGATACCCTGTTTAATGGTGTGCATTGTGATGGACTGCATAATTGCAAACAAATATAATTGGAATATATTTTTTTTTTATTGTTAAGATTATTTTAAAATTATGATTATGCCTCGTAATTTAAATTTAGGCTTATAAATTTTAAATATTTAAAAATTATGAATATGCTTCTTAATTTTATTTTAGGCTAGTAAATTTAAAATATATGAATATGTTTATTATTGTTTCATACAAAAAAAAAAAATAAATAAATAAATAAAAATTTTAAATTATTTCTGATAGTTTGTAAATATTCTATAAAAATTAAGATCTTAAAGTGAAAGTAAAAAAATATTAAGTAAGAATTGACAAAAATTAAATAAAAAACACTGAAGTTAATTCTTAAAAAATAAAAGGAATTCAGACTTAATTTAAATATTAAAATTTATTTTTTTAACATTTATTCTTCAATCTAATTTGCCTTATTTATACTATATATACATATAAAAATATATATTTATATTTATTTGATAGACAAAACAAAATGGAAATCAAACATTTAATAGAGAAAAGTGAAATAAATTTGTGGTATACCCCATTTGGAATAGCCCATAATCAAGTCAGCAAAAAATAATGCATTGTGGTCAATTTTCATGGTTGTGGGTCAGGCACTATTTCAGTTCAGTTTCAGTTTCAGTTTTTGGTAAGCCCGAAAATATCCGGCAACATTTCAGGGCCAATTACAATTATGATGGCTATGGACCGCAACTATATTTTGGTATTTGGCACTTCATTAAAAGGAAGGATGTCGTAGTACCAAGAGGGGGTGGGGGGGTCGCAAAAGGATGTGCGATATTACGGAAAAAAGCGCAAAGTTGGCCAATTTGCCGCAACATTTTTTTCATTCTTGTTGTATTTCTTTTTCTTGTTCTTATTGTTGTTGTTGTTGTTGTTGTTGTCGTTGTTGTTGTTGTTACTGTAGCTGCCTTTGAACTGACATTAAGTGCCAGCAATTCGACTTTATCGCATTGTATACACTCGATTACATTGTTATGGCCCTGCCAAAGGGTCTAAATGAGCCAATGGCGAGTACCTAACGAAGATGACGACACTGAAAGAAAAAACGCAGTGCATAGCACTTCTTCCTTGTACCTATATCACCTGCGACCAACAACCTGCCACATACCGCCTGCCTAGCTAATGTAAAATGTCAGTAAAACCTTGAGTAAACATTCATTGAATGTAACTGACTGCGTGATACACTACAATTTCGGAAATGCATCCAATTTGTCAATCATTTGAATAGTGAATACTAAATGCACATTTATCAACCAATTTAGAACATTCCACACAACTAATATACTCGCTTTCACTCGTTGAACGAGCAAAAGCACGAAATAAGAAATAAGAAAAAAGAAATAATAAAGGGAGAAGAAATTCCCTGACTTTGATCATTAACCAACAAATGGCAAGGGACGCGCAGCAGATAAAGAAGAATGCAAACACAAAGAGCAACGAGCGATAGCTGCGAATGCTGCTTGTCTTAACAAAGGCTTAGACAGGCCAGCCGGAAAGCAAGCCCCGCCCCCGCCCACGGGGATACGGGGATTAGCTGTGTAAGTAAGGCAGATCAAGACATTTTCCCCATAGTCATCTCTGACATCTTAAGTCGCATCATCATTTTTTAATGCTTTTCTTTTACTTAAGCGCAGGCACATATACATATATACACATATATATATAAATATATAAGTAAGTGGAGTAGATAAATACATACATATATATATACTAAATACGGCTAATAGCAATTTGGTCTTGCAAAGTTTTTGATTGCTTAAGCACACAATTTATCGTTTAGCAAATTTTTTTCATAAAGTGAAATTCATGTATATTGTATTTCATAAATTAAAATAAATTGCTATCCATTGAATTTTAAAATATTATTTAAATAGAAAATACACAAATTTTTCTTAAGTTTTCTTGCATTAATTGTTGAATTGATTATAAATGATTGAAATAAATGTTTTGTATTCACGAATTAAATTTTAAAATAATATACAAAAATGTACAAAAATATGTAACATGTTTAACATTTACTTTATAAAACTGTGTTTGGGTGCCAGAAATCGGATTTAGTATATAAGATATAAAAAAAATGGTACTCCCAAAATAATGAATTTAAGTAATTAAAATTTGTAATATTTATTATTTATTATTTTGGTTTTAACTTTAGTACAGACAAAAATAAATAAATAAATAGCTGATTGTAAACAATTCCTATAATAAAATATTCAGACATATTAAACAATTATAAGCTTCTAATTCAACTTTAATTATTTGTTTTGCATTGTTTAAAAAAATCATATTTAATATTATAATACTTTATTAACTTTAGTAAAATGAATTCGGTTTAAAAATGCATTTTTGTTAGCTGCACAAAAAATATTTGTTTTCAGCATTAATTTTATTTATTTGTCTCCTTTGTTTGTTGTCAGACTCTTGCGTGTTTTGGTCGACCCAAAAAAGCACACAGAAATGTGGTTCAAGTGCGCATTAGAGCGCATTTTAGACACACACAAAAACACGCACTTACACTCACACACACACACATGCATACACACATACAAAATGGGAATAAGTACATCACACTTAACCCAATAAATTTCGAGTGCCTATCAATGAGGCAGCTAAGTGTGTCCCCATTAGGCGTTACATACCACCCATTTATAAACCCCACTCTCCACCCTCACCCCTCACAAACACTAGCCTGAAGCATTTGGCACTCAGTTTTAATCATAGCTGAAACAGTTTTACAGCTAATGCGCCATTTTATGTCCTCCAATAATTTAAAAAAGATACATAAATTAAAAGGAAAGTCTTTGGTAAAATATTATACTAATCCATTAAAATTAAATAAATAATTTGATAACTCTTCTAATCTTATCATTATTTATAAAAAATTATTAGAATTATTATTATTTATAAAAAATAAAATTTATACAAAATGAATACGATTTTTTATATTATATACAAAATCTTAAAACAAAAATTCTTGTTCTTCATGTACAAATAAAATTATTTTACTATCTCAGAACTGTTTAAATGTTATTTTTAGATAAATAATTTACATTTGCTATTGGTTCTGATCGATTTTAACAGAACAAGAGAAATTATCGATGACTAGTAGAATTTATTAATTTCAAGTGAATAACTTTTTTAATTTCTAAAAAACTTCTGACACGATCAACCCAACAACTTTTCTATAACATACAAACAGTTTTTACTTTTTTGCACTTTTCTTAGATGGTTTATTTTAATGTTTACAGGCATGTAACTCTTATAGATTTTATATTAAAAATTTGTTATATGAAAATGAAATCTTTTAAATATTTTCCTTTTGTCAAGAATTTGCATTTCAATGTCACATTTTGCAATATCGATTTATTTGCAAGCAACTCGCGTAAAAAGCATTCGAAATTTTGCATAAAAAAAAATAACGACGACTTCATACCCTAGATAGTTAAAATAAATATGGATGAACTTAAAAATTGCCTTCTTATGGTAAATATATATTTATTTTTATAAATTTATTTTATTTTATTTATTATTAATTTCGTTGAATAATGAGGTGAACAATAATGACAAATATGTATATACATATATATATGTATATAAATTAATATATGTATATAAAACTCGTTAAGTAATTTGTTATATAATGCAAGTAAAAACGTTACAAATTACACAATAAACCTCAAGCTCAGTTTTTTATTCTTTTGTGCGTAAAAAATAAATTTGTTTGATGAAGATAAAAAATATGTTGAAGACTTGTGAAGCATAAAACGTGAGAAAGTGTGCTTTCTTTTTTTTTTTTTTAAGTGGAGCCATCTGTAAAACGTATTTGGGAGGATATGAAAAGGATAATTAATGACTTCATTTGGATTGGAATATCTGTGTTATTATATTTGTCATTGTGACAGATACTGAGAACAAGGAAAAGAATCCTTCAAAGAATGTCATTTAAAGTTTATATTTATTATATAACTCTAAATATATATATATCTAAAATCAGTTTATTTAGCAAAAACATGTACAAATATATAATCAATATTTTATTTATAATTATTTTTGTGTATTAATATGTAGATAAGTAGTTAGGAATCTTATGTCATATATTTTACTAGTATCTATTATTTATGTAATATATTATTTATTCTATTTTAAATTTTGTTTGAAATATGATGAGATGATGTTTGTTGAATTTTAAATATAAGATTTATTAATATAATAAGTAAGTAAAAATAAATTGAATAAAAATCATGCGAAAATAAAATGTTGTATGAATTTATACACTGGCAATAAAACCTATATACCCGCTGCGGTTAGGGTATGCAAATGTGTCAGAATAATGTGGCACTAAGTGAGTGCCAGGAGAAAAGTAGATGGCGGCGCGAATACTGATGAATTTTGATGCCACTGGGAAATGTAAATGCAAAATGCAGCGATGCATTCTTTGAGTTTTCTCTCCTTGTTGTTGCACTTGTTGTTGTTGTTGTTGTTGTTGTTGTAGTTCTTCAGGCTTTGTAGATGTTTACACATGTCGCAAATGCACGCGCCATTTGACGGATGCGGAAATGTGAACAAACCGAAAGTGAAGGACGCATCGGCAAAAAGCGAGTGCTTGGGTGGTTAACCATGGCAGATAGCAGTGCATTTGGAGGCGGGCGCCACGCCCCCCTTTCCCCCTTCCGGCGAATGGTGCAACGCCGTGGGGCAGCAGGCTAGACGCCGAGGCTGCCGTTGCAGCGCTCTTGGCTATTAACTCTGGCAAATATTTGCATAGCCAGCCGCGCAGCACACCAGACACTGGCAAACAGCAAACAACACACAACAAACAACACACAAAGCAAACAGAAGACAAACAACGTGCAGCATGCAGCGTGCAACGTGCAACAACAGAAGCTGCTGCCTCTGCTTCTATATGAGAAGCACTCAAAGCACACGTCGTATTAACCATCTTTTTGAATTCAGACACTTACTGATATGAACACGAGCGTGCAACAGAGAAAGAGATAGTGGGAGAAAGTGAATGTGTTGTGTATGCAACAAGCAGATACCCTATAACTACACATTTCGTATTTTTTTGATGTATTGTATGTTTATTTTTTCTTAAAATAGATTTTTCATATGAAATAAATAAAATAAAATAAATAAATTAATATTATATTAAATAATTTAATTGGTGAAAATATTTTAATAAAAATTTTTAAAAGTAAAACACATTTATTTTAACATTGCTATAAAAAATTATTATTATAATATAAGAGAATTAAATTATGAATATAAAAATTAAATAAATAATTAAATTAAGCAAAAATAATAGAATTAACATTAATGTAAAATATGAAAGAATCTAAAAAAGAAAGAAAATAAATAAGATTTCAATTGAAAAACATGTGCCCTTTTTTTTGTTTTTTAATAACTAAAAGAAACGGATGCTACCCCATTGCGTACACATGCAGGGTATTAAAAGACTTGCCGTTGTATACAAGCAGCCAACAGGTAATAAACTTGACTGCGAATGAAATGAAATATGATGATGGAACCTTGTGTTGTGTGACAGGTGCTCTCTTCTTCTTACACACATATTCTTTTTAATTTAGCTATTCCCTTTGATTTTGAGAAGGAAGCACACAATATGCGTGGGCGTATACGTAATGCGTAAAGACTTATAAGATTATTAAAAGCTTTTCAGATAAGCTCTACGAATCTATTATTAATTTACATGACTTTATGAGGATCGAAACCTTTTTTTTTTCCAGTAACATTTTGTCTATGAATTGTCGTCAACATTATTTCTGCACTTAAATTTAATACAGTTTTTTTTATAGTTTAACGCATATTCGAAAATATTATATTTTTTACTATAAATTCCCATTATTTTGGATGATTTTGAAAAATATATGCTTAGACCGGAGCTGCGGCTGAGTCTGTTGAGTATAAATATTATTGATCAAAATCAACAAATATGAAAAATAAACTTTCGTAAAATAAGCATATATGAAAAATAAATAAAAAAAATGTATTTGCTTGTGGAACAGAAATTAAAAAATAGATAAATAATAAGTAAACACTTTTTCCAAAATATATACATATATCAATTACGCCAATCCAAAATTAAGATCGGCTAATATACTTGTTAATATAGAATATTCTCTTCTTTCAAAAATGACAATTAACCATTTCCTTGTTAAATTTCTTAAATTCTTAAATTCTTAAATTTATTGAAATATAAAAAACAACATTTTTCTTGTAATATTTTTCGGGAAATTCGTGAACAGTAATTACCGTAAGACAAAACCGCATTAGTGAAAATATAACCAGAGTTTGACAATTATTACGGTTGTCATCGTACTCGTAAGCTTTATGTTACAGTTATGATTTCCCACATAACTTCCGACTGTGGCCCATTGAGATATATAAAAATTTATGAAGGGTCCCACTGGTGGGGCATTCGCAAAACCCTTTTTAATTAACTGCGCAAACACACAAAACAAAACAAAAAACAAAAAAAAAACAAAAACAAAAAAAAAAAAACAAAAATAAACAAAAGCAAAAAAAAAAACAAGAAGCGAAAAAAGTACATTTTGTAAGCCATTTTTATTTGGCAACTAGCAGCGGGACATGGTTAAGAGTTGGCCCCCAAATGAGACTGAGTACGAATTTTCTTCTGGGCTTCTTGTTCTTCTTGTTCTTCTTCTTCGTGTTCTGCTTTTCGCTTGGATATTTTTGTTTTTGCTTTGCTTTACAAATTGTATTTCAACGGTTTTGCGCTTCATTAAAATTGCTGTTAAAATAACACACGCACGAGGCACACAAAAAAGGCGTTGGTGGAGGGGGCGTGGCATATGCTATGAAACCCATAGAAGGCGGGGAAGGTGGCAATTCTTTTGCACAAGGACGCGGGAGACATACATGTGAGTGCGCCAGCTGACAAGGCTTACAACATGATTTTGTGGCTGCGTATCCTTTGTTGTGTGCCTTTGTGCGTGCAACAACAACAACAACAATAGCAACAACAACAGTAACAACATCAGCAACTGCAACAACAGCAAACATTTATAAAAGGAAACAAAAAATGGAAACATGGCCAACACAACAGCCCGCCAGCAATCTAAAAAAAAACACACACACACAAAAAAAAAAAACATTACCAACAACAATTCCCCTGTTAACCCAAAGTATTGTGTAGCCAAAGCCGTCGCACTTTTATATATATATATATATACATAAACGGATTTTTTTGAGGCCTCATCTAAAGCAAGGAACTTAAAAGCAACAGCGTTTGTTTTTCGTTTTGAAGAAATTTTTGTTTGCTATTTTTTAATATATATAAAATATTAAATTCCTTAAATTCTGGCATTTTAAGCCTTTCCATATTTTGAAATATAAAAAATCTTGCGCTTAAAGTGAGGTAAGATATAGAAACCCATTGTTATATTAAATGTAATGAATTTAGCTGATAATATATGTATATACATATATATACATATATTTTTAATAATTAAATAATATTATATAATACATAATTGTTATAATAAATTGAATGAATTTAGCTGATAATATATGTTTAAAATATAAATTTAAATCAATCATTGAAAAATATTTATATTTATAATTAAATAATATTTCATAATAAAAAAATTGTTATATTAAATTTCATGAACATAGTTGATAATATATGTATATATGTATATATTAAAAATATAAATTTACATCAATCATAGAAAAATATTTATTATTATAATTTAAATCAATCATTGAAAAATATTTATGTTTATAATTAAAAATTATTTTATCATACTAAAAATTGTAAATTAAATTCATGAACATAGTTGTATATATGTATATGTTAAAAATATAAATTTTCATCAATCATAAAAAATATTTATATTTATAATTAAATAATATTTTATAATATATAAACACGAATTTGTCATTTATTTATTTAATTTTTAAAGTTAAAGAACTTACAATAAAAAATTCAATAACAAAAAAAAACTTAATTACAATCGGTCTCGGAATTATAAAAACTGTAAAACTAATTATTCGATTGCTGAAGTCTTTCATTCTCAAAATCGATTGGAAGGCTGTAAAATAATTTTCTTTGGGCCTTTCTGCAAAACTTGTATTTCAAGTGGAACCTCAGATATTTTAACAAATAAACTCTGCCCCCCACTTCTCTCCCAGCACAAGGCCAAATACCCCGCAGTTCTAACGGTATTTAAGAAACGTCTGATAGAGTGACAACCGGTCGGGAAAATGCGCAAGGGAAATTCGAAAGGAAAGTGTATTAAATAACAAGAAGTTAATGAAGCGTGGAGCCAACACATTGACAGCAACAACCGCAGAGGTTGGGGGGTGGGGGAAAGGGATATAGGGGGAGCCTTTGTAAACAGTTAGCAGGCAAAAGGAAACCACAATAAAGCAAAGGCATAGCAGAATAAAAAACAATTCAAGTAGCAGCCAAGTTATTTATTACTCATATTCGCGCCTAAACTTTTCAATGCTATTGTTTCATTTATGTATACCCTGTAAATATGCTAAAGAGCATGCTTAACAAATGTGTGTGAATATATGACATTAGACCGGGTATATAATAATTATTTTATCCTATCTATATAATCATCACAATTTAAATTATAAAATATAATAATTTATTTTTAAATAAATGTAATTCTTAAATATAAATGTAATTGTCAGATTATAAATAATATACTTTATTTAAAAAGCGTTTATTCCAAATCTCTAGAATCTGTGAGTTTTTAAAAGTAATAAAATAAATAAAAATTTTTTCTTAAATGAATATGAGACAAATTTTAAATATCAATAAAAATAAATTAAGATTATTATCTAAGATTAGTTAGGAGTATAATTAATATCTGTTTATCAATTCTCAATTGGAAATACTTTATTATAATTTAACCGCAAGTGATAATCATAACAAAGGGTATTTTATAGTCCATTCAACTCTAGCCTCGATTTAATTTTTTTTTTCTCCTTCTATTGTTACATTTTGTAGAATGAAATGCGCAGCTGTTGTTTTTAAATTGTGCTCCTTGTTGCCTGCGGTTTTGTCAGCTTGTTTTGACTGTTCCTCTACAGTGCCTCCTCCTAATAGAATACCACATTGTTGTTGTTGTTGTTGTTGTTTTTGTTGTTGCTGGTTTTGGGCATTGTCTTTGGAGCTATTGTTTCTGACACTTGGCTCTAAGCGACTGCTTCAGCGCTTAAAATGCCACGAATTTTGCATGTCTTCTTCTTCTTACTTGACTTTTCTTTTCTTGCTTTTGTTGCGCGGCATCTTTCTTACCGCAAGATCCTTGTCAGCAGTTTTTCCCCGTTTTGTTAAGCGCAAACTTTGGTAGAGTAAGTGGAGAAGGTGCCAAATCTTAATTATTTGGTTGAACAAAAAATTCTATTAAACGAAGTGAAATTTTAATTGAAAAACAACAACAGTTTTGACCTACCTAAACAAATATTCCAAAATATTTATTATTATACCACGGTTAAATATTAATTTAAATACAAAGACAATTATTTTACTGTAGAAATTGTAATTTTGAACCTTTTTCAGAAAAGGAAAGGAATTTTATTTGCTACGAATAAATATACATAAAATTTTAGAGAAATATAAATTTAATACATATTATTATTTTTTTTTATAAATTAAGTTAAAATTATAAATTAATAAAAATAAATTAAGATTAATTAATTAATTAATATATATAATATTCTTTTTTATAAATTAAGATAAAATTTATTTTTAGTTTATAATTTATAATTCAGATTTGTACTTATTTTGTACTTCCTTTATAATTTTGTTGAATATATATTTTATTGTTATTTTCTAAGAATATATATTTTATTGTTATTTTCTAAAAATTTAAAATTCTGCAAAATTCTACTTATTTTGTACTCCCTTTTTAATTTTATTGAAATTATAAGAATATATATTTTATTGTTATTTTCTAAACATTTATAATTCTGCAAAAGGAAACAAAAATTACAATTAATTTATGCTATGAGATGCAAATATTATTCGTAAAACAAAATCCAATTTCGTATTTGTTCCACATGAGTAATAATTCTGTTTGAAAATAGAAAATATGTGAATAAATACGAAAAATGCATAAAAATTGTTTCACACAAAAACTTAAAATATGCAAATGAAATTGTTGGGGAAAAAATTGCTTGTGAAATTTAATATTATTTATAATTTGGACATTTCTCTTTTTTCAATAAATATAAAAATGTGAGAAACAAAAATGTACTTTAATTGCATTTAAATGAAATTTAATTCAAATTGAATTTCAAGTGAATGCAAAAGTCAACAGTTAGAAGCTGCACATACACACACACACACACACACAAGCAATCACCTAGATAGACACATACACTCTTATAAAATCGCCGTGACGCCCACTTTGTGCTATTCGTGGGTGCTGCCTCTTTTATTTATTGACTGTTAAACTTTTCATTAGCCATTTCGTTTAATTCGCACACAATATCAAAGATTCAAAGGCAAAGCCGAGGCAAGAGCAGAGCGTCGGCAGCGCGTCGACTGAGCAGTCGCCACAAAAGCAAAGGCCAAAAAAAAAATGGCAATGGCGACAACGAATGACAGAGCACAAACAACAACAACAACAACAACAAGTAACGGCACTAAGTATAATGTATTTGTGTTGAAAGCAACCACAGCAGAAACTTTATTGCCTGCTTGCATGTGTGTGTGTGAGTCTATGCATGCTTGTGTGTGTATGTGTGTCTGTGTGTGTGCTGCTCCACAGATACAATCAGAGCGCAATTGTCTGCGTTGATGAGCGAAGCAATGGAGCGCCCATCATGTATGCCATTACCCAAAACCCCACTCCCACAGCCACCCAACAGACACCACACTCCCACCCCCACCCCCATCCCCACTCCCTCACTTCCACGCCCATTCACTGTGCTTTTTTTTATGACAAAGAGAGCACCACGTAATCACAATGATAAGAATCACGCATCCCAGCACAGATTTACTGACAGCTACATTCCGAATGACAAAAACCAGAATTATTTTCGTATGACAAAAAGAAAAAAGAATAAAAAAAAAAGGAAAAGAATTATTTTTGTATGATGATTAAGTGAAAGTTTGCAAACAAACCAGAAATAATAAAAAAGCGATGAAAATATACGATAGATGCGAGATAAGTTGCTCTTAACTGAAAGTCTTTGAAGGCATAGGATATAAAAAAAAATAATGGCTTGAATGTTATAATTAAATAAATTAAGGAGAATAATAAAAAATTATTAATATTAGACGTATATTATTTAATATTTAACATATGCAATAATAAATAAAAACAATTTAGAAATAGATTTTAGTCTAATTTTAAAAATAACTGAAAACAAATTCATTAAAATTAGTTAACAACTTTGGCATACTTTTTTATAAGGTTAGTTTGAGACTCTCACACACATAGAAATAGTTGCCTAAGTTTAAAGCGAAAACTTTTATTCAATGTTTAACAAATGCCAAACAACATTTAGCGAAAAATATACACACAAAAGAACTAGCTCGTCCGTGTAACTGTGTTGTTATGCGTGTGTGTGTGTGTGTGTGTCTGTGTGTGTATTATTTGTGCTAAAAACATCTGAGATGTGACAGCATGATGCCATGCAGCTATGCCAGGCAAAAGAGTCGGGCAGCTCTGACCCGTATAAGTATGCTACAAAAGCAAAAGCGACTCGCCTCCTACCCATGTGATTCTCTGCAGAAGCCAGAAGTCCCAGACACGTACACACACACACACTGTGCAGTCGCAGAGTTGTGCACAGTGCTTGAACAAACATTCGAGTAGTGTGACATATACATATAGCAGCACTTACCCCCAAACTCAAACCCAAATACAAAAGAGAAAAACTTACATAGTACTTAGTACTGCCCACCGAGTTCCACTTGGGACTTGGGAAAAGAACGCAACGTGAGACGATTTTCATGTGCAAATCAATATTGCAATAAAAAAAAAAAAAAGAAGAAGATACATACATATACATTTATATAAATGCTATATAGGGGATTTGAGTTGACTTACTTTGAGTTGAACTATTTTAATATTAAGCCTCAACTAAAATTTATTTTCCACAGCTAAAATCAGCCTAAACTTATAAGCCGCATTTTAATGCTCTGCTTATAGGGCAATAAACGGGTATATTATTTTTTCATTTCAATTGCTAATGTGTTTAGCTGAGCTATAAAATAATACCTCTATTTAATATTGTCACTAAGTCAAAGTTTATTCTTTACAACTCAAGTAAGTTTCATTTGCTAAGCTTCAGATTTATGCTCTGCTTCTAGGTTGGCAAACGGGAATATTAGTATTATATTACAGTTATTTTTAAGCTGGGAAATAAAAGCCAAACTTATTGTTCCAGAATCGGAAATTATTTTCCATATACACGTAAACTTAAGTTTCTAAGCTGAATTTTGTATGCTCTATTTGATTGTGGCTAAATGGGCATATCAGTAGCTTTTCATTTCATAATATATCTAACTGAGTAATAAAATAATATCTATTTTCTATCTGTTTTTGTCTTAAATATTGATGTATTCCCTAAGTCCAAAGTATATTTTTCGTAGCTTTTAAGCATAATTTTTAATGCTCTATTTATTCGAGTCTAATCGGGTATACTTGTTGCAATTAAATACTATTTTATAAAATAAGTTTCACATTATTTAACGCCACTCTCTTGATATTTTAAATTAAACAATTTGTCTACTCTGATATTCAAATTTACATTACTGATTTTTTTACAGCTTGCGGTTAGATATTCTGTCCAATCAACTGTAAACAAACACATACATAAATGTAAATGAAAAATCAACGTAGTTAATTTAACAATGCGGTTGGCGAAAACATGTTTCAATTGCATGTTTATTGGTAGCAAATAAAAATTAATATGCTTTACGTAAATTAATGTGGTTGCACAGCATGTGGACCCAGTAAAAGTTTCAGCTAATATAATTTATATAAGTTCTTATCTAACAAATAAATCTGTCAAATTTTTAGAGGAAATTTCAATATTTCCTTAAAAATTACACTTTAAACATTTATTTGAAATACGATATTGAAAAGGAATGTGATATATATATATATATATATATAGTACTCACCTAATGCCGCCCACATTTAATATAATCCGATTTTCGCCATCCATGTTGCATGCAACAGTTGTGTAAACAGCAGACGCATACCCAAATTAAATTCTCTTGGCCAAACTCAGTTTTTAAGTTCAAATAAACATCAAGAAATTTTTATATATATATTTTTTTTGTAATTGTTAATTTATTTATAATTTATATTATTTTTGTTAGGTTACAGTTGCTTTGCTTTTTAATTAGAGGTGAGTCCATAAAGCACGATTGCAGCTGCTGCTTGTCGTCCTTACAATCTGCTTTACATATCCTTTTTCTGGTCCTTTGACTGCAAAGGGAATGGAATGTAAAATGGTGCATTAGTTGGGCTCTTTGTAAAGTGATGCGCAAACCCAATTTGGGTTTCAGTCCACAGTGGGTGTGTGTGCGAGTGTGAGTGTGAGTGTAAGTGTAAGTGTGAGTGTTAGTGTGTGTGTGCATTAATATGAGTGCAATGCGTAAAATATATGTGGGTCAAGAGCTCTTTCTATACCCTTGCAATGATTATTATAATTTTTACATTTTATCTGCTTCGCTTAGCAGAAAGTTTTCAAGGTAAACCAAATTGCATGTGCTTTATATATACATATATAACATATAATAATAATAAGGTAGGATTTTATTAAAGCCTTGGCTAACATACTAAATACAAATTGTATGGCAAAGTTTGTTCTAATGTAATTAAAATTAAACACCGAAAACTTTAGATGGCTATGCTCGACTTGATGATACACTGCTAGGTTTTTTTTATACATAAACTGATTAAAATACAAAAATAAGACGTTTAGGATATACTTAAGTTAAGATCGACACACAGTCAAACAGACAGATAATTTATAACTCCCTCTTGATTGTATTTAAGAAATATGAAATAGAAATATTATGCACTGAATTTTTATTTTTCATAGCATACTTTGGGGAGTTAAAAAACAATACAAAATACGAATAAGCTAAAGTTGGGATTACAAAACTTAGTTGATTTTTTTAAACTACCGATCGAGCTAGAAATTAAGCATTGAGCGTATGATGAAATAAATTATATCTGCATAAAATGAATAAAAATTTGTATATTCAATAAAGTATGCAAAAAAATCATTGAAAAAGAGAGTATACCACAGTTGGTTGTCTCCCACTCCAGCGTTCCAACTCGTTTATTTTAATTTTCCTTATTTGACAATTCTTACTTTCATACATATATTTGAATATTTTTAGGCATATGTATATAGGCCTATTTTTCAATCTCAAAGCTCACGTTCAAATTGAATTCAAATTCAATCCAAGCTGATTTCTACGCCTCGGTCTAAAAGTTCGCAAAGGTCTCAAATGTCAAAGCGAGTGTGGGGCGCCATAAATTCAATAAACAGAAAAGTCATGTCGCATAAATGCTTCGAGTTCGACAATCCATTAATTTAATATGTACTTTGGGGGTATTCTTCGTATCGTATCGGATGCCAAATAATGTGAGAGACACCACAAATATGTAAATATGTAAATATGACAGCTGCTTTCGAGAGCTGCGTTCCATGTTGTTTGGGCTGAATTTAAAAGAAAATTCCTCAGTCCAGCCACAGTTAAACATGAGTGAATGCCTATTGTTGGGTTAGGAGTGGGAAAAGTTTTGTTGTCTCAGATTGTGCTGATTGATAGTCAAAGAAACACGAGGCAAAGTTGTGGTACAAATAAATCGCACCCATTCTTAGATGCGAAACTGACAAATGGTCCTTTGAAAGACAGAATGACAAATGTTTTTCACTTTCCATTGTCAAAGTTTTGGATTTTCGCGTAATTTGATATAATAAATAGTTCTATAAGTTATAATTTATGTATTTTGATTGCGATTACGATGGAAAACAAATATTCAAATTTAATGCAAGAGCTTTTTATTCTTATGTCAATACCAGATATGATTTATATCAAATCTTTCTTCTCTTGAGTCATTTCTTTGCGAATTATTCCGTAAAAATGTTTTACCTGGGGTTAGGTTTTAGCACAAGTCGAAGGAGCATTTGAAAATCGGATAGAAAGGCACTAGGGGTGAAGGAAAGCAAAAAAAATAAATAAATGAGTGCAAAGGAATAAGGAATCGTCTTAGATAGATAACGGAGAGACAGAAAAGGATAGATAGTGAGTGACAAAAGGGACAGAGAAAGGAAAAGCAATTGCAGCTCTTTACATAAAATAAGTGAATTGCAACTCCTCAACGAATGGCAATAAAAATGTCTTAGCAGGACTTGTGGATCTTGATAAAATTTTTAAAACCGAGCGAATTAATTTCAAAGGAATTGATAAGCAAGAAAAAATGCTTAAGCTTTCAAAACACTCACACAGCTATACATACATACATATATATGATATATATATATATATATATATGTAATCAGGAGGGTATATATCACGTCGTTGAGGCATTTTTATGGCCAACAGTCGAATGGGCATCGTTGCCACTTGCAGCGCATTTAACGATGAAATTTTTTTCCACTTTCTCTTTTATTTTTTTTTTTTTATGCCAACCACTTTGCTTGGTATGCAAATTTTTTACTTGGCCGCACTTGTGCACATTCTGGTAGTAACATTCAAGCCAAGTTAGGCACCCGGCCATGTGCTGGCTGTCAAAATAACAAAATGCTGGTTAAGTGCGTCGACCAGACGACAAAGTCTCAGGAAAAAGGCCATTCAACTGATGGTTAATCAACTAGCAGCAAGGACTTACGGACTTACGGACTTACGAACTGACAAACTCACCGGCCATACATATCTGACTAGTCAGACTCTGTGTATATATATATAGTATATGCATATATTTATTTGTACCAGCTAGAGTACAAATACATGTAATCGAGTCCAGGCAGCTGGAGCTGGCATCGTTTCAAGTGCGTCATCAATCTCTGCTGTATAGGAAATTTTCATTCATTGACTCGAGAAGAGGATTCGCTGAACGAAGCTGGTTTAGGCAGGAGGCAATATACTAGAGAGTGAGAGAGTGAGAGAGGGCGAGAGTGATTGGTAGTGGGAGTGAGAAAGAAGATACTTGAGAGGATGCTGAGAGCTTTCAGTTGGCGCTTTGTCTTAGTCGCATTGTACTGCTGCCTGTTGGAGGCACTTTTGGCCTCAACATTCAGTCAATCAACAGCTCGTTGAGGCTTTTATGGATTGCTACTTTAAGAGCTGAATAATTTTCGCCCGAACAACGGTTTAATTCCATTCGTATTCACATGTGCCTTCTGTGAATAGCGAGGAATACATAACCTCTGCAGATTTTGTAATTCTAAATCAAAGTCATCGAAAAGATAATTGAATTGTTTCACAGAATGCACTTAAAAAATTAATAATTAATTGCATTTTTTTTTAGATATTTAAGGAGCGGTACATTTGAATAATTAGCTATACACGCGATTTGAAAAAAGAATATATTCCAAATTTATCATAAAATGTATAACGAAAAAACTGAGGAAAAATATTAAATTCTAATACATACATTCAATTGATGTTTTTTATAATATTTTAACATGCGCTTTAATAAATTTTCAATTATCAAAAATTGCAAATCGATATTTATCAATTGTGTCATAAAAAGAGAAGTTTAAATTGAGCTGTCAATTTCATTTGAAATATTTGTAATTTGCATGAATTTCTTTTAATTGAGAGCTTATTAATATAAATGATATGATCCAAATATTAAAAAGTGCAAATCGATATTTATCGATTGTGTTATAAAAAGGGAAGTCTATACTTTGCTGTCAACTTCACATGGAATATTTGTAATGTGTATAAAAAACCAGATATTAATCATTCCATTTCCTTTAATGAAGAACTATTTCGATCAATTATATGCTTCAAATATCAAAAAGTGCAATTCGATAGTTATCGATTGTATCATAAAAAAAACTTTACACGTAGGAAATTAACATATATGAGAAGAACAGTTATTAAGCATTACATATCTTACCTAAAATCAAGAAAACTACAATTTGAAACAAAATAATTTTGAACAAAAAGTCTCTTTAAACTGCTTCAACTTCAAAAGTTTTTTGTGCATCAAGCGAATTGCTGCTGCTGCTAGCTAACTAGTAACTGTGAATCTACTCAAATACATATATACAAATATTTTTGTATGTCTAATATGTGTCTGAGCCCTCCGCAGCAAATAAAGCAGAACATTTGCCTAAACAATGCAACTTGCCAAATGCCTGGCTAAAAGTTTGGCATAACGCAAACTACAAAAAAAAAAAAACTTAAAAAAAAACGTTCCACAACAAGTTAAGTAAAACAAAAAAGAACAAAAAAAAGAAGAAAACAAAATACAAAATATCAAAACACAAAGAAAACAAAAATAAATGTGAAAAGCGGAAAAGTGGAAAGTGCGGTGGCAACTGATCAGACCGAGAAGAAATACAGAAACACAAGTTTGCATTTCGCATTGTTTGACTAACAAATTACAGACAAAATCAATGAAACTGTGTTTATATGTGTGTGAGTGTGTGTGTGTGTGTGTGTCTGTAAGCCACAACTTTTAGCTGCACAACAAGGTCAAAACGCCATTGTCCACAACAGAGACATGGCCATAACGAAAGCAAATCAGTTTATCAGCCGATATCAAAGGACAAGGAAGAAAAAATAATTTTGCCAGCAACTGCAACTAACTGATTTGCCTGCAGCCAAGGCCAAAAGAAACTAACAAGTTTTTTTTTTTGTGTAAGCCACATTGTTTTCTTAAATTGTATTTTAATTTTCCTTGCGGAAAAGGTTTCGTCCCCCAAATTAAAACATAACTTGGTCAAATTTATAATATCTATAACATTTTTATTATAATACATTTAAAATTTTGAATTCCATATAATTAAATATATTAATTATATAATATATAGTCCAACTATTTTCGTGATTGTAATAAATTCTAATCAATTATCATTAATATAATTTTTTGTTATATTTCAAATTGAATATCATCGTTATTTCTTTTCTGTATTCAGGTACAGTTGACCACTGCATAATCCTACTCTCCCACGCTCTAAATAAGAAAATCAGTCAATGGTATCAAAATCTAACTTTATCAAGTTTTATATAAGTAGTTAGGGAAGTTACTTAAAAGATGTCGACAAAGTAAGAACTCTAACAAAAGCCGCACAAACTTTTTCATCACGAGTGTAAGACAAGTTTCTCATGATAATAGCAGGAAATCCATAATTCATTTCAACAAAAAAAAAAAAAAAAAAAAAAAAAAAGCAAAGAAGAAGAAGAAAACCATTATAATCGCAAGGATATTGGACTAGTCCATCATTGTGGCAAATGCCAGCTAAGCAAATACCACGCCCTACCAAACGAATAAAAAATCTAATTATGAATACAAGACGAAGAAGAAGAAGAAGAAGAAGACGAAAAGAACAAGAAATCGGATGTTGCCAAAATATGATTATGTATATAGGTATTTATAAGAATTGTGTTATGGAAGTTATTTTCTTTTCTTTTCTTTTGATTACGTCTTGGCAGATGCTCCCACTTTATGGATGGGCGTAGTCCCAACTGTTTGGGCATAAAATTAGGAGCAGCAAAAATTGAATTGTATTTTATACGATTTATTACGTAATTCGAATGCATTCACAAAACATGTCTTATGAAGTAATAAATAACGTTATCTCAAATCTGAATATCAGCTGATAAACTAATGAACAATTTTCTTATGTATGTGTTAAAGGAATACACATGTACGAGAAAAATATTATTATAATAATATTAGACAAAGTACAAAATGAACAATACTTTTTATTAATTAATTTGTATTACAATGTTTGTTATATTTCATTTTTATTGTACTAAATTTCACACTTAAAATATTAAATAAAAATGTGATATTTGTATTTAAAATATTTGTAATTTTTACTAATTAAAAAATATTTAAAAATAAAAAAATATTAAAAAAAAATACAAAAATACAAAAAAACAATCGAATAAAAATATACATGTCTAAATGAAAATTTAATTTTTTTAACTTTTTTTTTTCAAAATTTTTTGTGTATCAATAAGAAATAATTTTTTGATTTAAAAATAATGAAATACAAAAAAAAAAATTAAGTAAACTAAAATAGTTATATTCGAAATTAAAAATGTATTAATTATTTGGCGTTGCCATATGCAGCAATAAGATTTTATATGGCAACACTTTAATCTTAACGACCACTTAACATACGCCTGTTAAGCTGCTAGTTAAATTTAACAGCCAATATTAATTGTTGGCACAGGGAAAACAAATAAAATTTTGCTCTTAGCCATTTTAAGCGTTAAGTTAAATATGTTAACGGTTTTCTAAACTACTAAAGTCTTATATATCTAACTAGCGTCGCCATAAAATTCACATAAAGCGAATGTAAACAAAATTACAGGCAAAAAAAAATATTAGAAAATTGATGTTTAGCTCGAATACCTCACCAGGTAAACATTTTGCATTCGAGCCACCAAAACTAAGCAAACATTTTGCGGCCTGCGAGGTGGATTTGGCCATCGTTAAACCTGGCCATGAAATGTTTGTGTGGTTTTGCTAACTTAAAAGCAAATATATTTGCTTTTAATTAAAATCCCCTGTGAGGCAGACAAACGGCTTTTCCTAACTGCAAATACACAAATATTTCGATTGCACTTCGTATATGAAAGTAAATTAGATAATTTCCAATATGCACAACGGACCCACAGGCCAGATACCTATATACCTGCATATAAATCTATATATATATTTATAATACATATTTTGTATTGAAACAATAAACATAAATATCAATAACAAATATTGCTGGAAGCTGCTTCTAATGCAATATTTGAATGGGTAATGAAGTACATATAAGTATATAATGACAGAAATTATAGTAAAAGTTAATTTATGAATATATTTAATTTCAATTTTATTAATTTTCATTTTAATACTATTTTAAGCCAAACTATAATATGTGATATAATTATTCATTCATTATTCAAATATTACACGTTTATTATATGACAAAATATAGAGTTTATATTTTATTTCATACCTTTTAACTCTCTATTGGTAAGTGAAAAAATAGCTTGCTAAGCTTTCCCAGACTTTTTTTAGGCATGGTCATAAAGCGAATTTCAGCTATTTAACTCGTTCGAGCCATATTTTATTTTAGATTATCTAAACCTAACAGAGAATTAGTTGGCCATAAATAACCAAATCCTAAATCAAACAAAGCCAGAATATATTTATGTTTTACAATAGAGGGCTAGAAAGTAAACAAAAAGTGATAAGAAACTTGGCCAAAACAGAATATAGAATATACAAAAAAAAAAAAAAAAAGATGTATGTCAACAACTGTTTAATGGATATCTGAGAGCTAAACAAAAGTACGAACTCCCCACTATAAAAAATATTTCTACTAGCTTTATTTTATGCATGCAAGAGTTTTCTATTATATATATGTATATGTATGCGTATATATACTATATAAGTCATAAGTGCTGTCGGCAAGCCTTTACAGAGGGAAATGAAAAGAAAATAGTTTCTTAGACGGCCTGCCCAATGTCAAAAAGCAAATACCCACACCCAGTATCCACCCACTTAGCCGCCCATATAGTTCAAATAACTTTTTTCTATGACAAATGTTGGAAAAAATTTTCCACTTTTCATAGGGCAGAGGGTTGGGAGGAGAGGTTCTATAAGGGTTGTTTGGCAGTGAGTAAAGCAATTTCTGATTTATGTTGCATCTAAAGGAGAAACTGCTGAAAAGCAAGCACTAAAATAAGTTATATAAGTAGATGCGTATATATATAAATATATATATGGATATATACATATACATATGAACACATACAGTTGTTTGTCTATAGTAGTTAAATGCTTTCATGGCCCACACTCACAGTTCAAGCGATTTTCGAAAAGTTGTACATACAGTTGTAAAATATGCATGTGATAGATAGTTGTAGACATATACATATCTATATATACATAATGTATATATGATGGGATTGTGGTAAACCATAACTGTCAATGAACTGAGAGATTGATATTCGTTTAAGCAGTCCATCATGCGAACAGCTTTGGCAGAAAATCAAAAAAAAAAAAAAACAACTTTTATTTGATAATAAATGATGAAGAAAAATGATTTTATATATTTTTAAAACTATCGAATTGCTTTTTCAGTTACAGCTTAAGCAGAATCAATTTAGTTGTAACTATTTGGCACTTGAAGCAAACTTTAACAGGAGGATAAGCAGAAAGCAATACATGTTAATTGCATGTAGAAGCGCTGTTAACTTAGTTAATTTGCTTTAACGCAGTCAAATCATGTTAAATGTACAGTGAACTTTATAATTATGATAATTAGATAACAGTTTATGTTAACTGCATGTAGAAACGCTGTTAACTTACTGAATTATCATTAACATAGTCAAATTATTTTGGATTAAATAAACTTTATGACATTTGCAGCGTACTTTACAAGTAGAATAAAAAACAACAGTTCATGTTAGCTGCATGTAGAAGCTCTGTTAACTCAATTCATTAGCGGTAACATAGTCAAAAGCTCTGCTAACAAGTAGAAAACAGGAAAACAAGCTTCATGTTAGGTAACACAGTAGTTAACAGTTCTTTGTATCTTTCTTCGATTACGTCACAATTAAGGTTTGCTCATACGAGCTGATAAATAGCTCAGAGTCAAATATCAATTGCTTGTCTTTTGATGCTTGTCTCAGCTGCTATCAAATTTCTAGAGACAAGCGTTATTCTGCTCTTGTTGTTTGATTATAAACTAAAGTTGAGTTAAATTGCAACCGAGCAGCTGACTAGTTTTGTTTAATGTTCATTTTAACCTCAAATAACTGGAAAAGTTAATTTGGTAGCGAGAAGGCTTTATCGAGTCATCGCAATTAAGTCATCGAAGTAATTATCAACCAACAGCGAAATATCATCAATCAGCATGCAAAGGCAATCTAACAGAAAGAATAGTGACGACATTTAAATACCCTATCTGTTGGCAATTTATTTGTGCCATGGAATGAATTTAACTTGTAATTTAATACAAATTAATTGGTAGAATAGTAAAGATAAAATATATACTTACTTTTAAAGACATTTCAATAATGAATAATTATATTGTTATGACAAAAGTTTTAGGTATAAAAAATGTTACTTTTAACCAACTTTTTTTCATCATATGAAAATACGGTTTATGCATAGTATACCAATTTATAATAATAATATTAACAGTTTTCGCTGGTAGAGTTCTTTAAGTGATCTAAGATCTAAGATTTGGAATCAAAGTGTAAAGTCTTAAGAGATTCAAGAATGAAGATTGATAAATGTTCTTAATTTCAAATGCTAAAGAAAATAATATTGTAGGTGTGTTTTACAAGTACTAATACAAATACTTTTACTACTGATACTACTACTGTTACTACAATTACTTCTATTACTACTTCTACTTCTACTACAGGTATTATTACTACTACTAATATTATTAGTACTATTAATTTATTACTACTAATTTACTACTACTTCTACTACAGGTATTATTATTATTAATATTATTATTACTAATGCAACTACTATTACTACGACTAATTTAGTACTACTATTACTACTACTTTTTTACTAATACTATATCTATTACTTCTACAACTCTACTACTACTACATCTATTACTAAAATTTCTTTACTACTACTCTACTCTACTATTATTATTACTACTACTATTATTATTACTACTACTATTATTACTACTACTAATCTACTCTACTATTATTACAACTACTACTATTATTATTACTACTACTATTATTACTACTACTACTATTATTATTACTACTACTATTATTACTACTACTACTATTATTATTACTTCTACTATTATTACAACTACTACTATTATTATTACTACTACTACTACTATTACTACTACTATTTCTATTACTACTAACTACGACTACTATTACTAATAATACTATTACTACTACTACTATTACTTCTATTACTTCTACTACTATTACTACTACTAATACTAGTACTGCTATATTATTACTAATATAACTACCACAATTATAAAATTCACAATTATAGTAGTAACAGTGTTAGTAGCGGTACTAATTTACTACTACTAATACTTCTATTACTACTACTACTATTACTACTGCATATCGACTAACTAAACCCTCTACTTATTGAAAAGAATAGATCATTCGCTGTTGATAGATCGCATCTTTCTGGCATGACACATGAACAGAACTTCCTTACAAAAATGTGAGGGTATATAAGTATGCAATCAACTGGCGCCCATATGGAGCACATATCAATTGCAGGCCGCAGGGCGAGGCATGTGGGACGTTGACGTCAATGGGAGCAATGCAGAAGAAGCTGCAGCCACGCAGCTTGTTTAATTAAATTTGCAAAGTATTTTTCTTGCAGTTAATTCTGTCAACAGCAATGCGCCATGGCGTGGACGCTGTGACGGATAAGGCTGTGGATAAGGGCTGTGGATGGGGAAGACTGAGAATGCGGGATAAGTTGCAGCAGCGAGAAGCAGGACATGGCCATCAGCGCAGCTTCCGCGCTTTGTGCCGCCGGCGCCGGAAAGTAGGCTACACGGGAGTCAGTAGGTCGCACAGCGACTGCTGTCAATGAGCAGTTGCCTGGAAGGTAGCTCCAGGTGGGTACCTTCAACTGCAGTCGGCGAAACGGAACGCAGCGCACAGTACCGCATCCTCATCCTCATCCGCATCCGCATTCGCATTCGCATCCGCAGCGCTTGCAACACCCACGAGAATGCGAGGACAACTCAAGCCTGTTGCCCTAGGCATTACTTAGTGCTGTTGTTGTTGTTGTTGTTGTTGTTCATGTTGTTTTACCTTTCGAGATCCACGGGTTTTTCTTGGAATTCTCATAATTTGGTTGCTACCGTTAACGGTTTTTGCCATGGCTTCACCTCTTGTCCAAAAAAAAAAACATATTTTGTAACCCAAAATGTTTAATAGGAATATTTTGTTTCATGTTTCAGAGCACAAACTTTGAAACAACTTTCGTAGCGAACTTTATTAATTAATCTACATAGCTACGCATCTCGCTTTTCGCTTTTCACTTTTCACTTTTACCATCAAAAGCACAACTACTGTTACTGCCAGGGCTTCAATATTGTTGTTCAACATAAATTTATTAACTAAATTCCCATTGAAGTCTTTTGACTAATTGATGGATGATCAGCACAAAGGACGAAAGGCATGACTTGCCTTTATCTCAGCTGTCAATTTTTGCATAACTCTATTTAAGTTCAGCTAAAGTGAGGTTAGGTTCACCTAAAGTGAGGTTAGGTTCAGGTAAAGTGAGGTTAGGTTCAGGTAAAGTGAGGTTAGGCTTCAGTTAGCCTAAGGCAAGGTAAGATTAGCTTAACTAAAGTTAGGTTAATTGAATTTTAAAACTTGTATATAGGCTAGTTTTACAGGGAACTGCTAAACCTAATAAAATTCTGTTAGCTAAAGGTGGGTGAAGTTTCTGCACTTAAGTGAGGTTAAGTAAAATAGTGGTGAATCTACAGTTAGATTCGTTTTTAGTATACGAAGTGGGGCTTAGTTTTGATTTAAGTGATTGGTTAAAGTTAATAAAAGTAATTAAAGTATATAAGCTTAAGTAAAGTTTTCTATAGGTAACTTTTAGATTCGTTTTGCATTTCTATATAGAGGCTTAGCTTTAAATTAATGATAAGTTTAAGCTAATAAAGTTTTGATAGGTAAAGTTGCGGAAGATCAAGGGGAAATCTGTATATATATATATATATATTATTGTGGTGAAGTTGAAAAAATTGTAACTAATTCACTTTATTCACTATATTATAGGCTTAGCTTTGATTAAGTATGGATTAGGCAATGAGATTAAGCTTTGATTAATTAAGAAAGGGTTAAGTTTAATGCAGCTTAATTAGCGAGAGTTACGTAAAAGTTAGATGAAGTTTATGCTAATGAGTTCAGATTTAACTTTACTTTAAGATAAGCTACAGTAAAGTAAGCTAAGATTTATAAATACAGTTTGAAATTAATTTAATTAATTAATTTTAGCTTAAATGTAAAATAGTTGATCAAACAAATACTAAAAGACTACTAGAATATACTAAATAATTGCAATAAAATACCCAAAACTTTTTTTAGTTTTCGGGTATTTAAATCTTGCAAATTTGCAACTAAGACTTGCACTGAAAAAGAAAACATTTCCCTCGGCTTTTTAACAAATTTGGAAGGACAATTCAAATATCATCGACAGCAAGGATCATTAACAGCTACTAGAGCATATGGTTTAAGGGTCTTTTGTAGTTGCTTATGAAAATTGCCGGATCAAATGATGTACGCAATGATCCGAATATAATTTTATGATTGCCGACGGTCATTTTGAAATTAACAGATAAAATATTCATATTGCGCATACGCCCCGTTGCACAAGAGACGACGCATACGCAATTTTGATAACCAATTCCAGCAAATCCTTTGCTATTTTTTTCTACTTTTTTTTTTTTTTGCTTTTTGAAATTACATGCCACAGCGACTGGCAACTGGCAACTGGCAACTGGCAACTGGCAAGGCAAATTACAGAGAGTTCAACTTTAGTTGCAGCACAAGTGAACCCCATTAGAGACATCTACCCACCCACCTACACACACACACACACACACATACATCTACCCCTTTCCACACACACAGTCGCATAAGCCTCGGTTTTTGTTGGGTCGTAAACCTCAGGACGTGCACAATTGTAGTTTATGCTTTAATTCCTGTTGGCCAACATTGGCGCCAAGGTTGGCTGCCTTATTTTATGGACATGGCAGAGCACGATGTGGCAACAGACCGAGCCTTAATTACATTGCTCGTTTCAATCAGTCGCATTCTCAGACTAAATGTGGCTGCAAAAGTGCAGCAGCAGCAGCAGCAGTTGGGGATTTCCTTTCAAGTGTCTGGGCTGTTTAACTTACGGCCATTTGGCCAGGACGATGCTTGAGATACACGGCCGTAACTCAATTACTGGCTAACAGCGCAAAACGGATTTTGGCCCAAATGCTTGGAATCGCGCACGCGTCAACCATAAAAAATGTTGATAAATGCATAAGGACCTGCTTGCCACTAGACTCCACTCGAGTGTCCTTTGCATTTGGCACTTTTGACTATGTTGTGTTTATGTCTCGATGCCGCATAAAAAGTGACAAAAGTTGACAGCACCGAAAAGTTTTTTGTATATGCGTCCCATTGGGTTCTTCGCAAACGAATGGTTTAGGGTTTTAGATTTAGGTTTTAGGTTTTAGGTTTTAGGTTTTGGGTTTTGGGTTTTCAGTGTTGGGTTTTAGGTTTTAGGCCAGTCCCCAGCCAATCTGTGGACCCATAAATTAAACCTTTTCGGCCTCGCCGCCGGCAATCGCAGCCATAAAGCTACACAAAATATATCTCAACACATTAGAAACAAACTAACAACTTTTTTCTTCTCTCTCTCTCTCTCTTTCTTTTTTTGTGATCAAACAGCAAACTTGTAAAAAACATTTGGCAAACAATAAAATACAGAACAAAAAAAAAAAATACAGTCGCTAAACTTTTAAGAACTTTGCGTCAAACTTAATTTAAGATTGACTAGCAAAAAATTTACGACCTCTTTTTTTTTATTTTAGGAATTATTTGAGCATAATTGAAAATTAGCCGAAATGATTAATAGATTCACTATATATTTATATATATATATATTAGGATTAATATTCACAGCTTGAAATTGAATTTTTTAATAACTGTGAACTGTTTGCTTGCAATCGAACAATTATCGATAATAGTCGATAGACATATTTCTAATTAATTTTAAGAAACTAAAAAAATTTAATTGACTAATCGATAACAATGGCTATCGATATTTGTCGCTAGACGTATTTAACAAACTAATAATAATAATAATAGAAAATATAATAAATGTATATTTATTGTTATATATTAATAAACTGATACAATATAATTAATTTTATTCTTTATCAATTAAGAACAAACAATATTAGTAAACTGTGAATAATGCACGGTAATTAAATAAATAAAAAATAAATATTGCTTAGTAAATTAAAAATTTAATTTTGAATTAATTGCAATTTTTAATATGATCAAATGGTATAAAATGAGATAAATGAGTTAAAAAATATATATAGCTATATTGTTATTAAGACTTCAATTAAAACAAAAAATGTTAATAATAAATATCAAATAGTTATTGCAAGAATCTTTTAATATTACATTAGCAAGTATTTCATGTGAGAATAACTTAAACCAATCTAATTAAACTTCAAATATCTGAAATATAAGTTTTTACCCCATCAATTTATGGCAACCAAATGTATTCTATATGAAGGGTTTAAGAACTATAAATATTTTTGCAATTCAGAATAAATATTTCTATTAACTAAATTACATTTTCTCTCTGCACTAAGCACTTGGAATTGGAGATGACGATCTTAACTTTTCCTCTTAATATTAAATGCAATTTCTTGTGTTTGTGACCCCTGATTAACCACATAAATGAATCATTAATATCCCTAAAAGCCATTTCAAGCCATATGTTATCTTTGTCGGAACCAATTCGGGGGAACATTTCTTGAGTCCGGTTCCAAAGGGCATCGGAAGGCACATATAAATTGACGCCGACATAGGGGAGGACCAGATACCATTGAGCTGCTTTATTTTATAGCTCCCTAGGCAGAACGCATACACAAAACCAAACCAAAAGAAACACAGTTAAAGTTTGGCCGAAAAACCAAAAAAAACAAAAAAATAAGAACAAATATATACAAATATACAAACAAACAAAGCCCGAAAATTAAGTTACAAAGTTCGCTAAATAGAAGCTAGTGTTAGATAGATAGAGATGGGGCTGGTTACCTCGTCCAGATGCTTTAATCCTTTAAGCAAAGTTTTATGCGTGAAGCACTGTTAAGTATTTCGTAAATAATATGTTGCTCACATTTTAGCACTCACACACGCACAGTAAACACACTCACTCACACACTCACACACACACACAAGCACACACAAACACACACTGTCGGCAAACTGTCGTCCAGTTGTCCAAGCCACTTTGGCACCTGCACGTATACCACGCACTAGCCGAAGACATTCGCTGGCGTTGTTAACACTCTACTAGCAGTTGCCCACTTGGTGGCCAGCGTGAGGAACGTTCCTTTTTGCAGGACTTGCAAGTGCCGAGTTGTTCCTGCCGCACGCACGTCTAAATACGAACTGAACGCAGCCTGCCAAAAGGACAAACCATCAACAATTATCGCTGCTGGCGCTGACGCTGGGCTCTGTCGCTGGCTCAGTCGCTGGCTCTGTTGCTTGCTCTCGCCTTATTACTCCCGCCGTCTAACGGGATGCTGCAACTTCAACTCTGCCGTTACAGCGAGAGAACGAAAGTGAGCGCGAGAGTGAAAACAGGACAGAGAAAGCTTTTGCATCTGTGTGTGGTGAATAACGCTCAACTCTACACTGCAGAATATTGGATGTAGATTCCTTATATGTTTAAATTAACAAAACATGAAATAAAATGTATTATTCTCAAATACTTAAATATAAAACAACAAAAAATTCAATGTTCACGATTTAAAACATGATAATTTCATTTCAAATGCTGCAGGGAATTATATATATCTTATAGAGATCAAAAAGAAAACAAATCCTTTCAAAACTAAAATCAAATTAACCCTGACGTCAATCACGTAATTTATTAAGTTTCAAACACTACAAAATTACACAATTCTTAACTTTCAAGAACTTAAGCGAAATATAAATATTTCATTACTCAGCCTTTGTCATATAAATGAAGAGCAATCAAGAAACATCATCAGATCTGGGCGAATGACTCAAATAACACGCAGTGTTGAAAAACATGAACACATATGTATGTAAATAAGTTGGTTCTGCAAGCAAGAAGCGCATTTTACATATAGCTGTAAAAGCAAACCAATCAAAAAGAACAGCACAAATAACTGTGAAATGTTGGTCGGTATTTTTTATTAGCAATGCGACAATTTTTTAATAAATGGGGACAGACGGAGCATCGACAACTCACACACACACACACACACATACACAACTCGATTGCAATCAAATATGTCGGAAGCGTCGGCGGTATTTCACAGCATGTTTAACATACTGCCAATCAAAGTAGATAAACAGAGCTCTGTTAAGCGTTAACAGTGCTAGTCAGCCAACAAGTGCATGTAATTAAAGCAACAGACCGGTAAAAAGAAGCGCCACGCGCTCTCTCGATCGCTTGCTCTCTCGCTCTGCCGTGCTCTCACTTTGCCAAACGACGATCGAGTTGGGTCGTAACTTGAACTGTTATCAGACGACGTCGACTGCGACTGCGACTGCGACAGTGACAGCGACAGCGACTGAGAGTGCGAGTGCGAGCGCTTTAACGGTGGCTATAATAAAAAGGCTAAAAAGCAATTTAAGTTTTTAGCGCATTTTGGAAACTTCAAAAACGCCTTTGTTGCATTCAAATTGAGTTAGTTGCGATTTTAACGGCGACTCGCGCGCACTCAACGCGGTTGGCAGTGAATAAGTCTACATTCAGCTTCTTATTAGTCAGTGACTGTCAAACTGTTTGGCCATAATTATGACAAAGAAGCTTGTGCTAAAGCGTTCATTGTCATCTCTTAAGCACTAAACTAATGCAATAAAACCGTAACGAAATCTGGAAATACAATTCTTTTTATTATTATTATTATTGTTATTTTTCCGTTGTACGTGATAACTAAAAGTTGTAAAATCCATATATATATATATATGTATTTGTCTGTGACTCTCTAAGATCTTTTATACATCGGAATCGCTTGAGAAAAAACAAAAAAAAAAAAAAAAAACAAGTAAGAATATCTTGATTGGATTTCACATTAAATATTAAGCTATATTTTGTTCATTCTTCTCGATCGCCTTTCACTGTGCTTTTATCATTTTATGGTAACAATAAAAAAAAACTTTTAACGTGATTAAGAAGTAATACAGATGGAGTCGGATTCCAAGTGTATATACGAAAGATAAAAATAATTTCATTTCACCTTCATTCATTTTTAGTAAAATTTTTTCATAATTTTTAACAAAATATCAATTGTTGGATATTAAAAGAGTAAAAATTTCTGAGAAATATGAAGAGTTTCCAATTGTTGTTAAAAAAAAAGGTAACTGGAACTCGAACCCGGATCTTGATTTTCAAGCTGCCAAAACGAATTGTTAATCTAAGAGCTTATACAAAGATATACAAATATTAATATCATTATTAGAAAAAAATATATATTATCTAAAAATAGACTTTCTATAAAAATAACATCTATTGTTATTATGTTAATCTTCTGATCGACCCAGTTGACATTATAAACCTTATAAAGTTTTTAGCAGTATTTTTTTTATATAAACATAGTTAAAAGAATATTTTATTTTATAAATATGATTCATTATTTTATAGTTTTGAATATTGAAACAGTCAAAATTCAAAGTTCAACCCGAATAAAAAACATAAACAAAATTCAGACACGACACAAACAGGTAACAAAAAAAAAGTTGGCACGTAACTTGGTTTACAATTGGTGGACGGTAGTCAAGGCCGTCAACATTATGTCAAAGGTCGAGATATTTTTTGTTTTTGTTTTGATCTTGAATTTTCGAATACAATCTTTGAGAGTCTTAAGAGATGCTCGTCTTTTATCGTTATGTTTTCTTCAGCCCAGAACCGGATTTCATGAACGACGTGAACCAAAAGATCTAGCTCATAATTGGGCAATTATATTTGGGGATATTCCAAAACTATACGAGTTCTTGAAATATGAATATTGTTTGATAGGTTTATAAATAGAACTGCTCTGAAATTAGAATGGACTTAGTTATACCCTATTTTTATTTCGTTTCAATAATCTTAATATAAAGACATTTAGGAATGAATGAACAAGACTTCTCTAAGTAGTACAGACTGGGCAATACCCTGCTTATGTAACGAACTCTTGAACTATAAATTTATTTAAAGAATTATAAATGGAAATGCTCTCAAAGTAGAATTAACTTAATAATACCCTGTTTTCTTAATACATGAATATTTAGGTATGATAACCCAATTTAATAAGAGTTCTCTTAGTAATATACACTAGATAATACCCTGCTTTAATTTTGATTTTTTTAACGTTAGTATTTTTCAACAGGATTATAAACAGAAGAGCTCTCAAAGTTTACTAGACTAAATTATACCCTATTAATATTTCGTTTTTTAATGTTTAACCATTTTGGAATGGAAATAAAAATGTTGTTCAATTAATTTATAAATAGACTATTTTTTACAGTACAATAGACTAAATGATACTCTGTTTTCATTACGAACACTTGTATAGCTAGTTTTTTTTTGGGCTTCTAAATGAAAGAATTCTTAAAGTTATAGTAGACTTGTTTCAAAAGATAAAACCACAACATTTATCATACATTTCATAATATAATGCAGTTGAGTTTATCAGAGTTGCGAAAATCTGAGCTAAATCAAAAAAGAGTTTAAAGAGGTCTCCACTAAATTAATATCTTATAACTCTGGTTTAATGAAGAAATAATTAAGTTCGCTTTAATGTCAGGCCACAGAAAATAAATATCACTCTGGAGACATCTTCCCGTTGTCTTTAAATAATAAATATGCAAGTCATTAAAGCGTTTCCTACTGCATAAGGCATATAGAATGCGTAAACTTTGGGATTTCCCGTCAGTCGACCCGGACTAAACGACCAGCTCCTAAAAATAACCAATTTCACATGCATTCACACACACATATATATAGCTATATCAGATTGTTAAGCAGCTTAAAATCTTCCACTCTTCGAGTTTGTATTTCTCAACCTAACTCAACAAAGTAACAAAAATACAAAAAAAATGCGGCCAACTGACGGATCTGAATAATTGAAATGCCGTCTTGTACAAATTAACGAGCCGAGAGTAGATAAAAAATAAAATAAGACGCCAATAAATCAAAATTTACAATACGCACATAATGACACGTCAACAAATACACACACACACACACACATATGTTTATGTATATTTGTTTGTATACGAAAGTGTGATAAATGTGAAACTTAAAGATGCTGACAAATTGTGTTATGCAAGTTGTCCAATTTAAATTGTGAACCGGGAAATGAGGTAGCTCCAAGCCCCCTAAAAATTAGCATAACTTTTGTGATTAAACACAATCAACATTAACTAAGAAGGAATATGCTTATATTTTTTCGATGCACCGCAACTTAAATACTCTGCAACATTTAATGATATAATATAATATATATATTTATGTTGTACTTTTTGAATTTTTAAATTTACTTATTGATTTATAATATCGAGCTTAATTTTTTTAAAACTTAATATATTATATAATATTGAAGGGTTAGAAGCAATGCATATAGATTTAATTTTTCGATTTAATGGTTTAGCTATCTATATAGTAAACTGATCCAAATCAGAAACTGTTCTATGCAGTTGTATCTTATGCTGAACTCTGCTTTAAGCTGGATTTTTATAATCCAGAAAATTGTATAAATTATATAATAATTTTTTTAATTAATGGTATAGCACGTATTGATATTTATACCACAGTTGTATTATTTAAAAATCATTATTTATTATATACTTCAAGTATTTGAACTGTAATAGAAATAAAAAAAAATTCATCTTCTTATTCATTTGAAAAAATATATAATATATTGTTTAAAGTTTAGAACTGATCTCAATTGATATTAAAATTACAATTTTTATTTGCAACAATGATTCGAAGAAAAATAAATAATGTAGAAATATAAATTTCTATTTTCTAAATGAATGAATGAATGAGCTAAACTTATATCCAGATCGATCTGTAGTAAATTATGTGAATAATTTATACAAGAATTAATTAACTTACTAAAACGCAATTCAAAAGTCAATCCTTTAACTTTATAAAGAGTTGTAACTGTAAACTGAACCGCAATAATTTAAAAATTCCTAAATATATGCAGTTATCATTATTAATTCATTATTTTATTGTAATTCTTATACATACCATATATAAATAATTATTTAAATATATATGTTATATAATATTTAGCCCATGTTCCAAATACGAAGTATCTATTTCACGTATATGTAAATTTAACCTATATTCCAAATTATAAATATATATATTCTTAATTATATATATATATATATATATATCAATCTTAGCAGTGTGATAAAATAATTACCTACATTGAAGTATATTTATATCTTCTTCTTCCCTTCGATGAGTCTAGTTCCAACCACAACTGATTCATTTTTATAGGAATAAACCCTATTATTAATATTTTTACCTGCGTCACCTGCGTTCATTAATTAGTTGAAGGGAATTTCGCATCTGCGGTCAACCGTAACATCATCCAAATAATATGTATTTAGTTGATATACCCAAGTTCTGAGGCAATATGAAAATGTGATTTCCAAAATGTAGTTTAGCACAGGCGCATCAAAAGGTGTGAATTACAGGTAATGCCCATATTTTTTATTACGTTATTTTTTTTTTATACACATTTTTTGTGTGATTTTTGTTTTGTGTATTTATTTTGGTCTAGCGTTTATCTTAGGACAATAATTGAGAGTTTAGCTATCATCAAGCCGTCAACGTGACTGTCGAGGTGCATTTGTTGTAATCAACAACAACAACAACAATAACAATAACAGCAAACAAAATGTTAATTAAATTGATTAACTGTCACTTCAATAAACAATTGAAGGCGCTTAATTATCCATTTAGTCATGGTTGAAAGGAAAAATCACAATCACAATCACAATCACAATATACTAAGATTTAGAAGACAATGACACGTGATATACCCTGTACTAATTAAGTGAGGCATGAGACTCAAAATATATACAAATATAGGGGTTCAAAAAAGTGTCGTTTATGGATATATAGCACTACAGACAGTTAACATACCCTGTACTAATAGAATGTTATTTAGAGAATGAGGCATGTTCTCAGAATAGATATGCATAAGGGGATGGAAAAAGTTGTCTGTGATATACTTTGATTATATAATTTTATAAAGAAATAGAAGCAATGGCAGTTTATTAAGAAAATGTTGCACGTTCTGAAAAGATTTGTGAATAAACGTCTATTTATAGATATATAGTATTAATCTGAAAAAACATCTTGGGATAAAATAATACTTAATGGAGGGTATCTGGAATCCATTTAAGCGACTCTAAAGCACATTTGTTCTCATTGAATAACAAATTACTGTTTAACTTTTTGATGACTATTTCAACACCTCGAGCCGTCTATAATGTTCCAGTTCCGGGATCGAGGAGAAAAATCTTGCATTAATTTATTACTAGACGTAATATTTTACACTAGTTTCAAGCACGAGCTTATTTTTATATAATATAGAAAATATCATATCATATCAAAGGGTGAAATATTTAAAATCAGACAATAGCGTGTTAGAGGGTAATATAATTAATGAGTCTTCATGCCTGAATTGATATTTTATTCCCATTAATAATGTTTAATCATTTTAACAAACACTCATCTAGAACCGGACCTTTTTATATATGTATGTGAGTAAGAATAATTTGAGATATGAGTAAGAATAATTAGGAGGTATTCAACATTGTTCTACATACAGCAGATTTGCTTCTCAATTTAAAGCATAAATTAACATACAAAGTTTTTTTTTCACAAATATCTTATAGGAATTAAAGAAATTTACATATAATAATAAAAAGTTTGCTCTTTTAATTAAATAAACATTCTCAAATATGCACATAAAAAATGTATATTGAAATCTTATGATATTTAAGAGAATCGAAATATTTATATATTAATATATATTTCTTAACAAAATAATGAGCTGGATCAATATTTTATCCAATTATCTATTTTTGCGTATTTAATAACAACTTTAGATTCTATATATAATTTTGTTTATGTATAATAATAATCATTAGCTGATGATGGTGATAATGATGATAGTTAGTTGATAGATTAATAATAATATAATAGTAAATGATGATGATAATGCTGTTATGTATAATTAATAATAATAATAATAGACATAATATATGATGATGATGAAAGTTGTAATGAAAGTTAAGATAATTGCAATGATAATGATAGTTTTTACAACATATATTATTACTATGCTGATGATCATATTTACAATAATGATGATTATGAGTACTAAAATGTATCTGCAAGTCGGATACTCCCTTCAACAGAGCTAAAACTACTTTTAAATCAATTTATATGACAAAGCGAAATAAGTCTTTGGGTCAGTGTTGTAAAGTGTGACAAGAATGCTCATAAATAGATTAAGCGTATTCCTTTTTGGCTTAAATGAAGTGCCACTTAATTGTTAATTAACGGAAGTGCGTTAGCTGTAGACAACAGTGGGCCATAAATCTTTGAGTAGCTTTAAGCCAAACTAAACTATGTGCCAGTGGCCCCTAAAGAAGAAGAAGAAGAGCACAAATTCCTTGGCCAATTTTTATGTTTACTTGCTGTTCAAATTTGCTTCCTTTTTTCTGCCTTGTTTTTGCTGCTGTTGTTGTTGTTGTTGTTGTTATTGTTGCTGGCTGGTTTCCTTTTCATAATTTATGCGCAGTTTTCTTGATATGCTTTGTGCGCTTGAGGAGAATCCGGAACTTCATCTAGTGGCCAATGCCGAAGGTCCACCACCAGTTGCCATTTGGAGCTTCATCTCCGCTCTTATAGACGTACGTGACTGTTGCCTTGTGCGTGTGTATGTGTGCTTGTTTGCTTGTTTGTGTGTGTGTGTGTGTGTTTTTTTTTTTGAAGAACAGAGTGCTAATTAATTAAATTTGTACGTGCACTGCGTGTGGGCCAAGTTAGCTTTGCTGGCCAGGCGCTGATAGGGCCTACAATTGCCAAGCATCTAGCCGGGCCAACTGGGCGGGCATACATGTGTGTACAGGCATTAACTGCCAACCGTAAATCATACTTAAATAAAAATACAATCTATGTCTGATACCCAACTTTGTCAATATTAAATATTTGGCCAAATGTCTTGAATCGCATGCATCTTGGCCCACACACACACACACATACGAAACTACTTCAAGGCCAAAATGAAAACAATAATTCACATAAATTTATTGGAAATATTGTGTTTTATTTGACTGACATTGAAATTGTTAATATACCCTATAAACTGTTTCCTCCACTTTAAAAAATTTCAGCAATTTAATTTTGTTTTTTTTTTTACTAATATTTATCAATGTCAGTTGAAGGTAGTTTTTAATATTTCCCACATATAATTATTAAAGCACATAATTATCAAATTATGTACAATTAAAGTTCTAGCATGTATTTTCTTTATCTACTGTAATTATTTTTATATCTACCAATACTCATTAACTAACATTTTCAATTTGATTTGCAGCTAATTGGAATTGCAAGAAAACCGAAAAAAAAAACAACACAAAAATCTAAATTTACAAGATCCGCAAATAATTTAAAAGTACACAATAAACAACGGTACCAAAAAAAAACAATAACAAAACAAAAAATAAACAACGAGAGCAACAACCGCAAGTGGAAATAAACGTAGATCATAAATATGACAATATGAGAGTAAAAACAAAAGCAATGTGGACACAAATTAATTTTATGACAAGCTTTAACAGGCGAAACAACAGACGAAGCGCGTTAACAGCGCAACTGCTGTTAGCCTGTGGACTGCTGCTAATCGAATGCTGCGTGACGGCTGCTAATGGATTACACGCTGTTAAGGAATCTGCAGGTCAGTTACTTAAACATTTTGTTTACATCTTGTTTGATCATGTTAACAGAACTTAACAACTGCACTTTTGCTGTTGCTCCCATGCAAACTAACAGTGTCTATAGTAAATGTAAATGAATTAAAGTAGCAGATGTGAAACGCTTTATTGCTTCCAGCCTGTTGATATGCTGATATGTTACAATCAAAGCATTAACATAGACTTTAAAACTAATTAATTTAATTATACATTTGCTTCAAACATAAAAGCATATGAATAGTATAAGAAAAGAAATTGAGAAGAAAATTAGTAGAAATAAAATAAAACATATTAAAGAAACAACAATTAAGACATTAACAGACTCTGTTATATTTGCCACTAACTCTCAAACTCTTATATGAGCAACAGTTGACTTTCTAACTTTAACTCTGTAAGCTGCTGCTGCTGTTAAGATGCAACATAAATGTTAACTCTGACTGGTTGAACAGCAGCTGCTAATTTACTCTTCGATATGAATATGATAATAACATCTCAATTAGAAGCTTAGTACAGAAACGCAAGCCGTGTGAAATTGGCAACAAACAATTAACAGTATTCAGCTACTGCTGTTGACCTTGGCCAATATTGATGAACTTAGCATATATGTAAATGGCCAACAGTGCAAATAATGTTTGTCTACGACGAAGCTGAGGGCATGCGAATTTGCGTAAGTACTTCCACACTTACATATCAAACAGCAAGTGCTAAAGCCGTCATAATTATAGCCATAACGAGCCAATGAATGTGTTAACATGGACAGTCAATAAAAACGCGGCTTGCGGCTTGCGGCATGCGGACAAACAGCTAACAGAATAAGTGCTGTAAAAGTAGCTTTTATGTTAATGCCTTTATGTGTACGTACTTAATTTATATGCCAAACATCGGCTAATATCATTACTTAATATTTTATATGTTTGTACACTTGAAGACAATTCCAAAGGCCAATGAATTTGAGTTAAATTAGCCTGGCTAAAACACTTGTCTGACCTACAGGGCATATGCAAGTTATTTGCATTTACAAAAAAAAAAAAGCAAAAAATGACAATTAAATATCAACAATTAATATTTAAAATTGCCGTTGAACTTAAAAATTACTTTCAGTTGTAGACACAGACTTGAAAATACCCTATATAATCATTTTAAAGTAAAAAATAAATTAAAAATATTTTTATAGAAATTAAAAAAAAAAACTTCCACAATTATTTCACATTTGTAGGTGGAATGTTTCGATTTACCATATAAACTAATTAAATTTTAATACCAACTTCTGTTTGTATGACAGAAAATAAATCTTATATCATTTTTAAATTTTTCAAGAGTGAAGGAAAAAATGTTCAACATTTTTTAGACATTACTTAACTAACATTTTTATTGTTACAAGTTCATAAACGTCCACATAAAGCAAACGCAATCTGACAAACAGTTTCGGTTTACAATATCCTCTAAATTACTTTCAAGTTTAAGAGGATTGTGTCTGGCAAGTACGTGCTTATCAAGTAGTGAATCATTAAACTCTGATATCATGTGTATGGCGATAAACTTAATGATACTTTAATGTATAAATATTTTTATAGCATCTGAAGGTTGCGAAATTGATTTTTCAATTAACAGATTGTTTTGACCAACTCACAAGCTGTACGACTTTCCAATTCCCTATAGTCGAGGTTGGGCATAGTGATAAATAACATACTAAGCACGCATGAAGAGAACAACCTTTGCAGGGTATTTGTAAGTCCAAATAGTTGTTTGCCTGTCGTTGAGTAATTATTAATTGTCTTTGTTTGCCTAAATTAAGTCGTTTTTATAGCTTGGGTTTTATTGGACCAGCTGCGGCTTCTTTGTTGAATTGAAGCGACAAAAACTATTTTTCCCAGACACAATACTAACAAAGAGAAAAATCTACAAAGCTGTTGGAAAATTTCTTTATTATTGAGCTTAAAGATTGAAAATGTATTCTATTTAAATAAAAAACTTTGCCATAAAATATATAAATGTTATAAAATGTGTATAATAAAAAATATAATTTATACTCAATCATATAATATTCATAGTATACAAATTGTTGATTCCCCATATAACAATTTTTTTTATTTAATTACTAAAATTTATTATAGTCATTTATTTAAGTTCCTGATCTTTGAGACTATAAATATACTTTAGAAAGAAAACCATCTACTAAATCAGGCAACTTTTTCATTGATCTTAATTTTAATTCCGGATTTTTCAGTCTATAAAAATACTTTAGAAAGTAGAATCTTTTATTGTAACCAGGGTGTGTGCCACCGTAATACAACCTTAAATTTTGTTTAAAAAAAAAGTATTGCACATTTTAGATAAGAAAAGGCAATCTAGAATATTACAGGGTATTTTACAACTTAAGCAAGTACGCATTATTTGCTTTACGCTTAAGCAAATTGGAATTTGTACTGCGCCTTGGTTCAAACACCTTTCCAAATAATTAGCGTTTACTGATGAGAAATAAAATAAGTAAATGCCAAATCCCATATTTATATCGTATATATGGTATAAACAATGCCCAAACAAAATAAAAATTAATGCGCGTGTTTCAGACAATAACAAATACGACTTTTTTGTTGCTTAGCTTTTATTTGGGTTACTTTTTGTTTTTGGTTTTATTTTTTTTTTTGTTGGATTTTTTGTACACTCCGTTTTATCAAACATTTATTATCGTAAGCTAATCAAATAAACAATTCATGAACAACACGTGCAAAGCCAGCTATTTGCTTGGCCAGACAAAAAGCTAATTGCTATGCGACGCTACGTGAGGTTGGCTGCGCTTTTAATACTTAATACTTAATTAAGCTGCGAAACATGAGAAATGGCTGTGGCTGTAGCTGAGAAAATTGGATATATGTAGGTTTATATACTTATATATATATATGTATTTTTTGGTACCCTTTAAATGACTTTCTCTTATTCTTTATTTGATTCTAGTTAATATGAATTTGAGCTAACAAAATGTTACTTTGTTTGAGAGCTGAAGAATACATTCAGAATTTTTACTAATTACGAATTGCTAAAATTAAAGATTATATTTTATACTGCTGTCTAGCAATATTTATCCAATTTCGAGTCGATTCCTTTCAAATTTTTGTTACAAGATTAATTATTAAATGTTATATTTTATATTTTCACTTGCTACTTCCATTCAATTAATTAATCATATCATTTCCATTTAATTATTTTCAAATTCTTTTTACGAAAATCAAAAAATTAATTATATTTTACTCTGCTATAACGCTTATATTTTATAACGTTTATATTTTAAAATATATATATATAATTAATTTTTTATTTTCTTACTAATCCCATTTCGCAATTAATTATTTTGAAATTCTTATTAAAACATATTTTAAACACTGCTCTTAAAGCAAATTTTCCAAACTTCCATTTAATTATTTTCAAATTATTCTTACAGAATCTTAAGATTATATTTTATACTTCTATGTAACCACGATTTCTTAACTGCCAATTAATTATTGTCAAATTCTTGTTAAAAAAAATCAAGAATATTTTTAATACTGCTCTCTAACCACATTTCCCCAACATCCATTCAATTATTCTCAAATTCCTTTTAGAACATTTTAGGATTATTTCTATACTCCTACTAAACCACATTTCCCCAGCTTCCATTCAATTATTTAAAAACCCCTGCGACAAATATTAAAGATTATATTTTACACTCCTCCAGTTACAGTTAGCACTCACTGCGAATATCGGGAGCACAATATAACCCACCAGAAGGAACAAGGAGCGGTGTGGTTCGATTCACAGAACAATTGCCTCGTTTACACGTGCGCCGCAGGAGTCGGGATTGAACCACAGGCCCACATTGTCGTCACCCAGATTGATTGTAATGAGTTTTACTGTGATGTGGTTCGTATTTCATTAATTTCCAGACATCGTTTAAGCATTTTAATTGTGAAGAAGAAGAAAAGGGACATTGATCGAAGGGAGCTCAAAATGAATATATGTGAATCATTGTCTGGCTTTTCAATTAAATTACCCACAGCTGAAATGCTTCTGTTTTAAATCCCCATTAATTATAGTTAAACAATAAAAAAGGTTTAACAGACATATAACAGTACATAATTATATGTTATTTTAAAATTGTGTCAAACATTTATCGATTAATTTGTATTTGTTTGATGAATGAAGGTTTCTTAATTTAAATTATATAAGCTATATAAAAAGTAGTTTTTACAACTTCACGAGCAGCAAATTTTATATTTCAATTTGACAACTATTTTATTAAATGTCATATGTAAAGTTAATGTCAAGTGTAACACTAGTAAAACCGCTTTAAAGATCCGGTTTAACTAGCAGTTGAACTCAATGTAAAGTTGTTGATAAATTTATATCAATTGAATGTAATGTTGTTGACAAATTTACATAAGCTGAATATGTTGTCGATTAATGTAGCATTAGATCTCAAGATCAAGATTAAATCAATGTTAAGTTGTTGATAAATGTAGCACTAGCTGTCATGATCTTTAAGATCTGGTTTAACTAGCAGCTGAACTCTATGTAAAGTTGTTGATTAATTTAGATCAAATGAATTGTTATGCTGTTGATAAATATAGCAATAGGTATCATGATCTTTAAGATCTGGTTTAACTAGCAGATGATCTTAATGTAAAGTTATTGAGAAATATAAAAGTTAGGTCTCAATTTAATTAACTCAATGTTAAGTTTTAGATAAATTCAGCAGTAGGTGACAAGTTAATGAAAATCTGTTAAAAACTAACAGCTTAACTCAATGTTAAGTTGTAGATAAATTTAGCATTACGTGTCAAAATTTAAACTCGGTTTAACTCAATGTTAAGTATCAATATTTATAACTTGTCGACAAATTTAGCATTCGGTGTCAAGATTAAATCAATTCTATATTGGAGATAAATTTAGCATAAGGTCTTAATGTCACATTAGCATAAAGGTCCACAAATTGTATATAAAAGTAACTTAATGTCAGATTTTGACAAGAAGAAAAGAATTATTTTTATAATAATAATTTATTTAATTTATATTTAATTCCACTTGGAAACTTAAGTCCTAAAATTATGCAAATATATAAATTATATAAAAATAATATTTTTAATTCTTCCCATTATTTTATTTTATTTTTCAGGGCTCCGAGCTGCGAAAAACTCCGGAGAGCTGCTGTGGGGAGTGCGTGCGCACCCATTGCCAGCACAATAATACCCTGTATGCGGTGGGCGAGTCGTGGCACAATGATGCCGACTGCACGCTGTTGGAATGTGCCCGCCGGGATAACGGAGAGATTACGATTAACAGCTATAAGCGCAGCTGTCCGCCAATCGATGCGAGCTGTCCGCCGGAGCGCATCTACAGGAACAGCTGTTGCTTCGTTTGCAGACCGTTGGCGACGTCGAGGGTTGAGGAACTGGATGACATAGAGATTACGGAGGACATCTGGACAGCCGAGTGGTATCGACAGCATCCCTGCGTGCGCGATTGCCAATCGGAGGCCGAGCCCATGACTTGCCATTACACATTTGTTGTCGAATGGTATCAGACCTTCGCGAAGGCCTGTTTCGACTGCCCGCTGAATCTGACCGACTGCTCCCGGCCGCACTGCATCATGGGCGACGGCCTGCAGCGGAGCATTACCGTGGTCAATCGCATGATGCCGGGTCCGGCGATTGAGGTATGCGAGGGCGATCAGATAGTCGTCGATGTGAAGAACAATCTGCTGGGCGAGAGCACCACGATCCATTGGCACGGACTGCACCAGAAGAAGACGCCCTACATGGACGGCGTGCCGCACATAACCCAGTGCCCCATTTCGCCGCATGCCACCTTCCGGTACAGCTTTCCGGCGGACAACTCCGGCACACACTTCTGGCACTCGCACACCGGCATGCAGCGCGGCGATGGAGTCTTTGGCCCACTAATTATACGACGCCCGAAACACTCGGAACCGCATTCGGGCCTCTACGACTTCGATCTCAGCGAGCACGTCCTGGTTGTCCAGGATTGGATACACGAGCCCGGCGCCAGCATCTTTGCCTATCACCATCATTCCCGAGGCGACAACAAGCCGCACAATATTCTTATCAATGGGCGTGGCCGCTACTACAATCGCATCTGGGCGGACATGAAGAGGCAGCATCGCATGGCCACAGATGCGGCAGCCACAGAAGCTCCTCCGCCAGCAGAGCCTCAGCCAACAAAATCCGACTTAACATCTAGTAAAACATCCGATAGGGCTGGGGAAATATCAAGGAAAGCTACTGAACAGCAAGGTCTGTATCTCAATCTCGATTTTTCCTTTTCCTTTCCTTTCTAGCTGTAAGCTAGAAATCGTGTTCTCTATAAGCATTGACAGGTATTATCTATCTAGGAAAACAATTTTCCTCGATATATTACCATTTCGAGAAAAATATAACAGAAAACTCTAGTGTGCTCAATTAGCAGATACTCTGTATGCACCAGATAACCTCGCATAAGTAAAACGTGTTATCGATAGCAAGCGAAGGGAAAGAGTTATCGATTTTAATTTTCCTCTTTCTTTCGAGAAAAAATGTAAGAAAAAATTTAGCAGAGTGTGCTCGATTAGTAGATACCCTGTATGCACCAGATAGTCTCAAATAAGTAAAACGTGTTATCGATAGCAAGCGAACGGAAAGAGTTATCGATTTTAATTTTCCTCTTTCTAGCCGAGTGTGCTCGATTAGTAGATACCCCGTATGCACCACATAACCTAAAATAAGTAAAACGTGTTATCGATAGCAAGCGAAGGGAAAGAGTTATCGATATTTCCTTTCCTTTCGAGAAAAATGTAAGAAAACTCTAGCCGAGTGTGCTCGATTAGTAGATACCCTGTATACACCAGATAACTTTGAATAAGTAAAACGTGTTATCGATAGCAAGCGAATGGAAAGAGTTATCGGTCTTTCAAAATAAACTCGATCTGCGCGAGGTGTAGCAGAAGCTACATATAAAATATGAAGTCTCTAGGTCCCATAGTTCCTGAGATCAATAAATTCATACACGCGGACGAACGAAAACAAGACAAAATAAAATGGGAACAGCTACAAATAGATTCGTTCGTTACTGCATCTACATTTTCATGCTACTTATCCAATTTTTAGAGAAGTAATTTAAAAGACAATCTATATAAATAAAGATGTTGATTAGAAACTAAAAGTTTAATGCAAAGAATCTCGAACTAGGAAAAAAATACAAGAAAAAACCTAAAATTAGAAATTCAACAACCTACAGCTACTGCGATACGGGATTTAGGGTATCTATTAGTCAAAACCACTCGAATAAGAAACTTTTAACTTTTTTTTTACTTCGAATTATTAGATGTTATGTTTCCTATGTTTTATACTCCTGATCCTCAGCTTTTGTTACATAACGAGGTCTTTAACCCCTTTACTTCGATTACGTTGTACGATTTCAATATTAATTGTCATTCCACTTAAAACTAGATACCAAAACCCCGCCTGAAACCCCTCCAAATCTGATCAAATTACTCTCCCAAGAGGCGTTGCAGATGCAGAGCAACAGCAGCGGGTCGTCAGTCGTTCCGGTTGTCCATTCCCGACAGCGTCGCGGAAATCTGCACGAGATACCGTTAGAGCAGATACCCCATCAGGTGTATCATGTGAAACGGGGCTTCCGATATCGGTTTCGCATTGTGAACGCCGAATATCTGAATTGTCCCATTGTCGTATCTGTGGACAATCACACGCTGATTGCGATCAACTCGGATGGTTATGATATTGAGGCCATGGAGGTTGGCTCCATTGTGACATATTCCGGGGAACGCTTTGACTTTGTGCTGAATGCCAATCAGCCGGTGGACAACTATTGGCTGCGTCTCAAGGGTCTCATGGACTGCAGCGAGAGATTCACTTCAGCCTTCCAGGTCGCCATCTTACGGTACGAAGGAGCTCCGGAAATAGAGCCCAGCGCCGAATTGGGCTATGCCCACAACGCGACGGGCATTGAGCTGAATGTGATGAATCGCGGTCCTGGCTATTCGGATACCAAGACGGTGGCCGAGATGCGAGCGTTGCCCATATACGACAAGGTCTCCGGCATTGATGATGACACACTGAAGCCGGAGGCGGATTACAAGTTCTTTGTGTACTACGATTTCTATCGCAAAGACAATCCGGAATTCCACAACAGCGAGTACTACGGCATGGACACAAATGTCACCAAGGAGAATATGTTGTACACGCCACAGCTGAATCACATATCGCTCAAGTTTCCATCGGTGGCTCTGCTCCCGCAGCGCCATCAGCTGACGGACGATCTCTTCTGCAATGAGACAACGCTCGCCCAGCAGGGCATCGATTGCCGGGAGCAGTTCTGCAAGTGCCATCATGTGCTCCAGGTGCCGCTGAATGCCGTTGTGGAGCTGATCATTGTGGACGAGGGCTTCACCTTCTATGCCAATCATCCGTTCCATCTACATGGCAATGCGTTCCGCGTCATTGGACTCGAGCGTCTGGGCGAGAATGTGACCATCGAAATGGTAAGTGAGCAGCACTGAACTCCACAAATCCTGACAAGCAATTATTAAATGCAATCCTCGTGCAGATCAAGCAGCTGGACCAGTTTAAGCTTCTCAAGCGCAACCTTATAAACCCGCCCGTCAAGGACACGGTCACAGTTCCAGATGGCGGCTATACGATCATTCGCTTCGAGGCTTATAATCCCGGCTATTGGCTTTTCCACTGCCACATTGAATTCCACGCCGAGATCGGAATGGCACTCGTCTTCAAAGTGGGGGACGACGACAAGATGGTCCCAGTGCCCCGCAACTTTCCCACCTGCGGCGATTACGTGCCCGATTCTCGTGCGGATGTGGAAACCTCGTCGCCGAGCGATTTAACAGACAGCCCAACAACCCCAACGCCACCCACAAAGGACGCATCAGCCAGACATTTGGCAACGGCTTGGCCATTAATTCTCTTCATCTTAACCCAACTGATTCCATCAACCTAATGCTATCATGACACTGGTTCAGCTTTAAGTCACAATTCCTATTTTCATATTTCTCATAGATTCCCATAACAGAATTTTTGTTTGCCTTAGGTGGTTGTTAAAGGTAACAGATACTTTGACAGTTGGCTGAAATTTAACTGCTAAATTTATTTTTCCATTTAAATGACTCGGGTTTCACTTTTAAATGGAGGTTTAAAAGGGATTTGTTAAAAATCTTATATGGCTGTTAAGTTTAACAGCTACTTTGACAGCATGTAGAAATTTAAATGAATGTGGTTCCACTTTTATATTCCGATTTATATGAACACATTAGGAAACATTTGTCAAGTATCTTTGATTGGTGTTAAGTTTAACAGCTACTTTGACAGTTGGTAGAAATTTAATTGCTAAATTTATTTTTCCATTTAAATGAGTCGGGTTTCACTTTTATATTTCGATTTATATGGAAACATTAAGACAGGGCTTATCAAATATTTTAGATGTGTTTTAAGTTTAACAGCTACTTTGACAGTCGGTAAAAATGTTACTGCTAAATTTATTAAAACATTCAACAGAGTCTGGTTTCACTTTTATATTTCGATTTATATGGAAACATTAAGACAGGGCTTATCAAATATTTTAGATGTGTTTTAAGTTTAACAGCTACTTTGACAGTCGGTAAAAATGTTACTGCTAAATTTATTAAAACATTCAACAGAGTCTGGTTTCACTTTTATATTTCGATTTATATGGAAACCTTGGGAGGGTTTTGTCAACCTTTTTAGACGTCTGTTAAGTCTAACAGCTACTTTGACAGTTGGTAGAAATTTAACTGCTAAATTAATTTTATTTATTTTTCTATATATGCCATTCAACTAAGTCGGATTTTAGTTATATATAGTATTCCGATTTATATGGAAACATTACTTTGTCAAACAAGAATTGGCGTTGCCAGAATTTTATACTTTTTTCTATATCAAATTCATTTTTCTATTTTCCTTTTATAAACTTTTAAAGCTGGCTTTCATCTATATATATATATATATCAGCATATTTCCCTAACCAGTATTTGTTTAATCTGAAACTAGTGAAATACTCATTTGATATGTCCTACAAAAGTAGCTTAAGTCCATGCAATTCATTTGTACGAAATCCCGATTTTGTGTGACCCAAAATTTAACTAGTTTCATTATAACATAAACATCTGTGATTGTCGAAAACATTTCATGAGCTTATAAGTATATAAGATAATGTTCAGCATTTGTAAATAAATTATGAAATTATAAATTATACACTCAAGTATTTTTATTGTTCGTAATATAGAATACGAAGATGAAGTGTGATACTATTTGATAAGTTGATAGTTAATTTCTAACTGATTCTTGATTCTTGGTCAATATTGAACATATAGAGGTGGCATCTACCAAAATCTATGTATACTAAATTTGATATGAGATCTTTAGATTTTAAGATATGCTAGACAAACTAAAACGAATTATCGATAACCAATAGCCAACGAAAAGAGTTATCGATTATCGAAATTAAACTCGATCAGCGCTGGCTATAGGAGAACCTATATTGAAAATTTCGAGTCTCTAGCTTATGTAGTTCCTGAGTTCGACGCGTTCATACATATGGACAGACAGAAAAAATTTTCAATAGGTTCAGTATGTAAAAATAATATGGGAAATGATAATCTAGTATTGAGAATGGAAAATGTTTTAATGGATCAAACCACTGTTAAATATTGTTCGGACTTGTATCGTTAATGTTTGTGACGAAATTTCTCTATTTATTGCATTATGTAAGCAAATTATTAGAAAGAATAGACCTTAGATTAATGGGTTTCGAAGGTGGGCAACAGGTTAATTTTGAGACCTTAGTTCTATTATACACCTTGATAATATTTTGACAAAAAGGCATCGAACCCGGGAGCAGGTCTTATCGGAGGTGCAGTCGCGAAGCTAACATCTGGCGAAAACAATATTGAGGCTGACCTCTGACTGGGATCCCAAGCAGGTTGAATCACATTATCAGAGAATGCCAGACAGAGAATAGAAGACTCCAGCCTATAAATGAGGCAGTTGGTCGGCTCAGTAGACAAGAAGCAGCAAAGATGTACGACTGGACAAACAAGAACGTTTTATACGCCGGTGGCTTTATGGGCATTGGTTTCCAGATGCTCCATCAGCTGATGCAGCGGGAGAAGCTCAAGATGCTTGGCATAATGCATCGCATGGAGAATATGGAGATGATGAAGAAACTGCAGGCGGAGAATCCCAGCGTAAAGGTTGTCTTCATGCAGGTCAATCTTATGGACAAAATGTCCATAGAGCAGGCCATGAAGAAAATGGGCCAAATGATGGGCAACATCGATGTGATGCTCAACTGCGAGGACGTGCTGCTCGACAAGGACATGGAGACGACCATCGGCATCAATTTGGTAAGCAACGAGAAATTTGAATCACACCTTGTTGAGGCTTAGCTTGAAGTTCTTTTTTTTTGGAATAGATGGGCATGATGCAGATGACCATGAAGGCCATGCCCTATATGGACAAGACCCAAATGGGCATGGGCGGCATGGTGGTGAACATGTCCTCCGTCTACGGTCTGGAGCCAGCGCCAGCGTTTGCCGTCTACTCGGCGGCCAAGCATGGCGTCATTGGCTTCACCCGTTCGATGGGCGACAAGCACATCTATCAGAAGACGGGAGTCATGTTTATGGCGATGTGCCCGGGCCTAACCAGCACTGAGATGATGATGAACCTGCGCGACAACGTCACCTGGGAGCACTCCGAGGCGTTGGTGGAGGCCATCGAGAGTGCCAAGCATCAAATGCCGGAGGAGGCAGCCAGCCAAATGCTGAAAGCCATCCAAATGATGAAGAACGGCAGCATGTGGATCGTCAGCATGGGACAGCTGAAGGAGGTGAATCCCCAGATGCATTGGCAAATGTAAATCACAATTCCAATAGAAACAATAAAGTAAAAGCAACTTGTTTTGAACAAAAATTCTGCAGTTTTTTAAACGTCACACTGAAATATGCAATAGAAAAGCAATTAAATAATATAGAATAAATGGGACTAATGGGAGGAATAAATACGAGTGCTTTACAATATAGATTATTCTTCTATTTAACCGATGCTTAAATATTATTTAAAACTAATAAAATATCATATTTTGTATTTCCATCTATATGTTTAAAATGTTAATGTAATTGCTGAGCTTATACAATATAATTATGCCAAGTAAAGCTTGTTATATCATAAACAAAATTGTAAGGTTTCTTAATAGAAAGTCTTGTAAGCATATCTTGTAAATACGAAAGTTTTAAATGCCAAAACGTTTACATTAAACAGACACTCATCTATAAATTTTATGATACAGTTTAATATGTAATTTACATAAGCAAAAAAAAAAAAAAGTTGAAAGTCAAGTGGATCCACAAAGCGGTTGATTTAACTGTTTATAAATATCCTAAAAAAAATTACAAGATAATCAACATTTCGTAAATAAACATTGAACTCACATATGTAAGTTACATTGAATTATATATAATAAAAGTTAAACTTTAATGAATGAGTTTCTAAATGCCTTAAATATATTTGGAATGTAATAGAATGCTCTATTGATAATCAGTATATCAGTATAATAGAAGCATGAATTATAAAAGTAAACATAAGAAAATTACTTTGGTATATATAGTTGTGTATCACTAAGGCACATGTACTTAAAGTAACAATTGCATACAATTTCATTAGCAAGAGTATTTACTATCAAAATATAGACTGTATATGTACAAATCTTTTTTACTGTAGTCTGATATACAAGTATATATAAATATATATATATATATAATTTTCATAAAAGATTGGTAACTGATATTAATTAACTACTATTTAGTACGTATTGCTCAAAAGATACATTATTTTTTGATAGTCAGGTTTTTTGGTTAATTGCACAAGTTTTGCTCCACCATTAGACCGAGATCTCTTTCAAACGCCGCCTTGGTGTAGCTGCGATTAGCGCGAATATATTTATCCACTAGTTGTGCCTGGCAGCGTCCCACGTTCATCATTGAACGCCAATCGCGAGCATATTTAGGCTCTTTCTTTTTGGCAAGTGGCGCATAAACCGGCGGCAGCGAACAATTGTAGTGACGCACATTAGCAGGCGGTTGTTGCCAGACTAAAGAGGAACGCAGGCACATAAAGCACTCGAATTTGTGAAACAGCGACTGCTCCTCGCTCTGCTTGCCACGATTCATTTGATAGGTACGCGTGAGCAGGGTTTGCAACAGATGTTGATTCTCTATTGGTATGCGGCGATTGTTTTTGTGGCCCAGATAGGACGTGTAAGCAGTTACGTTGTCTTCTAATTGAGTCAGATAAGCTGCAAGCTCGGCAGCACTAGCAAAATCATCTATGTATATGGCCGATTTGTTGTTCGGCTGCCAATCCTACACAATTTGAAGATATAAGTCAATTATTCATAATTCTAGGGTATCTGACATACGCGTATGCTGGGTGAGCCAAAGTAAATGGGTATAACGCCCGCGATAAGTGGACGCCAGTATTTCTCAGTTATATAATCGTCGCAAATGCCGTTCTCAATGGCAATCATAAATTTGTAGCGCGAAAGAAAACGTAGCAAAGCGTCCGAATATAAATTGTTTAGATAGTCCTTTTGTAAGCTGCAAAATATGATATATAGAATGATATTATATTATATATAATATAGAATGTGATTCTCGCTTACTTTTCGGGCAAATCACGATTGTGCAGACAACCGCCAAAGGAGTCCACCTTGATGTGCCCCATCAGCTCCTGCACATAATCCTCCCGACCCGACATCGTATTGCAATCAGTTTGAAGGAAAACCACCGAAGCCATATTCTCATTGAACTGTAGGACTTGTTTGCTCCCGTGTGAATTAAGGAATTCCAGCTGGCTCAGATCGCTGGCCTGTGGCAGATACTGCGTGGTCAGTGGCAAATTGCTGTATCGACTGAATGTTGAGGTGTAGTTAAAGTGCTGCAAAAACTCATTGAATGGCACAAATGGAACATTGCGTGGTGACTCCTCGTGCAGCAAACCCCACAGATGTCGGGCGCTGCGTGGCAGCGGAAAGTCATACGGCTTAATATCGGACCCATAGAACATTATACCCTGCAAAGCAAACAAAAATAAGAGCATAAAACTTAAAGCTTGTAATCAACAAAAGCCGGATGCGTATTTCCTTTCCGAGCTTCGCCTTACCCGTGCTTGAGACAATCGCTGGCGATTGTTCGTGACACGGCACGTCTGTAGGCCGCAGTGGCGCTTCTCATCGTACGTCCAGGACATCCCGTTCGTCCACCAGAGCAACTCGGCCACACCGTCCTGCATCAACGGCTGCTCCTTGGACACGATGTACCAATAGATCAGCGCAACGGAGACGAGCCAGACGATGGACACCAGCGGCAGGATGATGAATCGATTGCGCCATGCCCTCATTGCACACCTAATTTGTTTCGTTAATGACTGTTGCTCAATTTATCGGCCACTACAGGCCGTGTGGCATGCCACAATTCAAAGATCGCGCGCACAAAACTATTTCCACTTCGAAAAATCACTACAGGTTGTCTTCTTTTTATAACTGTTTCGCGCAGTGCTGTAAAACGCCGCTGCCTCTTGGGCACATACAGCACGTTACGATTTAGTCATTCACTTTGGCATGACGCTCTCAGTCAACTGTGTTAAAAGTTGGATATGATACATTTATTCTTCTTCAAATGTATATAAAATAATTTAATGGTAAATATGTGACAGTTAAATATAAAAAATAATATAAGTAAATGCATGTGCATTATTAATCACATCAAGCATTGGTACATCATACAAGCTTGAACGTGCACTGCGACCGCACCTAAAAAAACACTGCACAACACTGGATCACGTCATCATAATATTGTTCCATATACATTTAAAATAATTTTAAGCAAAAATCAACAACAAAAAAGACATAATTCATAGAAATAATGCTGTTAACAGCGCTTAAATAAAAGAGAGAGAGTCGCAAATTATGGCCAGCCGCCAAAATGGAAGGTTAACACCCGATGGACGGAACAAAAGACAAAAACAAATATTGACATAACACGTCAACGTTTGCGGCGAGAATTCGGCAAAAAAAAAAGAAAAAATACATATATATATTATATATAGAAAGCAATTCATTAGGCATTAAATAAATTGGCACAACGCACAGTTCCAAGCACGATAAGCATGTGTTATGGCCACAGCGCAGCACAATACAACAGCAACAACAACAGCAACAACAACAGCGGCAACAACTGCAAATGCAACTGCAACTGCAACTGCAACAGCAAATGTAACGGACCATGTTGCTCAGGCGGAACGAAAACAATCTGTGGCATCGAACTCCAACTTTAATATAAATGGGCCCAGCTGGCAATCCTGTTTCTATTGCACTCGAGAGCATTTCAAGAGCATCGCCGAGTTTGTCAAGTGAGTCGTTCATTGGCCATAATCCCAACTGCAATCCCTAATCCCAAAATTCCGCTTACAGCCATCTGCGTAGCCGGCATTGCACGCGGGAAGGCGGATCCTTTGTGTGCCGGTATGGTTTCAATGGGGTTTGCGCTTCGCTGCCATTGGACGGCGTCTCGGATCGGGATTATGATGCGCATGTGGCCAAATACCATGTGAATCAGCAGACACGGGAATTGCCGCCGGAATGGGGCGTTTATTCGGCGGCGCAGAATTTGCCCGCCGTATTGAACGATCCGCAGCGCGGCAAGCAGAGCAATCTCTTCACCAAGAAGTGGGGCGAGCATTTTGTAGAGCGCGTACAAATACCGGGAAATGCACGCCTGCCGGACATAACGCACGCCGACTTTGCCGTCTATCTGGGCAGCATTGGAAAGCGTTATCGCTGGCACGAGCGCCGCCAGCAGCAGCAACAGCAGCAGCAGCAGCAGCAATTGTCACCAAATGCGGCTACGCCGGAGCATTTGGGCGCCGTGCCGGTGCCGGAGATCTTTTTGAAGTCGCAACTGCAATTGCATCACGCATCGACCTTCGCCCAAGTCTTTCCCAACTATATGCAGCCACACGCCGCTGTCGAGGAGAACGCCAGCAGCACGGCGCAACGTCAGCAAACGGGCAGGCAGCTGCAGGAGCAGCTGTCGCACTACCTGGACATAGTGGAGGTGCGAATAGCTCAGCAGGTGGCACAAAAGTCGGCGGCCTTCTTTCATGCCATGACCACACAGCATGCCATAATGGCTGAAATGCAACAGGCGGCGGAGCAAGTGCGTCAACTGCGCGCCGCTCTCGCCCAGCTGCACGGCAGCGCCGTGGTGGATAGCTTTCGAGTGATGCGCTTTGCACAGCGGCGACAGCACTATCATGCGACGCTGGACAAGCTGCGCCTGATGGCCACCGTGCACAAGACGCAGCCGATGCTGCAGCTGCTGCTGGGCACGCAGGATTATGTGGCGGCGTTAGATTTAATAAGCACCACGCAGGAGATATTGGCCGCCGAGCTGCTGGGCGTGCATTGCTTTAAGCATCTGCCCATGCAGCTGGGCGAAATGGAGAAGCTCATCGACAAGATGCTGACAACCGAATTCGAGCGCTATGCGGCGACGGATTTGAATCGTCCGCTCTCGGAGGCCGATCTGGAGTCGGACAGCGTCTGCGCCGAGGAGGACAAACTGGTGGCCATTGTGATGGGTCTGCTGCGCAAGCAGAACTTCAGCTTTGTCCAATGCTATCAGCAGGAATCGATTTCCACCATTCGCGCCATTATCAAACAGCTGCTCATCGAGCTTCTGTCTCGCGGAGATCACGAGCTCTGCCTTACTGGCGCCGGGGAGCAGTCGCTGGAGCTGACGCTGCCCGAATGGCTGGCGATGCTCCAGCGTGCCAGCCACGCCCTCGTCGCCGTCTTGGAGCGGATCAAAGCGGTCGTCTCCATAATGCAGCAGACAGCCGACGCCGCTGCCGGCGGCAGCAGTCCGCACGAGCACGCCGTCAATCTGATTGACTCGGAGGCGTTCCTAAGTGCCACCCATCACGAATTGCTCAGCGCGCAGCTGCAACAGCTGCTGCAGGCCGTCTGCCATTATTGCCACGAGCGATGCGCCAACATTGTCTCACCCCAGAGCCTCGAACGCTCTGCGGCCACCGAGCAGGAGCTGCTCCAACTGTCGCAGGTGGTGCAGGAGTTCAGCGATGCAACGCACGCCATTTGCAATGCGCCCAGTGTGCCGCTCCAGCTGGCGCTCAAGGTGCAGGCATCCCGTTACGCACAACGCTTCCATGCAGAGCGCAAGCAGAAGCTGGCCCTCCTCCTGGATCAGGAGCGTTGGCGTCAGGTGGACATACCCCATGAATTTCAGCGCATCATCGAACGCATGTCCGCCGGAGATTATGCCAAACAGGCGCCGCTCGATGCCAGCCTGGTGACCAATAACGGTGGCATTGGTGTGGGCGGCAATCCTGTGCTCCTAGTGGAGGGCAAGCAACCCTTTGCCCTGGTCAGCGTTGCGCTGCTGCTCATCCAGATGCTGTACGAGTATGGCGGCAGCGCGCATCGCCTGCCCCTGCTGGCCAGCTACCATGCACGGAACGTTGTCGACCTGTTGCGCTGCTTCAACTCGCGCAGCTGCCAGCTAATCATCGGCGCCGGAGCAATGCGTGTGGCCGGTCTGAAGACCATAACGAGCACCAATTTGGCGCTCGTCTCCCGCGCCCTGCAGCTGGTGCTGTATTTGCTGCCGCGTCTGCGAGAGCATTTCGAGAGCATGAGCGGGTACGAGACCATCGAGCGGGACTATCAGGGGCACATCAAGGAGATCGAGCATAAGATCCATGGCATTGTGTCGGAGCGTGTGACAGCGCAGCTGGAGGCATGGGATGCCCGCCCGCCGATACCGTCGCAAACGTTCCGCCACATCTCGCGGCATTTGGTCAAACTGCATGAGGCGATTGCCGGCGTGTTGCCGGAGTCACAGATACACGAAATCTACGGCGTGGTGCATCGCAATTTCAAGGATAAACTGCGAGAGCAGCTGCTCAAGCTCAACATCTATAACAATGGTGGACCACAGCATGGCGTTGTTACCTCCGAGCTGACCTTCTATATGGAAACGTTGCGTACGCTTAAGGCTCTGCCGGTCGGTCATCTGGACGATGGCATACTGGAGCACATCTGGCTCTATTGAGGAGCGCGGTATTATTCCAATTGTGGTGGATTTATAAAATCTATAGCAATCCATAGCTTATGTATTATCTGTTTGTTGTATTCGTTTTCATTTTCCGCCCGTGCCCCTCCACATTAGCCTTCTTTTTGTTTTTTATTTATATAAGCCTATTTTTGTAACGAAATTTTGCATTTCAGCAATTGTAAATTATGCAAATTTTTAGTTAATCATCATTTTTTCTTATTGATTAAGCGAAAAGACGTTAAGACGTTTTTGATTTAAGCGGAGTCCATAACTAATCAAATACAAATGGCATAATAATACAGAATATAAAGATTTCTTATTTAATATGGGAATATATGTATTGATACTGTATAGAAAATTGATCATAGAGCAGAGCTTAAAATTGGTCTTATACAAATATGTCAGATACAAACAAGTAGGTGGATACAATCAGCATATATAAAGCATATCAGAGTTAGATTTTGCAAGACATTCATAAATTTTACTTATATCTAGCTTTATTAGAAGCATAATCGAAGTATTTAATCAAATTGAACATGATACAAATTTTACTATATAAAAGTTGACAAACTATAGGCTTAACATAACAAATATTTCGTACAATATGGAGTCCTACTTATAGCTTATATATAATTTACTTAAAATACGCATTTCTTAAAGTTCGCGTTCAAAAAAACTATAATTTATATTTGGGGGCAGTCGCACGTCAAACATGTCAGCGAAATCCTCCTCATTGAATTCATTTTCTATGGCCGGCCAGGCTATATCATCCGCATCCGAATCGGGATAATTGGGAATGTCCTGCAATATATCTTCTTCCTCTTCCATTGTGTTGTTCAACAATTTCGCTATCAAGTCCTCGCTTAACGCAGATTCGTAACTTTTGTGTGCGATGGCTGAAAATGTGAATAGTTTAGTTGTATATTGAAATCGTAATTATATGAAATTTACGTTTTTGACAGTTTTGCAAGCACTTCACGGTTGGAAAGTCCATGTAATCGGACAAATCGAATCCGTTGCCGGGCTCCGCAGTTTTTGCATACAAATCGTTGTCAACGCTTGTCTGCAATTGTGGAGCCTTAAACTGGGCCTCCTGCAGCTGTGGCGAATCCTTGCCGGGCTGTTGCCTGCGATGTTGCTTTTGGAGCGTCTCCTTGCAGAGGGAAAATTTTGGCGCGCAGCTGGCGGGAAATTTTATGCTGGCGCCTTTGAATGGCGTTAGATTCGATTTGTTGTACATCACATTGTCCAGTTTGCTGAGCACGCTTTTCTTGCCCGATTGCTGTATCGCATTGTCCCCGATAGCCTTGCGTGCAGAGCGGGGCAGCACTATAAAATTATTTTATTATATTTTAGTTTTTGAAAGTTATCATCTATTGCGCTTTATGCCTCATTATCGTTTACTTACTGTGTGCACCGGCGTTTTCATCGTCCATCCAAACTTGTGCCATTTTGCAGATTATTTTAAAATAATTGTCAAAACAACTGTAGCGTTTGGTTTAGTTGAATTATTTTCGAGTTTTTATGTTTTTAAAGCAACGCCAATTTTGCTCAAATTTGTTGTTAAATGTGAAAGCAGGGCTGTTCGACATTTACAGTGTGACCGCATCTGTGTATTCTAAAAATACCAAAATATAGCCATGACAACGACAATTGCCGCCAACTGTATAACTAACTTCTTTTAAGTCTTTTGCAAACTAAATCTTTTCTACGAAGATGTACACGACAGCGACCAAATTATTTTCCTACTGAGATCTACCCAACAGCCAGTACATTTTTCTGCTCTTAAGCGTAAAACTTATTGCAATAGTGTCCAATAGTAATGTAAATTAACATAGCTTATGTTAAGACGCTGCTATACTCAAAAAGGCAACTGTTAAACAACATAGATTGAGGGTAAAATGTTTATGTTCTAATTGTCTCTTGAGTTCAAAAAAGACCATTGGATGGGTAGGTCGTGCGTCGGTTCGGAGTAAATTTTGTTAAAAAGCCGTGGGTAATTCGTCGATGCGTCGCGCGTGTTTGTGTGTGTGCGTGTTTTGGATTAACAAATGTATAAAAGATCTTAATAAAATCCGATAATATGAATGTGCGATAGGTCTTGAAGCATTGTGCTAACAACTTGTACAAATTTCACAAAATCGCGACATCCAAAGAGCGTGAGTGCCAATTGCAAGACAAAATGGCTGCATTTTAACGCATTTAATGCGCGCACAAAAACAACAACACAAGAGAACAACATACACAAAGCATAAGCAAACATGTAAGTATGCGTTTGTGTGTGAGTGCGTTTGTGTACAAAAATGAGTGAATGAGTGCATGTGTGTGTAACAGGCAATGAGTAACGCGGCATAACAACATTTAATTAGCACCACAAAACTGTGAAATGTAAATTGAATAAAGCAAATACTTAAATAACACCAAATATGTTTAAATATCAGTTGTTGTTTATAGTGGCTGGTATTTGCGCATTTTTATGATGAATTTTAGATTCTGTTTGTCCTGTTGCAACAATAATAATATGTAAACCCATTCAATATAAACATTTAAATTCTGTTAAATTGCATTTATTTTGTCCGTTTCCTACAATAATCTCTTATTATATTATACTTTTGATAATAGTAATATTAATAGAGATTTGTTTATATATTTCTAACAATAACAAAATTAAAGCACAATCAACAATAACATAAAAATTCTATGCAACTGCATTGAGTGTGCGCTCTTTCTTCCTCTCTCTGCTCACTTGTTTGAGTCCCTTAATTGTGCGCCAGCTCAGACTGTTATTTTGAGTGAGTTTTGAGTTATGTTTGTGAGTGATTTATTTCAAGTTTATATGCTTAGTATTGTTGCTTATAAGAAAGTTCTTAAGTAGGGGTTGGTAAGGTGTTGCTACTAGTGTTGGTGTCCATTTATTTTGTACTAGACAACATTTAAAAATGTTTTAACAGCCGCTGATAATGTAAACATAAATATGTTTGTGTGTGTGTGTGTGGTGAATATGGACTCAATATGTATGTCTACGACTTAAGACCAACAAGAACTTGAAATACACTCACGCAAGCAACAGCTGCTGCATTCTCATTACTCCCCTGCTCACTTCTTTCCTATCGTCTTATTTTACAGCTCTGCTACAATAACCTCACTGGGCAAAGGCAAGAACATTGTAAAGAATTTAACGGTAAATTTTGTTTCGGGCGCGTTGCGATTTTTGTTTCTTCTCGGTTTTTCGTTTTCTTTTCAATTGTGTTTCACGCGCAAAATAAAAAAAATAAAAGCAAAAAGTGAAAAGTGATGCATAAAAATCGTAAATCATAATACATATAAATTTACAGAGTACGTGACGGGTGTAAAAATAAGATCGCATTAAAAAAAAAGAATCATAAAATCAAAATAGAAAAAAAATAATAATAATAAAAAAAAAAAATACCATTGCGTGCAAAAGTGTTGTTAAATTTTATGGCCACTGTCGGTGCGCGTGTGTGTGTGCAAAATAGTAAATTTTAAATGAAAATAAATGTCAAGTGGAAATTTGTTGCAGTAAGTTAAGATTATATAAAACGATTACAACAAAAGTAAATTAAACTACTGCCTAAACAAATTGATATCAACAAATAGAAAATTTAAGGATTTCACATATTTCGACACGTTGGATCCCATTTGCATATAATGTCATCAACATGTGGATTAAATATGGTTTTCATGTCGATCATTTTCATTATCATCGTAAATGGTAAGTAATGTATTACAATTATATAAAAACTTATTTATTAATTGCCAATCGATTATCTATCGATTCATTCTCTTCTGTGATTGAGTTCATGAAATTATTTATACAAACGACATATTATTTTGTTCCATTTGTTGATAACAAATCGATTATTTTATCACTCAATTTATTAATATGATAATAATTTTTTTTTTTGCATTTTATTAATATTTCTTTAAAGATATATAATTCTGTTCTCTCAAATGATTATTTATCCATTAATTGCTCATACATAAACATTTAAGTATGCAAAATTCTTCTATACATGGAATAGTATTAATAGTCATTAGTATTAATAATTTATCGTTTATCGATACATTTGAGAAACTTTTATGCAAAATACTTTCATGACTCACCTAACGTGTTGTTCAACATTATTTTGTTAGAATTTCAGTTTCACACAGTTAATTCATTTATATAAGCCGGAATGTACAGCTATATATATATATATATATATATATATATATATGGCTAATCTGCATGATACAACGGGTTGCTATTGTGAAGACCTTGACACCTGCGGGCTAAATAAAACGAATCTTTTGTTTCGCTCCAAAGACTTGCAAAGTCGCTGCTGAACCTTGATTGTGAAGCACGTTTTAGAAGCTATAAACATTTGTATGTCTACAACAAAGTTCTTTGGCCTTAAAGATAAAGTGTTTCACTTTTATTTAATCACAGTTTATAAAGAAAAACTTATACATATAAAAGAACCCAAGATCATGAAAAATAAATTGGCCTGAAACGAAATGCAATATAAATTAAAAGTCTTAGAAATTGAGAGGTTATAGCTATAGCTAGAAGACCTAAATTAATTCATAATTTATTTTTACTGCAAATATAAAACAATGAAAGAAATTATCGAAATTTTAGAATCAAAATTAGGCAACATAACATCATTTGTGTTGCTTAAAATTTTTTAATTTCTTAAATTTGTTTATTTAATTTTATTTTATTTTGTATATGTTTTTAATTTTATTTCATATTTTATAGTATCGTTACATTCAGTATTTGCTATAGCTTTATAAAAGGCATGCAGGAAAACTCCCTAAATAAAAGGCAAATTAAATTCAATGGGAATAAACCATCTGAGTAAGCTCCACATAAATCTCTCCTAGACACACACATACGCACACACATTCACATAAATAAGTAAAGCGATTAAATGCAGCCGCCATTTGTGAAATAGAAAGACAAAGAACAATGCCAAGTAATTAGGAAAGTGGGTACTAAAATTGTTGTAAGAGTTCCAAAACAAAAAAAATTAGTAACGCCCTATACATATTACTCCGTATCTCCCTTTATATATTTTGATCGTGTGTGCGTAATTATTTTTGCGGTTTTATGAAAATGTTAACTTAATTTCTGCATGATTGAGCATTTATTTCAATGTTATTGTCTGTGGGTCTAGGGCATTCGAAACGCCCTCAGTTACACATCTGTGTAGCTCCCTCCTTCCTCTCTGCTACACTTCTTCTTACTCCAAAGTTCTAGCTTTATTAGCTTTATTGTGGCTTTTGTGTGCTTGTAATTGTAATTGTTTATGTTTATGTTGTTGTTTGGTTGTGCACAGTCAAGTGTTGTTAGGGGTGTTGATTTTCTTATCGAAGTGTATGTATTTAAATATAAGTGTATTTCAACTTGAAGCTTTCATAATTTATGTTTAATTAAGTGTAATAATAGAAAAGAAGAATTATAATCAAAGAGCGTAGAACAGAAATCTGTTATTTTCAATTATAATTATTTTAATTATTGTAGTTTATGATAGTAGCATAAAAATTATTTAATTTTCTCTGTCAATTTTATACTTGTGTTTAATAAAGTGTAATGATAGTTACGAAGAATAATTCTAATACAAGATTCCACAGTCTGAATCCGCTTTTATTAAAATTTGAAATATAATATGATATTTGCCATATATATTTTGTTATATATATAAAAAATATACTTTTGGATATTCTTATTTCTGGCTTTAATATTCTTTTATAATCAGGAATATTATTTAATTAGTATACAGATAAAATTTCACAATGTTTCTGATATTCGTTTCGTTCGGCACATTAAAGTAAAACAGCCCTGAAATAATATAGAAAATAAATGGTATAGTATGGCAATTAAAAGCCACTTGCCTTAATTTCCTGGTCAAGCATTACAAAATACGGGCGCTCGTCTCTAAGCCATATATAAACAAGAACAGCAGCAGCAACAACAACAACAACTACTACTTTGCTAATTAGTTGTGTGAAGCGACCCAAACAACAACAACAACAACAATAAGCTAAGTGAAAACCGGTTGAACCACTCTTTGTTGCCGGCTAATCTCCAAAACAAAAACAACAACAAGAGCAACAACAGAACGAGAAAAGGAGGCCGGAATGAAATTTTCGCATTGTGTACGAAATGTTTTACGTTGAATCGAACCTAAGGGTCAACGTCTTGAATATATAAATCGAATAATAAACAAATACAAATACAACTACAACTACAACTACAACTACATAACTATGCATATTGAGTGTAAAGTTCCAAGCAACAGATAACAAATACTCCTACAAATATAGATACAGATACAGAGAGTGATTCAGATACAGATACAAAGAGTCTTCGAACAGGCATTGACTCACACGTTGCCAACTTTGCCTTTGCCTTCTGCTTCGTCTGTGGTTACTTTAATGCCTCCCCGCCCCCATGTCTCCCCCAACCACCGACGCGGCCATCATCTTGACCAAGTGACCAGCCACAGCGGAAGCGCAACAACTACAACACGTAAATACAGCAAAAGCAACAGTTTCAGATACAGATACAGATACAGATACAGAGAGGCAGCAACTACTAAGCACAAATACTCGTTTTACTTATCTTCCTCTTCTTTGGTGGCACTTTTCGCTGTCGCTTTATTGCATCTCCCTCTCTTTTGCTCTCTGCCTTTTCCTTAAATTTGTTTCTTACATGAATCATTGTTGATTCAAGATCGCTACAAATTTCTTTTATAGATAAGATATACTAATGCTTTGTATTGGTATATAATAATATATACGGTTTTTTTTCTTTATGAGAAAATGATTATTTATAGAATGTACATAACTCATTTCACCAGGAATTAAAATACAACTTTACAATTATTAAAAGGGTTGAATCACTTGTAAATTGCTCATAAAAGAAATACTAAACAAAATTAGAAATACTTAAATACGTATAAAGTGTATAAAATACTTTGATCGGGTATTTCCAACAGCCCGATACTTTATGAACCATATTATTAAATTTTTTTGCTTTACACAAATTTAAATCAGGAATTTTAATAGTTATCTAAAATTTGATGTGTAAAATAGCATCAACATCAATATTTAAAACATTCAATTTTTTTTTTTAATTACTTCAGCATTTAGAATAGTTCTGGAAAGATAAATATATAGATATGTAGAATAGTTTTTAGATTAAAACTTCGCCTAGAAAATTTCAATGACAGTGAAATAAAATTTGTGCAAGACATTGATAATTGGGAAATAAAAAAAAATATAAACGAGAAAATTCAACTTTTTAAAATGTTGGATGCTGGGGAACTTTAGATGACGAACTGTTAACATAGAGCCCCTAGGTGCAACCAACTTAATTTATTTATTCAATCATTTACATAAAACTACATGTAAAAAAAAAAAAAATAAATCAACCCCTATTATTTAAATAAGGAATTAAAACAAATTGCTGTAAATGATTGCATTTATTAATAACAAAAACCACAATTACTTCTGTTAATTACAACAAAAAAAAAAAAAAAAACAAACAAATAAAATTTAAATTTGCAAAACATTTTGTTGTAATCAAACGCCTGAATACATAAATACACAAGCGACATGCATTAAATATTAGTTTTTCTTCTTTTTTTTCACATAAATTAATAAAACAAAAGCTCTTCGTTTTTTATATTATCAATTTTGTTTTTGTTGTTGTTTGCTGTAAATACTCATGGGAAATCAAACTCGAAATAAAATGTAAAAATAGAATTAAATTTATATGAGCTCAGATCAAAGTTGAATGACTAATTGGAGCATGGGTTGAACGCAGCTAAATGCGAGCAGAATTATGTAATTGCATACGAAATTTGAAAAGCTTTTAATAGGATTCGTGTCGGTAAAAAATTAATTTTTTTCCTCATTCCTGCATCACAAATTTCTTATATTATTTTATAAAATGGACAATATTTTTAACTGAACTGTATATTTTATGAATCATTTATTACTTATCTCTGTTGTCCAGTCATTTATTCATAATTTGCTTGTTCGCTTTTCGCATACCAGGTTTAAAATTCAAATTGAATCAATAAGAATAATTGTTAGAGCTCAACCTCAGTTCAAAGTTTGCTTAGAATATCAACGAATTGCAATGCCCCAGCAACCGCACTTTAAGTTTATGCATATACCTTATATACATATATATATATAAATATATATCTTTTTTTATTATTTTTCATATATGTATATACATTGCCAATTATCAGTGCTGCCGTTTTAAATGTGGCAAACCGCAAGGGAAATCTCAAAACGCAGCTGCCGGTTCTTTCATATATATTTTTGTATTTTTTATTTGATAAGCAGCTGGTGACTGCCGTTAAAAAAATGTTATATATATATATATATATATTATGTATTGTTGTTATGGCAAAGGCTTTGGCAATTTGTCATAAATCACCCATAAGTTTAGGGCAAAAAATTTCCTAAACTTAAGACAAAGAAAATTGTCGTTCATTTCAGAGACGCTTAAAAATACTTTTAATACTTTTTTGTTTCATAAAGTCTGTTATTTGAGCTGATTAAAAATGAATTTGTGATATTATTTTAATCTATCTCTAAGTCAGTTTTGAATATATCAATACTATAGATTATTATCTATGTAAGTATGGGAAAAATCTTAATCATATTGTACATCAGATATTTTATTCAAATTTAAATTTAATTCGTGGAGAGTTTCGTTACATAATGTAAGTCAAGTTAAAATTAGTAATGTTTTATATACCATATTTTACGTTGAATAGCTTTTTCAACTTTAGTTCAACCATAGATAAGAATAATACGGTTTACATTTCTCATTGCTCAACGGTTTTAATTTCAGCAAGATATAATTTCCTTGGGCAAGAGTATTTAAAATTCTGCTCGCGAAACTTGAATTTTCTTTCTTACTTTTATTTGCGGTACGTGTCAAGTGCAACAGACTAACAAAGAAAAAAGTACACACTCACACACACACACATACACACTCAGCTTTATATACATTGAACGCCCACTGTCATGGGGACACGCCCACTTCTAGCTGCTGTTATGGCCCCATTTCCTTTTATTTTTTTCCTTCTTTTTTTCGATTTCCACGTATGATTGACTGCTGGCCCAATGTATCTGCAGCTATTTGTTTTGTATCTGGCAGATACATGCGCGCCAGCTATGCTGCAAATGTGTTACAGTCAGCACTCCAAATGCAATGCTAGCTGACATTTATTGTCACGCACATATTACACACCTATATATGTATGTATATATATAAATATATAAATACATATGTCTTTTATATATGTCTGAATACTTCGCAGATAAATCCTTTAAGCCTGCTGCATATGTCAAGCGCTTTGCTGCTTCAAAATTGATGAGAGTGGCTTTAATAAAAGGGCGTGACTTGCTGTAAATAGCGCTGCCAAACGCCTGACAAGCCCTAAAAATGAATGAAGGGGGTGTGTCAAGGGATGGGGAAAGGAAAGCAACACACCTTACACGTGTGCGTCGTTACCTGTGACAGGTAACAGGATGAAACCTGCTACTCACAATTGCAACATTCTGTGATCCTCTTGATTTCAAAAATAAAATATAACCAAAAACCAAATGCGTAATGTAAACGTCAATCGTTTAAAAATGCAAATTCAAGGTATAATGTTTTTGTTAAAATGTATGTGGCGGCAAAATAGATTTCCACAAATTTATATTCTGAGATCCGAATCGAAATCGGTGTCAATTTTGCTTCGTTTTTCTGAATTAGCCTGAGGCTAGACGACACAAAATTAAATCGTATCTCCCAGTCGGTAATACCCGACTAGAGCTTTCATACTTGTTTTTTAATGCCTTGTGCGTTGCTTTGGTCCTAGCAATTGGATTTGAATTAAGTGTCGCAGGATGCGTAACTGCGGTTACTCAGGTTACGCCAGCAGTGCCAAAAAGGGCCTAGATATACATATATTTACATACATACACTCATTTGAGTGAGGCATCCTTTCTATATACATAATTCTGTCTAAATCTCTGCTTTTTGTATTTTTTTTTTAAACAAACTCTCTTTGCTTTGAATGGCAGTTGATATCTATTAATTTTTTTTTTTATTATTATAAATATAACATTTCTGTTAAAGAAAAACATAATATTAAAACATTCATAAGTTATTGAATGAGATTTTGTTCTATTCTATGAAATTTACTATTTTTATTTTAAATTAATATTATACCACGACTTGTTATGAAAATAAATATATAGACTTTAAGAATTTATGTAATATTTACAAATTTTATTAAACATCGCTCATAAAAATAAATTTATTTTATTTGATTTTCTTGGGTTGCTTTAACGCTTTTTCTTATCGCAGCATTTTCAATCTCTAATCGATTTTTAAGCTCCATTTGCATTTGCCTTCACTTGATGTTTGGCGTTTGGTTAGCTCAAGGCGCGAATATAAATTATTTCAGATACAGATTCAGATACCGCCAGGTGTTTGTTTGGTTAGATATTTCAGAGCCTGTGGCTCCGGTTGCCAAATTTGAATATGAATCAATTTTCATTGGAAATGTGGCGCACAGCTTAAGATAACCTCGCTTTATATTTACATATACATGTCTTTATGTGTGTGTGTGTGTTTGTGTGTGTTAACGGTGTGTAATTCAATAAGGAAGCTGCCAACTAAAAATGCGCCTAAATTAGCTTTTATGTGCAAATTATGCCGCCTCATTATGCCAAATGGCCAAAATAACAATCAAAGTGCTGCCCCACATAGAGAATTCCCAAAAAAATTTAATTAAATTATTAAAGGAATGCGGTAAGCCACAGACCAGGCAGATAAACAAATAAACAAACAGACAAGCAGACAAAGACAACAAAAATATAAATAAATAGACGAATACGAATAAGAAGAAGAGCAGAGTAGAATACTTTCCCAGTTGGAGAAAAAGGGAACTGCCTAAGGGAGTAAATAATGAAAGTCAAGTCAAGTTACGAGCGAGAAAAACAAACAAACAAACAAACATAGAAACATTGGACATTGCGCAGATACAAATACATTATGCACAGACTTTCATCCACAGATACGAATGCGAAATGCCAAATGCGAAATACGGCTGGGAACAACCCAAAATAAAATACCCAAAAAAAGTCCTTAAAAGGTTTTCAGTCAGGCTGGGCGACTACTTAATGCGCTGAAAAAAAACTGAAACTTAAAGAACTTAATTATTATATTAATATAATAAAGTTAACGTAAAAAATGTATATAATTATTTTATTATAAATCAGCAATACTTGTTCAAAATTTCTGAATAAGTTTTGATTTGTAAGACTTTTCATAAATTGAACAAATTTACAAATAGAAGAATGATCAAGAATTTGTTATTTTATTGCAGTTATTTCTTCTTAACTTAAAGTTTTAATATTCGTCTTAACTTATTTTATATTTCGATCTACTGTACTACTTCAGCTTAAGCAATTTCAATAAATATTTATTTTTCGTTTTTTTTTTTTGTTCAATAATCCATAAATTTGAGAGAATACTTATTTATGCTATCCAATAGTTAATACCTTGGGTTCACTTGAATTACAGGGTATAAGCAAGTGTCAGTTAGATTGTTGTCAGCCTTCCACAGAGTATCTGAGTGCAAACAGCTGTTAGGTAGACTTTTATTTAACACACGGCAAATTATGTGCATTTATTTGTTGTTGTTGCTTGTTGCCACACGCAGATACATTTTGCTGGTCCGAAAGATACGAAAAGGTGCACAGGATTGCTTTCCTCTTCTTCTTCTTATTCGTCTTCTTCTTCTACTACTTCTTTTATTTTGCTGGGATGGCACATTAATAAATGTATTTCATTTTCATTTGAAATAAACTGGCGCCAAATAGTTTCACGTGCAGTCAGCAAAACTTTGGCTCCATCAACAAATGCGAACGAAAAAAGAAGAAGATACTTTTCAATGTATCTTCTGCTTGTCTTGTGTGTATCTTTAACTCTGCGTCAAAGCTTTTAGCTTCAGATACTCTTTAAAATGAGACATGTTGTTTGCTTTTTCTGGTTCATTAAGCTATCGAAACATATTTTCTAATGTTTGGTATTTTATTAAGAAATCCTTAATTATTATTAACTTCTAACAAATATTAGAATATTATAAGGATTTTGTATCATATAAATTGAAAGAAATAAAACCTTTGTTACAGCTTCAATAATAATATGTAACATAATATTAAAACATATTTTTCATTTATAAATATGTTAGATAAATTATTTAATAACTAGGTTCGAATTTAATTTAGTTTTAAAGAACTAATTAAATGCGATAGTTAGTTAAATTAGTTGATTACATTTTTTCTATGCTCTAAAAATATTTATAATCTTAGGGTATTCAAAATTCGTCTTTATCGCCACATATTTGTTGCCTGCTGGCACTTCATTGTTCTGGCTGCCGCCTTCGTCTTTATGCGTTTTTCTCATTTCAGTCTGTCTCGCAATTTTCTTATTCTTGGGGTTACGGCTGCTTGAGCATATAAAAAGAGAGAGTGTGTGTGCGAGAGTGTGAGAGAGAGAATGAGTGAGGAATGGAGAAGGGTTGGGGGGGTGACGTTGGTTTTGATATTTTTGCTTTTATTTTTATTGTGTCTGCTGCTGGTTTCTGTTGCCTTTGCTTGGGAACTCGTCGACTTTGTACTACGCGCTTTTTTGGGCATTGTGCCCTGCTGCTTCTTCTTCTTCTTCTGTTGCTACTGCTGCTGCTGCTGCTGCTGTTGTCTGCAGCTGTGTGGCAAAGTTTATTTTCATTAGTTTTAATGCTGCTCATTATGCTCATAGCCATCGTCTCAGATGTCTACCGATGCGGCGGTTGTATACGTGTCTGTATTTGTATCTGTATCCGTATCTGTATCGTTGTCTGGTTGTCGCTTCCCTTTTGCCTTGAGGTTTACATTGTGTGCATAGCACAGAACAACTGATTGCTGTTAATAATAATTGCTGCTGCTGATGTTGTTGTTGTTGTTGTGGTTGTGGTTGTTGTGCCAAAGTCAAACCCCCACCCAGAGCTCGAATACCCAGACTTGCGGTAAAATATATTTTGGAATGTTTGTCCCATCGATAACGCAATTTGTTTTGCCTACCTATGCAAAGTTCACGGAATTCTCGACCTAAAAGGTAAAACATTATTTGTAGATGGGGAGACGCACATTAATGGGAATATATTAAGATGTCGAAGTAAATTTATAGTAACTCTTTAATGTTGAGCTGTGTTTTTTTTTTTTCAAAAAATAAATAAATAAATAATAATTAATAATAATAAATAATAAATAATAAATAATAAATAATAAATAATAAATAATAAATAATAAATAATAAATAATAAATAATAAATAATAAATAATAAATAATAAATAATAAATAATAAATATAGAATAATCAGCAATTAATAATAAATAACGAATAATAAAGAATGAGTGTAATAAATAAGAATTAATGTTATTTTTCAATATTTCCAGTACATTTTAAATATTGTATTTAATTTAAAAAACTTAATCTCTTATAAATTGCTGTTATTTTTCACACTTATCGTTAATCTCTCCATATCCGATCTTATCAATCAACTCTCCAAGTTCGCCGCTTTTCCGTTCGTTACGGCTCAATTTTCGCTAAATAATTTCCCACTAGCAGTCACCAAACCCTCGAAGCCAACGCACAACGTTTTAACCCGTCGAAAAATGTTCATTTGATTTGCATAAAATTGATTAACGAGCAGCAATCAACCAGGGACCCGACCATAAAAAGGGTTAAAGAGAGCGAAATTTATTAAGCTTCGTGTTCCTTAGGAAAATACAACCAGAATTTCATAGATTTGACCGCCTTTTTTTATGACGGCAGCAGAGGGTATCTTGAATGTGTTAGGCAATATGTCTCCTTAAATTATTATTATGTATTTGATTGATCAGATAAATCAATTGCCTTTATACAGATAGATATAACTTTTTTAAGCAATCTGTTTTTTAAGCTCTTTTAATGTAACTTCGAATATTCATTTTATTTATAAATAAAATGTAGATTCGTTTTATAATTAAGGTATAAATGTAATAATTATACAGATATTACATAAAAATGATGTTAATAAAATTTATGTTTTACATTTCTTAAATTGAGATCCGTCTTGAAAATCTAAGCTAAAGGGCATTAAATCTTTAGAAAACAAAAAAAAAAAACACAGATAACCATTCCATTGTCGATTTTATTTTCATTTTCTAACTGATTTAATCAGCTGTTCCGGCAAATTGAACACGAGACGGTGAGACTTAAATTTGATTCTTATGAAATTACGCTCTGCTGGCAATTCTCTGACCAAGTTATAATAAAGTCGAGTGTTCGAGTGAGAATTTCATGTAATACGAGACCGGGCCGGGCCGGGTCGCATGTGTCTTGAGGCGCTTGTGTGTGGCTTAAATGCTTGGCTCAGTAGTAACGCACATGTTCATAATGGTGGCCAAGGCTAAATTTTGCTACCCTTCACAGCAAGGTTTTCTGTTCTTCTTCTTTTGTTCTTTTTTTTTTTTTTTTTGTATTATATTTTTATATTTTTTATTTGCTGCGGGTTTTGAATTTCCGGTTTTTGTGGAAAATCCAAGTCAATGACAGCCGCGACGCAGTTGACGCACAGGCAATTAGTGGCACAGTGGCTACGATAAATATGCTCACACAGATATATTTTAGTGGCACGGTGGCAGTTAAAAAAATATACGAACGTACAAATCTATTTTAATATTCTATTTTAGTTTGGTGGGATTTGAAGAATATTTTACATATATTTGTTATTTATGTTCAACCATAAACAAACAAAGACTCAGTTATTTGTTATACATACACACATATATGGGGATATATGATATGATGTGTGTGCATACATAAATAAGAATATTTTTTATTGTTTATCAATAACTTTTGGCACTCTTATTTAAATATTGCATCTGCAATGGATTACAACAAAATGCTTTAACATAGTTACAACTATTTGTTTATGAAATACGCATACAATATGTATGTAAATAAATAAATTGTAACATAAATCAACAGAAATATATATGCTGTAATCCAATATAAAATAAACCTTAACTTTATTATTAAAATGTTACATTTGCAAATATAGAAAAATATGTTTGACATTTTTTTATGAACGTGTTAACTGTGTAAAAAACTTTTGTTTTAGCCAATGAGAAATGTGTAAGACAGCTTTCAATGTGATATTAAATGTCTAAAAAATTAAGTTTATCTGCAAAAGTCTTTTTAGGGATTTTGGTTGACTTGACAAAGTCGACATTTAAATGTAAATCTGTTAAAATCGGATTTCAGTTTTATGCTGTTCAATCTCAATTTCTCTCTTTGGGCTCTCTTTCGTGCTCTTTTTATTTAAGCTGCGCAAACAGTTCTTTATTTAAAAAAAAAAGAAGAAAAGAGAAAAACAAAGGCAGAGTAGGAATTGAATTAAATAGGCGTATGGAAAAAAAAAGAAAAGCGAACAAACAAACGTATAATAAAAGGAAAGCACTCGCTCAATTTCAGCCGGGCAAGCATTTTACTTTATTTTTGCCCTTTATTTGAAATATACGTATATGTATGTGTTATATGTGTATGAAATATTTGGTCAAAACAATTACCAAACAATTGTTGGGGGGAGTCAGAGCCATAAAGTCAGCCAGTCGCACGCTTCAGTTCATTTAAATGTGATTTATGCACAGGGGCCCAAACGAACCGAATCCGAAATAAAACTGACTGACTGACTGACTTACTAACTGACAGACTGACATTTCCTCTGAAAAAAACTTGGCATCATCATAATATAATATTTTTTTTGTTTGTTATGTATACCCTGCTTTTTACATATAATCGCATTAGCAAACAAATTGCAAAAGAATCATGTTTAACGCAATGCCAGCCAAAATTTTGAGTAAGGTCAGGAAAATTATTTTGTAATGGGTCGAATTACTATTTTGCAACGACGTTTTTTTTGTTTCTTTTATTTTTTTTGTCAGCTGAAATAGCTTTTAACTGTAAATAAGATTTACTGTTTTTCATGGTGGCAAAATTATAAAGTGCTGTCTTAAACTTATGATGGAGTGTTCGAGTTTATGCTAAATGGGATTATGTTAAACTTATGGAAAGTGATTTGAAGCCATTTTAACAGAAAACAAATATATTAGTATTATTTTTATATTATGTTATTTTAATTATTCATAAAACAATTTTGTACATATATATAATATACACTAAAATAGATTTTATGTAACAATCAACTAAAGCAGATTTTCCATATATGTATTTATTGAAATATTACAAAAATGTTAGTTAAAATAATATTTAAAAAATACTATATTTTTTTAATAATTTATTTGATTTAGTTTTATATTTCCTTTAAATGGGAATATATACATATCTAATTTTTTTAATATATTGTATTTTTCTTGAGTAATCTTGTATTTTAAGCAACTTTGGCATATTTGGGTCAATCTAGCGTTTTTCGCGTTCCGGTCAAGGTTTTTTTTTTTTCATTTTCACATTTTACATAGTTCATGACCCACAATGTAAGTCAAGCCTGAAAATGATTATCTGATCTGATTTCTGTTGGAGATATGATTTACATTTTAACAAATAAGAATTTTTAAATTTTTGTTAAGTTTAATTATACGTAATATAATTATAATTTTGGTACTCTTTGCAGTTGCTTCACTTATATTCTTCTTCAGTTGCCTTTGCTGGAAAACCCTTAATTGAATTATGGTTTTGTTTTAAATGCGCTTTGAGAATAAATGTGACGGAAACTCAACCTCCAAAAATGTTTCACTGGGGCACATGATATCAAGGGGCTGTTATTAATATATTATTTATGTGGTCTATTTAGGGGTTAAATTGTAGGGTAGGTTGCTTGCCAAGCATCGTACACACATACACACACACACACATACACCCAAAGGGGTTGCAATTGATTAATAATCCGTTTTCGTGCGCTCTTAAATTACGACAAAAGCAACAAAATTGTTTAAAGTAAATGCCATTCGACGATTGAGATTTTAAGCCACATCGAATAATTAGCCAGGAATGTGTCTTGTACATTTAAGTTGTCTGAAAAATATACATATGTATATAGATTAATATATATATATAATGCATGTATACAACATGATGCTTGTGTAAGTTTTGTTTAAGTATAGATATTACCTGTTTAATAACAGAATATGCATTTAAACTTCTATACGATTGCGTTAATACTTATTTAGATTTATATAATTTGTTTTAAATTGTTTTCTTTACATGTTATTATTATTTTTGTATATTATGTATGTCTGTACTATTTATTTTCCTTTAATGATTAAGATATTTTGACAAATGCACTAATCAGTTTAACAGCAAATAGTTAGCAAGATAAAAATGATAAATTCACTTTTCGATTTGATATCTAGGCAGAATGTTTGCTTAAACCATTTGAGAGCCTGTGAACACAATAGCTAATATCCATTTTCTCTTCACATCTGCTCCACACGGGCTTTAACAAAGCCAAATTGTTGCCTTGGCCGTAAAAGGCTTAAGCTAACGCCTTGTGCTGCTCCACAGATATTGCACAGTGGTTCAATATTCATTGTTGAACATATACATGAATAAATATATATTCCAAGAATATTAAATATATTTATTGTTGTTTTGATAGTCATTGTCATGTATTTATTTTTTTATACATTTAGTTGGACTATCAATTCGTTCCGATTAATACAGAAAGCTTATCTTTTCATTATCAAAAATACATAAAATTTTTGATAACTGTAGCTGTAAAGCAATTAAATCTTTATGGTTGTTGATAAAAATAAAGTTTTTTGGAAATAGAGATTTTTACATTTATTTTGTATGTGTATGTGTACTTAATAAACGTATTTCATGTCTCACCTCAAAATCATTATTTGAGTCATATTTATGTGTTGTTGCCCCACGGTGCGGCAAAGGAAAAGCAGCAGCCGTTGCTGTTGCATTGGTTTCCTCCCTTCCCTCTCGCAACTCAATAAACATTAACATTGCACAATGCACAAGCTTTAAACATTTATTACTTAATACAATTTAATTTCCACGCCATTTGTGCAATGTGCAGGCGGTTGCTATTGTGGTAGCGTTGACAACAACACCAACAACTACAACAACAACAACTACAACAGCAACAGCAATAACACATTACATGTAAAAAGCAACTACAACACACAGCTGCTCGGAGGCGATACAGAGACCACAACACAGCGACAGAAACATTGACAGCGTTTTTTCCTCTTTTATTGTAAATACCCTGCATACTTTTAAATGATGTGAGAAAGGCATGCTATGCAAATATATGTTGTATATTATATATATACTTGATCATCATCAATATTCTATCCTAACCGATTGATTTCCAATCAATAAAAAACACATTTTGTACTGATCACTTACATTATAATGGGTATCTTCGCTTCCTATGAGCTCTGTAAATATTCCAATTAATATTCATATATATATATATTGTCTATTTCGGTAAATTAAATTGATCTAGGTCGATTCCCAATTAAATGAATATTTATGTACTTAGCTTTCTTCAAAGCAAAATTGTCTTGGGTATCTTGTAGTCGGTCAGTTGTACATCGATAAAGCTTAACATTATTTTATTTTATAATTTTCACAATGCCTGCCACACGGATTTTCATAGCTGTAGATGTTAACAGGCAACAGCTGACCAAATGGCCTCAGAAACCCATCTACCCCCTCACACATTGTATGATAATTATTAAACATGATTATGGAATTTCAACAATTATTATTAATGAAGATCTGAATGGTTCACGCATGCTATACTGCCAATTCACACACACACACACACACACACCGACAGATATTCCATATATTTCCTTGTAAATTGTAATTAAAGCAACAGCAGTGCACATTGCGTATACGCAATGTGGTCCCCAGCCTTCTGTTTATGCATACAGACATGCATATAAGTATTTATATATGTATATATATATATATATATATAATTTTGTGTGCTGTGTGCAATTCATGATTAGTTGAGTTGCATTGCGCACAAAGTTGGCAGCTGTTGAACTTCTTGTTGTTGTAATACGCGCATCCAAAGTCTGAAAGCCACAGTGAAAAAGTGAAATGATGTACGAAATTGTTTGCTAACTTTTAAACGCTAAGTCTATTATTTAATGCGCTTGTTACAATTTTTGTTGGCTATAAGCGACTTATGCGTTGTTTGTTGGTTAAATTGGGTGTAGAAAAGTAAAATGTTTCTTTAAAGTGGATGCATAGATGATAAACTATTAAATATTAACTGGTTGACTGCTTTACAAAATATTTCCTCTAATAAGCATACAAATTTATCAGAAATAATAATAACATGCAACTTTGTTACTGAACTATTTAGGTGGAAAGTAAATCCTATAAAGGTGTTTTTTCTGTTTGATTAAAAATGCATTGTCATTTTATTACTTTTGAATTTAATGAATATGTTTTAGTTTATATGTAAGCAACTACTCAAGCGAACTTTTGTGTGTGTTCTGCTACATGGCACTTAAATATAAATATGTTATTAATTTTTATAGAGCATCAAAGTGTTTAATGCACTTAAAGTTCGCACTTGTCACATATTTCTTTTTACTGTTTTCTGAAAGTGAGCTGCGGAAACTTGATTCAATTACTTAGCGACTGGCAGTTGAAATAAATGGCAGCTCGAGTGCACACGCTGGATTTACTAGTAATTTACTGTTCACAGACACACACACACATACACATATATATGTACGTATATAATATATTTACGTGTATGGGTGGATAATTTAACGCATACTCTGGCAGCCTTTGCATACCACTTTGACATTCTACTGCAGTTTTTGTATGCACTTTGTCGGCATCGTTTTTTAAGAGTTGTGGGTGGAAGGGGTTGTGAAAAGGGTTAGTGAAAGGAATGGGAGAGGGGTGGGATTGTTGGCTTCGCCCGCAGCTCAAATGCCGTCAAGACAGCGAGACAAAAGACCTCTTCGGCTCGTAACCATTAAAAAGAAAAAGAGAGTAAAAAGCAAAAAATCTAATGAATTAAAATGTGAAATGAATTAGTTTCTTAGCTGCAGTTTTTATGGCCCTTGGCAGTTCGTTGTTGTGTATATGAATGTGTGTAACACATAGGGAATGGAAGTGTGTCTGTGTGTTAGATATAAGGGAAGGCCAAAAATAATGATGGACAGAAGTCTAACTTTGTGCTTTGTAAAAATAAGGGATCAAAGCAAATGAGAGTGACTGCAAAAATATTAAAAATGTATCGATATGTGTAACTGTATGTTAATACTATACTATATTCAAATAATAATTATAAAAAATAAATTAAAGAAAGAGTAAAATACTATTTGATAGCAATTTCGGTTTTTGTTGTGTTTGCAGTAATGACAAACATCTATTACTATTACTATTTTATACAAACCCATTGCGATTTATATATATTTTTATACGTTTTATATATTTATAGAGATATTTTATGTATGCAATAAATAAACATTTATCTCTGTATTTAAAGTGCATTTATAACAAATAAATCTAAAAAATCAATGCCATAAAATATTTAATGACTTACAATTTATAAGCAATAAAAATGATAAATAAATACTTAAGGCTGCAAACTCATTATTTTTATAGTTGTTCGCATTTGATGAAATCTTGAAAACATGGTTTATAATTAGCAATAATAGTTGTTAAATATTTCGCAAAGTGAAATATTGCACATTTGGTCCATTAAATATTTAAAGTCAATTTACTTGGAATGCATTAGTTTAGATGTGCATGAATCTCGCCTCGGCAAATAAATAATAATTGCACGCATACACACATTTGTATAATAACTAATAATTATAAATATTTTTTAATGTTCATTTTGCAAGTGTTATAGCAAAAATTACACAAAGCAACAATAGAAACATAAGCAACAACAATTAGTAGTACACGCACATCGAACAATAATTTATATCGTGTCATATTGTAAAACACGCCCCATCTACCTCCCGCCCCTCCTCTTCACCACATTTCTCTCATCCATTTTCCAAAAATTGTGTAAAATTTGTTTGTTTTTTTCTTTTTTTGGCTTTTTGCAATTTAAACAAAATTGCATTGTGATGCTCAATTGTCCGATTATTTGTGTAATTTGCATTTGTGAATTGAGCGTTAATTAGATGTGCATAAAATACGCAAAAAACAATAATTAAAATGCAGAAATGTTTGTGATTTAGTTAAATTGTTAAAATTCTACACAATTTTCATAACACCGCAAATTTACCTTACTTTATAACCATATTATATTATATTATATATTGAAAACTGTTTTTAAGCAATACTATATATGATTTATACAATACACAGATATTTTATTTTATCTTACATTACATTTATTTATATTTATTCAAACGGATTTGTTAATATTTAATAAAGATTTGGCTGACTTTTCCTTATACATATATAACAAGAAATAATAAATAATTACGAATCCGATTTTGGTCTTATCATCAATGGTAAAGACGTGTTCCCTGCACTCCATGCAATTTTTTTCCCGGTTTTAATCTCACATTTTCTTATATAGATGATGTAATTGGGTGGATTTAAAATGGAGTTAATTTGGAATCGAGCAAGAATTGAGATTCCCTTTTTTTTTGAATACTTATATTATTATTATAATAATATTTTTATATTTAGTAGGAATTTTTCAGTCGAATGTGTTTGATTACGTTATACAAACATTTTTTGTTAGAAATGGAATTTCCCAGTGGTCGATCTGTATAATTCACTGTCGATCGAAAACAATATACGCTTTGAATATTAAGTTAAAAAAAAGAAAATGTTTTAGACTAGCTGCGTACGACTAGAAGATACTCTGTTCCTTTACTATTTGTAGCTGTTGTGCTCGTATTATGAATCATGTTTTGTCTGCCACTCATTGTACTTCCCTATAATACGATTTCGTATTCAAAGTATACTTATTCACGTGTAGAATATATTTTTTCATTCCTTAAGATCAATTAGAATCTATAAAGGTGACTTGATAGGCTTTTATAATTATTCACAGCGAGAATTCTCGAGTTCTTATCTTTGGGAATAACTGGTTTTTTTTTGTGTTTTTGTTTTGTTTTCTTACTTCCTACCAGGAAGGAAACATTTTTCCCGGCTGCACTTTGCTCACTGGAGTAGTTTTTAATTTGAATACTTTGCGTTTTGTGCGCCCAAAACTCTTGAACCCTGTCATCCGCACAGGGTTAAAGTTGTGTAGTCCTTTTTTTTGACCTTTTTTTCCTTTTTTTTTTTGTGTGATTTGCATTTTTGTTTGTGCCGTTGAGCATTTAACAAAAAATATTAAAAAATACCTCAAACCTTATATTTGATATAAATGCTTATGAAGTTAACTAAAAAGTTTTGAATTTTCTTTCCACTTGCAGGCTACGCAAAAGATATTTCCGGAGTTGAAAGAGGTAAGTGCTACAACTACAACTGTAATTCAATGGCAAATGTCTGGCAAGTTTTCATGCCATATATTTCTTGAAACCCACCTTATCAAAATGTGGTCTTCTCCTTACTTACTTAACCATAAAAATGTGAAGTAAACATACTTAAAAGTTTAAGTGGGTTATTTTGTGGTCTGAAACGAAACCGAAACTCGTAATTTAAATATTTAACACGGCTAGAAGTGAAATGAGATATGATAAAAGACATAAAACTTGGGTAATACGCAAATATTTGAACTAATTTTGTCATTACACACAAAGTCTTTGTAGAGTATGTATTATTTGAGAATCTTTTGGAGTGTAAATTAGTGATAAATTACTGAAATATTTTATAATGTGATTTCTAAACGAAAGTCAAATTTTGTGTCAAGTTTTTTGTGCATAAACTTTCCTTAGCCTTAAATTAATATTTAAAATTATATTTATTTTTATGTTTTTCTAGTTTTATGAAGATACAAGTAAATTAACATTTTCATAAATGTTGAAGGACTTAAATTGAAATTAACATAATTTCCATTAGTGGTATAAATGTTAATAAAAGGTCTGGTAATGTTAAAATGAAACTTTTCTAATCCACAACAACAAATGCAGGGTGTGTTTGGGTGGCCTTTTGGGCACGGTCTTGGGCCAGCGCCATAAAATAGCCGAAGAGTCCAAAAGACCGCTAAATATTGGCCGGAAAAACTCCATGTGCAGCTTTTACGGCGCTCTTGGACCATTCACACGCCGGCACTTCTCCAACCAGGCTGCGAGTGCTCCCCATTGTGCAATTTATTACACGTATGTGCCGACAAACATTTGAAAAAAAAAATTAGCCACAGTGGAATATCAGTCTAAAAACAAAAAAGGAATAAACTTCAAATTAGGTGACAAAAATAATTTGAAAAATATAATCAAAAATATGAAATATATTTTAACAGGGGCTTAACATTATTTTGAGGGAAAACTTAAAAAATATTATTATTAAAATAAAATACAGTAACAATTTAAAATAAATTATTTTGAGTTAAAACTAAAAAAATATTATTATTAAAATAAAATATAATAATAATTAAAAATATACTACAATATATATCATATAACTAAAAAACAAGTAAATATAAAATATAACTAATATCAATAAATTGTTATTAATATATATTCGTAACATATTTGTATAAAATATTCGTATAAACAAATTGTTGTATTGTTATTATACTTCTTTTTATTTTCATTTATTTTTTTTATTTGTTTTTTCAAACTTTGACACTTGGAGTAAACTAACTCATAGCTTGGTTCCACTGTGCTTGTGTGAGGGCCAACTTTGGAGCCGTCTCAGCCATTTGAAAGTCCCGTTAGTCCATGCAGGTTGCGCTGTCGACTGTTTGTTGTCTGTCTGCCGTCTGGTTGGCTCCAATGGAAGGGGCAAAGGGAGCACTTGCTGCTGCCAAAGTTGTTGTTGTGCATGCAAATGTGTGTTGCATGCTGCACAGTGTGCTAAATGGGCGTGGCAAACACATACAATAACACAAGGCTACATAAGTTTGTGTTTTGGCTGGTGTTTGTTTATTTATTTTTTCTTCCCATTTTATGATTCTATTTTATGTCGCGCCTGTTGGCCAGCCTTCGAGTAGTTGGCGCAAAATCAATGAAACTGTTCGCAAAAAGACCCGATAGTCGTGCAAACTCTATAACCGTCTGGCTATTTGCTGCACCCTGTCATTATTTATTGAAAATATTGTTTGATGAGTTTTTACTTTGGCCGGCGCGCTCCGAGCTCCGAGTATTGAACCAGGTTTAACTGAGGGCCACGCCTCCAGCCTCTCAACTCCTGTTACAATATTCACAGCCAGCAGCTGCTGCTGCTGCTGCTGCTGCTGCTGCTGCTGCTGCTGCTGCTGCTGCTGCTTGTTGTTCCTGTCCCGTTGCGGTCAATGTAATGGTTTTTGTGGCTCTGCTTCTGCTACTGCTGCTCGTACTTCTGAAAATTGGTTAAATCGGTAAACTTTTGGCCACCCACTTGTTTTTCGGAGGCCTTAACTTGGCTGAAAACTATGTGGGCATTGGCCCAAAAAGTTCTTCGCAATTGCCTGCATTTGCCTAAGTTGGCTTATTTTGGCGCATGTGGCTAGTGGCTTTAAGGGTTACAGGGATTACGCATAGTTTCTAGTTTGCTATGCCAGAATTGCTTAAGATTCTTAATAATACTCAATCAGACATCTTTGAATATATTAAAATATATTTATTTTCAAAGTTTCATTCAGCTTAGAACTTTCACTTGAAACAATGTTGTAACTATTTTAATTTTATTTTGTATTTTGTACTTTCTGGCTTAGTTATAATATTGAAAGTATCTTTAAGGATCTTCATAGTTCTAACAAAAACAGAGAAATAATATTGTATGCCATATAAGTTAAGATATAAATTTATGTTTTACTTCCTTAATAATAAAATATATTTCTGTAATACTTTAATGTAGTCATAATTAAAAGGCAAAAATCATCTAGAACTTATTACTTTATTAAAGTAAAAATAATATTAAAATCATATGAAGCTCAAGAGTATTTCATCTTTCTTATTGTAATTTATTTTTTACATATATATTTTGATTCTTACATACATATTTACTATTTATTTTTTTTTTTTTTATAGCCACTGATTCTTACATATATATTTATTATTTTGATTTTTAAACAGATCTAAAAATATTCACTTCTTTTCTATTTCAAGAATTCTTTTGCTAAGGTCAATTTAAATTGCATCGAACTAGGTGTAAAAACATTTTTTAAATTTATTTCTATTGTAAAATATTGTAGAGAGATCCATAATTAAGATCTTGCATAAGCACTTTCCCTCATTCCATTTGAGTAATTTTGACACATAACAGAGAGGAATCAGCGGACCGAAAATCTAACCGAACCGTTCCATGATTATTCGGTACTATATGCCTAAAAACTGGGATTGCGATACTTTGTAGAGCCGCGGCTAAAAGTTGTTTTGCCCTTTGGCAGCGACACAACAAGTTGGCCAACTGCACAACCAAGTCTCGCTGTGTTTATGTCTTTCTGTCTTTTTGCATGGGATAAAAAGTATCTCGACAAACGTAAAAAATGTTTCCACTGATTGCGTGGGCGTAGACGAGAAATGCTATTAACTGGTCGGGGTATCATCAACACCCTTTTTCCTCCCACATCGAGTACCAATAGTCTGCACTTTGCTTCTTTTTTTTTTCTTTATTTTTTTTTGTTCATCTTTTCTCTGTTTTATAGCACATACATATATCAGCGCTTGTACCGCTTAAGGGCACACGGCTTCACTTTATACTCTATTTTTTTTTTTTTGCTCTCTGTCGGTCTTGATAATCGCATCAACTATAGATTTGTAATATGAAGCGGAAGAAATGGTTACAGCCCCGTTTCGTTTCAGCCCACAGATAAATGAAAGTCATTGGGATTCGATTGCCAGAGCAATTTATTGGTTAGGAGCGCTATTAATGCTGGTCTCTAGTCCTAATCATTCAGTTTTACCTCTTGGATTCAGTTAGAATATGCAAAAATATCCAGTGCTCTAGACGATATAGATTTTATATTTGAATACTTACTTTCCAAAAATTACAAACAATAGTAAAAAAATTAAATACATAAATTAAATTTCAGTTTAAAAAAAAGAATCGACATTTTTAAAATTAAATAATTAGACGAAGTTAATTATAATTAGTAAGAAGAATTCTAATTCTCAGAGGGAAGATGCAAGAAATAAGATTTAAAGGATATAAATTGTGAAAATAATAATAAGCTATATATATTTATCACAATTAAGAACGATACATGGATTCGAGAGTATTAAAACTGATAAAAAAAACTGAAAACATAATAATTACATAATTTATGAAATTAATTGAAAGTACATGCAAAAACCAAATTGTTAAAATCATAGAAGCATATGAAACGGAAGAGTGAAATGTGAAACGGGAAACGAAAATGTGTAACAAAGAAAAAAAGAGGATTAACGATAAGTAAAAAAAAAAACAACGTTGATTAACACTTTGGCAAACACACACAACTTATAATAGAGCGTGTTTGCACGATGTTTAAGCTCGTGCATTATGTATGTATTATCAAACATGGGCTTATTTGCAGCTACAACAACATTAACAACATTTTCTATGCAAATTGTTAAAAGTCTGGAGTCACGGTGAAGTTTTAATACTGTGTAGGAACATCATCATTGCATTGATACTTGTCATCATGATGTTGCACAAATGCCAAGCAAGGGCTATATGTGTGTGTGTGTTTGTGTGTGCGTGTGGGTGTTTATAGGTTGAAGTTTGTACTTTTAACGCCCAAACAGATTTGGCCGTATCAGTGGCAAAGCAGACGCTTTGGCTATCAGGGATTGGACGAGAGGAGGAATACGAAGAGCTGCCATTTAGCCACGTTTTGTTTGTCTTTCCAGCGTCTCCTTTGCTTTGCTTTGCTTTGCTTTTGTGTGTGTGTGTGTCTCTCTGTATATATGTATGTAAAGTTGAAGCCATTCTACAATACACGCTCATTTACGCTGTCTGATAGCCGTCGGGCATATTCATATCCGTTGTCTTTTAGCCGGATACGCGATACTTCGACTGCAACGGTGACTCAAGCTGGAAAATAATGTTGCATGCTGCATGCATTTGGTTTGCTGATAAACTTGCTTCGAATATCCTTGAAAATATGCGAATCCCTTTTGCTTCTCCAACTACAATTCTGCTCGCCATAGTCTGGCCGCAGTGATTAAACAAAATCGGTATATATATTGTTTACCTATTATATACATATATATATTGTTTACCTATTTTACAGCTGTTGGAATTGTTATCGTGCTTGTGCTTAGATTTAAGCTTGGCTTTTGGCATTAATTGCCTCATAACCTTAAACAATTTTTGTTTTCTTTTCTGTATTGTCTGGTTTTTGCTTGTGACTCACCTAAATGGCTTTCCATTGAAAGGCTTTTCTTTTTTTCCACTTCTATTGAGTTTTTATTACGCTTCATTGTTGGCAGCAGACTTTTCTTTTGTTCACTAATTGTTGAGATTTTCCTTTTGCTCATTCCATATTATTGATTCCAATTTGAACTGTGGCTATAAATTCAATAGCTATTAAGAACTTTGTTAAATACTAGCAAATAATAATTAATTATTAAAAACAATACTTGAACATTTAACGAATTTTAAATACGTGCATTTCAGCACCTTTTCGATTTTCCTTAGCCAAATTTAGTCAAATGTATCTCAAAGTTTTCTTCACAATTTGTGGATTGTCATCCGGGGTTAATGCAACATGCAACTTGGTGCAACGAACATCGAACGCTTCAGCGGACCGAATCGAAGTGAACAAACGAACACTAAAAACGAACTCAAAGCAAATTAAATTGAAAAACGAAAATTTGAAAATAAAATAAAAGATTTAACATGAGAAATAGCATGAGTTGAAAGTCAAATATTAATAAAACGAATAAAACATCGTTTAAAATGTTTAGCAACATAAATATAATTAATGTGCCGTATATAAAATATGTGTATATTACATAGAACATTTGTATATATTGCTATATATATATATATATATATATATTGTATGCATATATAAACATTTTATTCAAGGCGCTTTCTAAAAAGACGAAATCTTAATAAATACGTCATCATTTAAGCCTGCAATCAGATGAATTATCAACAGAACACATGAACTCTGGCTTTACAAATATATAAATACATGTTTATATGCATATACATATACATATGTATTAACCTTTGGCATTGCTTATCATTTTTGACGCTCATGTGTTTGACATGCATTCTATACAAAATCGGGGTATATTGCATTTATAAGAAAACGTTTTCAAAATGAATAATTTGTACATTTCTTTTTATTTTATTTGTTATTTTATATTTTATATATTCTACCATTTTCATACTATCGATAAATATCGATTTTGAAGCAAACACAATTTATACATATTTATTTAAAGAAAAAACGATGCCATAAGTAGTTGTTCAAGAAGACTTGGTTCTTATCATCATTTGTGTAGACTTCAGTGGCAAAAGAGTCCATCCATTCCAGGAAATTCTGGATTTAGATACTCCAACATCTTTAGAGGTATGCCTTCCATTAAGGTTACTGAAATTGTCATATCATCAGTGGACAGTACAATATGAATGAATTTTTGTATATTTACCAGTAGCCACAATCAGTAAACCACCATCCAGATTCAAATCCCTGAGCACAGTTGTTCCTAGAGTCATCGTTATCTCGATCTGGTGTTGAAAATTTCGTGTTTAAGTGTTTCGCAAAAGAATTGGCAACATTTCCAGAAAATTTTCCAAAGGATTTTATTGCATATGATTCTTTTTCGTTTCCAATTCGGAAATCGTCAAAATGCACATAACGGGTTACAGAATTAAAATCCTCAAGATGTATATAAAGCTCATGGGGTTGAGTATTCGTCAAAAAATAAAGTTTCTCTAATCCCATAAAATACTCGCCGCGCAAATCTCCAAAACCTATTTTGTAGTCGTCCCAGTCTCGGTTAAAGTTCACAGTCCCATCAATACGACGTTGTATTACAATCCACCCATTTCCAGCTAGGTTCGAGTCACATGATACGGAGAATGGATCAATATCGGGCACATTTATCGAATAGACTTCGGTCGGTTTGCCTTGACAAATTGACTCGATAGACATCTTTTTACACTTCGAGAGTTTTGATTCTAGTTGCGTTGTTGTTGTTGCAATATCTTTATGCTCGGCTTTAGTATCTTTAACTGTTTCGTCATGAGAAGAAGCTAACTCTTTTTCCAGAGCTGCAATATTTTTCTTATACGAAGAGCTTAATTCGATTTGTAGTCTGAGTTGAAGATCCTTTTGTCTGATGGTATATCTAAAGTTTTCTAAATCTGCTTCTTGTTGACGGATTTTGTTTTGTAACTCTCCCAACTGGTCTTCCTTTACTCTAATTGAGGCTATGTAGCCTAGAAGAGGCTTTACCACATGATAGCAGTACGCTCCACACATAATATCATTTTCTCTGGATTCCTTCGAACACTGCATTATGTTGAATATTCAAAATTAAACTGTTGGTAATACATTAAAATCACATACCGTGTTATTTGCAGTTGATTTGACAACTAGTGTCAAAAGTGTCAAAAAAATTGTTAAAAATGAAATTATTTTCATCTTTAATTAAATGTTTCCCGATGTGCAACAGTTACGCTACTGAATAATTATCAAAACGATTCAGACTCAAATTGTATTAAGAAAATAATTTGTTGCATTTTTTTGCATTAAATTCATATTTGTGTTTGTTTTTTTCAATCTTATCAGATTAAATGTCAACATGTTTCTCATTGGAATTATATATATTACAGCTTATTTATTTAGATTATAATTAATAACATTTATAATATATTTTTCAAGCTGATGAATTTAATTTTTCGTCACTTCATATTGTAAATCAAAATTTATTTTTCAAACTTTTCTGAATTGAGGTTAGAACCACGGATTTTATGTAAAAGGATATAAAAGTAAAAATATCAAATTTATTTTAAGCTTATAAAAAAGAATATTTGAAAATGATGCATAACATATTGGATAATAGGAATGTCGGACTTCTTATAGATTTGGTTAATGTATTTGATAAATGCAAATTCGGACTGCTTGTAAATGTATGTGTGTGTGTGCGTTTTTTTTTTGTTCATTTTTAGTCCACGCTGAGTTGTTTCCGCTGTTGCGTCCATTACTTATGTTGAATGTGTAATATATTTTATTTCTTGTCTGGCTTTTGCTTTGATAATTAAGCTCTATACTTAAGTGGTGCGTGCGTGTGGACGAGTGGGCGTGGCAGCTGCTTGTAATGCCTATATTAGCAGCTTGTGTGATAATGTTCAGAGTCAGTGTGGAGCATTGTGGCCCCTGCTCCCCTTCACCAACCTCCAAGTCGGATATGAGAACTTGTGTAATGAAAGCAACATAATTACCCAGGCCCAACAATATTTTTGCTTGCCTTCGTGTTGAATTGTGCGTGAAATGAGTATGCGATTAGAGATGGGTGCGTGAGTTATCGTGGCGAGTCGTGTCCCTACGATACAGAATTTATTTGGAACAATATTAACATATTTTGTACAATCAAACTAAAAATTAAATAAATAAATAATCAATATTTTTGCTTGCCTTCGTGTTGAATTGTGCGTGAAATGAGTTTGCGATTAGAGATGGGTGCGTGAGTTATCGTGGTGAGTCGTGTTCCTACGATACAGAATTTATTTGGAACAATATTAACATATTTTGTACAATCAAACTAAAAATTAAATAAATAAATGATTAATTTAATAATATATTAATTAAATTTACATTTATTGTTCTTGTCAGATTTATATATTAATATGAATTTTATTTTTATTTTCTATATAGTTTGGTCATATTCTTTTTTTTATTATTTTATTTATATTTTAATTGATATCTTTTCAGATTATGTTCAATAATTAAATATATCAATTTTCAAATTGGTGTCCAATTAGTTGATTCTGCTTAATTTAATATTCGGCAAGCAACTGGATTTTCCGATTTTTCAATTTGATTACGTTCTTTCGCTTCACTTTTTATTTGCTTATTCTTTTTTTCTTAACTAATTTTAAACCATTTTGTTGTCAGCCTTTTGGATCGGCAGTGCAATTTGTGCTGCAAAGCCAATGGAAATTGGAAAAACTGAAATGAAAACATCCACAAAAGTCACGTTAATGCCTCGGCAATATCCAATTTGCGTTTCGTATTCGTAGAATTTAATTTTTTGTCGTTTTAGTCGGTTTTTCTTTTGGGTTTGCTTTGTTTTCTGCTTTAAATTGTTGTCAACAAATGCCATCAAAAGCTTTAAATCTATTATTCAAGTCTGCCTCTATATATACTAAGTTTGCAAATAAACCAAAATTGAAATCATTAAACATTTATAGTTGCAATACAAATATTATAATTCTAAAAAATTCGAGGATCTCAATAAATTTTACTTGTATAATAATAACATAAATATATAAAATTAATAATATATATGAAATAACTAATTGAATGCCTTCAACTATTCCAAAGAGATATTTATTTTAATATATGAAAATAATTTAAAAATATGTACAACAGAGATAATAGGAAGAGCAAAACGCAATATGAACAAAGTAAAAGGAGAGAAGTGAACTCTGTAAGATCGACAAAACAAATTTCTCAACACTTTTTTAGTTGCAGAAGTGTTGCCGTTGCAGTAGGGCGGCTGATGGGCAAAGGGGCGTGCCGGGGGAGCGAGTGAAGTGCACAAATACTCAAAGTGTCAGATGTAGGAGTCAAGGATTTCTTTTTAATACTCTTGCACAAAGTGAAGAGGGTATATTGGCTGCAGACATGGAGTGCCGGCAATAAGTCTAAGTATATATAAAAATATCTGTAATATTTGTAATTAAAAATGATTTCCAATTATTTGTACTATATTATAATATATAATACTTGAAAATGTAATAAATTAAAGGTTTAACTGCAGTTAGCTGTGGGCGAGTATTGGGCAGTCGGTATCCGGTAATTCTGTTCATTTTTTTGTTGTTTTGTATTTTATACAGATTTCTTGTTGGAACTTTGCTCTTTGTCATTTCTCGACGACGAGTACGAATCGTTTGCTGCCAGTTGTGACAAGAACTGAAATTGGAAAAAAGGGCGAAATTAAGTCTGAAACATGAAATAAAGATGAAGCGAGTGTGTCGAACAGTTGAGTCAGTCGCCACGGGCATTGAGACATTGCAATATGTTAGCTTCGAGGAGTCTATGGGGTTTCTTTTTGTGTCTCCTCTTCTTTCTTTTATTTTGAAGTAAGCGTATAGTAGAAATTAAAATTTGTTTGTCTGTTTTGTTTGGTTCTTGTGTGTTGTTCGATATGCGGATTTTTGTTTTGGCATACGCTCAGCAAAGCAATTACACTGTGCAAAATAAATGTGTGTTAAGAAAATTATAAGATTGTATTGCTTGTAACTAAGATTTCATGTTTTATATGTGATTTTTATTAATAATATTATTTTTTAAGTATTTAATTTACTTCATACATTATTATTGCGATAAAATATGAATTATTCAATCTCTTAAATGAAAAATTAATATCATAAAAAAAAGTTCTTTTCTTTGCACATTATTTATATATTAATTTTGTATATATATAATACAAGCAGTGCTGATTTTGAACAGTGTACGGTGGACACAACTGTAAGTCGTTTTTATGACTTATCCCCCGCTGTGCCGTTATCTGTAGTCTGCCTACTGCCAACTGCCAACTGCTGCTGCCGACTATTTGTCTCCTTCAATTCGTAATCATTTAAATTGATTTTTCTTGTCTTTGACGTTGTTCAACCTTCCAATCAACTCAAAGCCATTCAGCCAGACTCTCTCCCTCTCTTTCTTCGCATCGTCTTAATTGATGAATTTCTGACTGCCAACTGCTGCAGCTGGCTGATAACTATCTTAGCCAATCTATCTATGGTCTCCCACACAGCAACAGGAGCCGCTACCTACATACATACATACATACATACATACGTATATGCACACACATACATATACATACTTACGTGTTATGCTGGCTCTATTCGAAAATTTCTTATCTGTATTTTTGCTTCTTCATTTTCATTTTTATTAGAAACTGACCCAAACTTGTCCTTCGGTTTGTGGCCATTGAACTTTGACTTGCTCGTTAAGTGGTGCTGCCAATCTCTGTGAGACTCGAGGATGCAAATAAATACGAAGCCCACCTGTAGTTGAAGATTCAAAGCAATTACCTAAATAAAAACCATTATTAATATTGCATGTCACACAGTATCAGGAAAAAGGGTGATGGTCTGCCCGTCTGGCCAGGCAGCAGTTGCCCTCGAGGCCCTCTATAATTGAGATTGATGCAATTGCATATAAAATTCATATGAATTAGTTGAAGCCTTCGCACGATACACAGCTGCAAGGTAACCCTAACCGGTTTGTGCCGTTGCAATTTTACCCAAATGACTCATAAACAGACTGAAAGGGCCAAGCCACTGAGTGTGCAATAATCACAGGGTGTACCAAGTGTGTGCCCTTTTAGTTGGAAAGCGTATTAGCCATACATACATAAGTATTTCAAAAGTGACTTTATTATGTGCATATGTAAAAACAGTTACAGTTGTTGCTCTTGAAAATTAATTAAAATTCTTATCAATATTTTATTTAAAATATATAGTATATGTATTAATTAATTTCGAAAATTTAAATAGGTGCATGTCACCAAATAGATAAAGGTAAATTATCCAAGTGTTTCCCTTTTCGAGCAAAAATCCATCAATTATGTACTTGGTTTATTCTTAACAATAGTTATTTTTGCTTTACAAAAGTTATTAATCTTCAGTTGAAGAAAACTTTGGCCTGATCATCATTTGGGTTATTTTAATTGGCCGTAAATGCCACGTATTCCAAGATATTTTGTTCGCAGTGTTGCCAGCGTCTTCCGATGTATGTTGTCCATTTAAATCACTGAAATTGTAAATAAGATCAATACTCTGTATAACTAAAATGTTGTCTTCTTAAATTACCAGTATCCACAACTATTAAACCACCAGCCAGATTTGTACATACATGCACAGTTACCATTACCCACGTCGTTATCACGATCACGTGTTGAAAATTTGCTGCCTAGATGTGAATGTAGGGCATCACCGGCATTTCCCGAGTAGTCTCCAATCGTCTTTATTCTATACGATTCGTCTTCGTCTCCAATTTGAAATTCATCGTATCGGGCATAACGTTCTTCGTCATCAAAATCCTCCATGTAAATGAATAGCTCATGGGGCTTCAATGCGGTCAATAAATGCAGCTTCTCCAAACCAATGAAATATTCGCCGTGCAAATCACCAAAACCTTTTTTGTAATCCTCCCAGCCTCTGTAAAAGTTCACACTCCCATCAATTCGCCGTTGAATCACGGTCCACCCGGGCCCGGCTATATCTGAGTTACAAGCCACGAGGAATGGCTCCATGTTGTGTATTTTAACCGCAGTTACTCCCGTCGATTTGGCCATACAACTCGATCCCATTAATAATTCTTTAAAATTCATAACCATATCAACAATCTCTCTTGTTTTCAAAGTAATTTCATTAGCTCTATCTTCTTGGTCGGATAATGTAATGTCCTTTTGCTGAATCCAATGTCTTAGTTTTATTTCCTTATCGTTTTCAATTAAAGTACTTTCATTCATGCTTTTGTATAAGTTGATCAACTCAAGTTGCGAAGCTAATTCCTTATCTTTAGTCTTCATTATTTCTTCCATTGAGGTTTTGTATGAATTGTGTGATTGAAGTTGCAGAGCCAATTCTTTATCTTTAGATTTAATCGTTTCTTGCAGAACTTCTATATTTTTAGTACTTTCGTCAAGTTTAGAATGTAAGTCTGATACAGATTTCTCTATCAAGAACACAGAAGAGGCGTGCTCAAGAAAAGGTTTGGATATTTTAAAGCAGTATTCACCGCATTCGGTGTCTAATTCTGTTAAATTCTGAAATGTAAACAATTTTAATTTAAAATAAATGACAAAGGTCATGTTGGGTAAACTGAACGAGGAGATATCCTTGTTTTTTTGCTTAGAATATTTTTACTTTTGTCTCAATAATAATAATATATTAATATTGTTTTTCCACATTTCAAAGCTGTCATTTAAAATGTATGTATGTATGTGTAAAATCATTTTCTCATTAACAATAGGATTTCACGAGTTCATTATTTTTGTCTTTGATATTTGAAATTTTAGTAAAACTCTTACAAATTGGCTGAAAATAAATTCAGTCTATAAAAACTCTTTTTATCACAAAAAAACATACCGAATTTTCAATTGCCATACAGTTCACTTTTATTAAAACACACATCACTAGAATGTAAAACAGTCGGAGACATTTTTTCATTTTTAATAATTTTTAATATGCAACTTTCGCACAACTAAATGAAATTCAAACTAATCCAAGCTTCGGATCATCGCAATAGCGAAACCTTCAATTTGAAAATTTTTAACTCTTATCAGTTAGATGCAGTTATTCAATAATAACCTTGACCCACGATTTCGATTGCAAATCAAATTATTTTCCGAGAATCCATTAAATAAATGTTAATTATTATAATATTAAACATGTAAATTCTTGATGTAAGAGTCGATCGAAAGACATATAAAAAGAAGGCACCTAAAAATTGACATTTGGGATGATCTACAGCGTGCGCTTATCGAGTTTCTTTATAAAAATCGATATCTGTTTTTATTTGTTATCGATATATATATATTTTATTTTTTATCATACATACATACATGTTGCACGGCGTTCGGGATACACTCCACTAGAGTTTTATGTTTTTTTTTTGGATTAATCCAACTAATTTTCATTCCCATGTTAAGGTCCACTCTAAAAATGCGCTCAACAAATTGAAGCTGCATTGGGCTCAGCCACTGTTCAAACAACATCAGCTGCATTTGATTAGCGACATTCGTATGTGTGTGTGTGTGTGTATTTCTGGATGTACACTCATGCCTATGTACGTATGTAGTTCTGTGTATAATTCTGAGTGTATATATAGATGCATGCATATGAGTGTGTGCATATGTATATAAGAAACTGCGTGATATTTATGTATGACAAAACGAAATGACATTTGAAACATGTGTCAAGTTCCACTGCACTTGCCTAATGCTGAGCCTGAACTCGAGTACAACATGCATATGCATTGCATATGGTTGTGGCTGTATGTCTTCTAAATGCATGTGTGTGCCTGTGTGCTTCCGTATGCGTGCGTGTTTGTGAGTGTGCCTTCGTATGGCCAGCATTGGCTTCCTTTTGGCAGCTGAGCGCAGCTGAGGCAACTCATGAAACGTGTTTGTTGATAAACACGACCATGAATCATTTCACCTCTCCATTCCCCCGCTCTGGTCCACAACGCTTTTGTTTCGCTTGATTTGCATACATACACGCATACACAGCAATTTAAGTGTGTGTGTGTGTGTGTGTATGTGTTGTGTGTGTATGTGTTGTGTGAGTTCGTGTTCTACACTACTTTGGCCGCTGTCTCGTTTCTTCTTGTTGCGCTTTTTATGATTTGTTTGTGATTTTCACGCCTCGTTTGCGCTTGTACGCTTTTGAGCTTTACTTCACAGCAACACACAAACACACACACACACTTGCGTATAAGTTTGTTCTTATCTCAGGCTAACGCTCGCTCTCTAATTTTTGTTCATGCCTTATGCTCACAGCTTGACTCACGCTCACGCTCTCTCTTTCTGTTTATTTTTTAAGCTTCAACTCATACTCCCACTCACGTTCCAACTCACGCTCTCTCTCTCTCACGTTATTACTCAGACTTTCTTCCACATTTTTTGCATGTCGTGTGCTTTGGCTTGTTGCTTGGGCACTCGATTTGCCTACACGTTCTATCGCATTCAAATGTTGTTGTTTTGTTACTGTTCTCTGCATTGTTGTTGGCACCGTTATGTCTACTCTTGTTGTTGCTACTCGGACTTATACCCAAAGGCATGTTTTGCTGATAAACACGCATTAAATTCATAAATTCATGGCGCAGGGATTTAGTTTGATTGCTTCTTTTTCTTCAAGCTGTTGAAATAAATTACAATTTTTTGGCCCCATTTGTTGAATGCCAAATGAATCGGAAATGTTGCGAAATTTGCGATATAAATATTACCCATATGTACATATACATATATTATTTGTAAATATTAAAATTTGGCTTTTTTCTGGTTTCAATATTTGAATACTTTCGTTTTAACTATTGTAAAGATTGACATAATATAATGCATAGGACATTGAATTGTAACACATTTTTATATTTCAACACCTAAAGGTATATTGGAGCTCTTTTTTTCCAATAAAATAAATCCTTGACATTGGAATTTATTGGAAGGCAACAAATTGCAACTTTCTGTTTTACATTTTTTTAATGGCATTTTATCAAATGCAATTAATCGTAATTGCTCGTTTACCAACACAAAAAAAAGACACACATATGGAAAATGTAAGCTGAAGTTGTAGGCACACACATACACACACACACACAGAAACGCACTCAATGTGAGCGAACTTCACATTAACGCCAGTTCTGTGGCAGCATTCCCGTAAATCCCCCCACGCTCCGTTGCCCATATAGAACCGCACTTTAAGCGTCCCCTGCGGAATCAGAATAAGTTGCCGCTCGTCTGCCACATTAACATTTTAGAATTTCACGTACAAAGCAACGTGACAAATGTCTAAAAAAAATGTTACAAAATTACTCTTAAATGGGAGAGAAAAAACAAAATAAAATAACAAACAAGGTACAACAAATTTTTTTAAATATTATAAGTTCTAGTTGAATGTGATCAACTAGGTGATACCCTTTGAAATTATCGAACCTAATGGCATTTTTAGAATATGTAATGCAATTTTTGGAATTAAATATATTAAACATTAATAAAAAAAAACTTAGTTTTAAAATTTCAAGTCTTTAGGTGTTATAGATGATGAAAACGATGTCTTCATACATACGTATGGACGAAAATACATATAGAATATATATATATAAAATTATTATAACCTGCTTGCTGCCTCTTAATAGGTTTAGGGTATAAAAACTACTTTCACCAGATGTGGCGAATACCGCATACCCTGCTTGACAAAACGAAACATTAATTATATTAAAATACAAAATACAGATAATATGTTATTAGGATATTAAAAGTCATAAGTAGAATGGAAATGTTAATATGAATATATATTAGAATAAGCTAGATAGTTTATTAAATATGGGTTACATACTTCTCAACATAATTATGGGACCGAGAGTTAGGGTATCATAAACAAAAATGTTAAACGCCTACAAAGAACAACACGCAACACACTCAAACGTAAGGGAAAAGGGGAATGGGGACTTGCTCGTACATCAAATAATACATGGAAAGTAAAAATTGTTGCATCAATGCCCACTTCTGCTCTCCCCCTCTTACACTCTTCTTTGCATTCCATGTGTGTATGTGTGTGTGTGTGTGTGTGTGTGTTAGTGCTTTATGAGGTCAATTACCTGTCATTTGCATGAGTGACAGGCGCACAGGGTGGTTGGGGCTAGCATTGGGTATGGGTGGGCGGTTTTGTTGATAGGGTGTCAGTTACCAGTTACGAGTTACCAGGTGTGTGTGGGTGTGTGCTTTTTTTTTCAGGGCTTTCTTTGACACTCTGCCATTGCATAAATCGCTGCCGGCACTGAACCTTAAACGAAGGTCATCAACGTCAACTTCATTTGGAATTTTTGCTGGTTGTATTTTTTATTTTCATTTTTTTTTTTTGCTAAAGTTTTTTCTCTTATTTCTTTACTTTTTACTTTTGCCTGACAGGCTTTCTGTGCTGGTCAGGCAATGAACTCGATTAATTAAGGCTTTTGACATGTGTTTTATTTTCTTCCTCTTCTTTTGCACCGTATAAACAGTTCAAATGTCAAGTTGCAAGCTGATACGAATTCTAAATGCGATTAAAGGCCGGTATTCGTAAGATTTTAAAGTCTGCATTGAAAATTATAAGAAATATAAAGCACAAGTGTATATACGATATTTTAGGTGCATATATTTATATGTAGACCGATATTTAGTGGGTTTGTTTTATAGCCTGTATAAGTATATAAGTACTACACTAACAATTTTCATAGTATAATAGTTGTATACAAATATAAACCACACTGAGTCATCCAAATCTCCATTTAGAGAATTCTTCTTTAATAATACGATTTATTTTATAATTGTATAATAATAATTGTTTCTTAAGATTTCTAGTAGGTCTTTACTTAACTAATTTAGTTGCTAATGCTTAGAATAATTTTCAGTTAATGAGATTTGATGCCAAGTCCTATTGTCAGAATTTTTCTTATCTTATATATATTAAAAAATGCATTTTCTTTTTATGGAATACACAAGTGCGCAATTATTCTATATTTCCATAATACGTAAATAAAAGTAATTACTATACATACTTAAAGATTATATTAATAATATTTTCTTTAGACTTTGTTGTTAAATTCACATTTTACAATTTAAGCGTCCTTTTATCTCCTCTTGTGCTGATAGTAGTGCACACACACGTACATATGCTCACATACATACATATACATATCTGCTTTCTCATCTCTTTTGAAGCTCATAAAATTGATAAGAAATCCCCAAGCACGGCGTCTTTTTAATACTGAAATATTCTTAGAAATTATGAAAATAAATAAAAATGAAATAAAAATACAAAATTTAAAAAGTACTATATACATTTAAGCGCAGTTTAGTTTTTAGATACCCTCTAACAATTCATTACAGCCCCATATAAAAACTCTGTTGGTAAATTTTTGTGCTTTGTAGAGAATCTTATATACATACATAGGTCTAGTTACTATTGTTGTATATATATATTCATATATATATATTTATATGATCTCTGGAGCCTTCAGATTTTCAGTAGATAATATTTAGTTGATAATAATCAAAATCATTAATAATTTTTAAATAATTATGATTAAAAAAAAATGTTGACTTTAATCAGAAATATTAAAATACGTGTCTGGAATAAAAGTTGTAAAAAGAAAAAACCAATATTGAAATAAGCACCAGTCTATGCAATCTATCCCGTATTTTATTTTTACTCCAGTCGTATCAACTGCCAGGCACAGAGAATAATACAAAATGAGAACGGACAATACCCCTAAAAGTCGTGCAAAAAAAAAAAAAAAAAAAAAAAACAAAAAAGAGGAACGCATAGAAGATGATATATAGAAAAACAAAAGCAACAGACAAGGCAATAAAATCAAATAGAAATGGCAGCCAAAGAAAGGAGATAAATGAAACAAAACAAAATAGCAGAAAAGAGCAACAGACAGCGAAGAATGCAAAATGAACTTTTGAGTAAGGCGAACGCCAATTGCAAAAGTCTGTGTATGAATGTGTCTGTGACTGTGTGTGTGTGTGTGAGTGTGAGTGTGAGTGTGGGTACCATGTTTGAGCATAGGGAGCTGGGTCCAGACCGGCAATTTTGGACGCTGCACGTAGCTGAACTCCCCATATTCAGCTGCCAATCCACTCCCCACATACCCCACCCCACAGCCAACTCGCCACACACAACTCCCCATGCCACACTCAACCCACTAATAGAAGTCAAGCGGCTGTGGGGGATACCATGCTGGACGCCTGGCACATTAACATGTTGAGCAGGTTGCCGGATTGTTCAGTATAAATATATGTATATATATGTGCAGCAACGTGCATACCGGAAGTTCGGCACAGCAGCTGTCCGGTGCACAGTGAAGCGAGTGTAATATAAATATTAAGCACAACTTGTTTTTTTTTTTTTTTTTTTTATCTCAGTCAGAGCAATATAAATTAAGGATGAGATATTAATTAAAAAAAAAAAAATACTCTTATTTAAAACACTTAATATGCAAGCGTCGCGAGATAAATCTTATTATTTCGTAAAAGTTTTATTTTTTAAGCCTTAAAAAATTTTAACAATAAATCTTAGTTATAAAAATATTCTTATATGAAACAATTAATAAAAATTGTCATACAAAATTATAATAATTTATTATAATTTAAAAAAATTCTTAGTATAAATATTAAGATAAACTTTCATTCTTGATCCTAATTTTAAAATATAAAATATTCTTATCTTAAAAACTAAAAAGAATTAATAAAAATATTAAAAAATTTTTAAATTTTATAATGAAAATATGTAATATTTTTTTCACAATAAAAAAAAATGTTTTCTAACTTTGCAAAATTGACACTAAAGATATATATTTGTTTAATCTATATATTTTAATTATATTCTGTCTAATTCATATTTATAAATTATTCAATTTAATTTAAATTTTTTTTATATACATATGTACATATGCATGCATTACCTATTCATAATGAATTTTGTAAAAACAGCGTTTGAACCACTGTGCGCAGGATGTAACTTTAAGCTGCATTGACCGCACTCGTTGGGTGGTTGGCTTCTCGTTCTTCGAATGTCCTGTGCTTCGCTAATGCACATGCACAATGCACAATTCACAGTGCACGTGCACAATTCGCAGTGCACGAAGCGGAATGCAGTTGAAATCGCCATTGCCATGGCCAATGCATATTGCAGTTGCAGTTGCAGTTGCAGTAAATGAAATGCAGCAAGACGTCGCCATTTTGTGCGTGGCACGGCTTGTGCTGTGTTCCCGTTATGGCCACGTACCGCAATCAGCAGCTGCAGCTCCGAAAGGCAGGCAACAACAGCGTTAACTAGCACACACACACACACACACATACACATACACATACGCAAGTCACCCTGGTTTTGGTGCAACAAAGCGGGAGGCTTGGGGCACAGCTAAGCTGGCAACCGCTTGCACGTCCTTGTTTCTAGTCCTTTTGTTGCCTGCTGCCAGCTAACTGACATTTGCGGTCGCGCATGGCTTTAATTACCAGGTTGATGCAACATTCGGTTAAATGGTCACTGCTGCCCGAGACACGCACGTGATTGCACCTGTGCCACATGCAACAAGGGGGTGGTGCTGCTGGTGGTAATGTGTGGCAGCTGTTCAATGCATGCAAATGACATTTGGTTTAGATATGTAAATGCAACTTTTCTGCATGCAACACGATTTTGTTTACATTTTAAAAAGCCATTTTTTTTTATAAATATTTCAATATTCTTCTCTCTATAGAAAATACGATTTGTTTATTACAATCCGGTTTTTATATTTGTTTTTTTTTTTATTCAATTTTTTTTATGTTTATATCTCTAAAAAAAAATATACTTTTATCCTTTCATTTTTTGTCAGCTTTATATTTAATTAAATTAGATTAAATGTTTTTTTATTTTTGTTTAAATTAGTGAAATAGAAGTAGATCAGAATGTGTTAAATACGATATTTAAATAAATTTGAAAATCACACTTTTTTGTTTTAAATAAAATAATATTTTATAATGTAAATATTAATTCAATTTAAACTTTAAGCTGATGCATAAGCTAACTAAATGATTTTTATTTATTATATTTTATAAATAATTGAATCTATATAGTATTTATTAGTTGGAAGGATTAAAACACCCGTAGTCAGTAATTATTCAGTTGTTGATTATGCAGAATTTCCGAATTTTGTGCTTGTTCGTAAATTTGATGTATGATTAACATAACTTCCCATTTGTTATGCTAATCCAGGGGCCTGAAACACAATTTAAGCCACTTAAATGGGCAACCAAACCAACCAAACTTGACTGACACAAAATAGTTGGCTAAGGGCTATTATAACGCATTGCTGGTACCGCTAATACCCATTGCTCCAATTATTTTAAACATATTACAAGCAGATTTAGCACAGATTACAAACGGTGCTTGCAAAGGTTAAGCGAAGGGGAGGGGTTAAGGTGTATAGAGGAGGAGGAGGCGGTGAGTGTTCGCTTGACGACTTGAAGGGGCGCTAATTTATGCAACTCGAACAACAAAGCCACACTAAATTATCCTTGCTGTGTGGCTAATTTGTTTATAATTTTCATAATTCAACGTGTGCGAGGGGCGTAACTTCCCTTCCTTCCTGTCCTGTTTGCCCACTGGCAACTGCCTCGAACATCCAACCAGCTGTATGTGTGTGCGTGTGTGTGTGCGTGTGTGTGAGCTTGTGGTTGTGGTTGTGTGTGTGTGCGCAGAAAACTTGGCTCGGGCACGGTCCAACACTTGGCAACGTGACATAAATAGATTTTAGCCAGCCTTAGCAACAAAATATTTAATACACATATGCAACAAAAACTCAGACATGAATATTGGATGCCAGATAAAAATATAAAACACAAAAGAAAACTTTCACGCTTAATCGAATATTAAATATCCTTACTTTTAAATAAATTATACAGAAATGTTCTTAATATTTTACCTTGAGATTATCAAAAATATATCTTAAGAAATATAATTAAAATATTAAATAACAAATATTCAGACATGAATATTGGATGCCAGATAAAAATATAAAACAGAAAAGAAAATGTTCACGCTTAATCGAATATTAAATATCCCTACTGTTAAATAAAATAAATAAAAATGTTATAAATATTTTACTTTGAGACTCTCAAAAATATATCTTAAGAAATATTAAAATATAAAACAACAAATATTTAGACATTAATATTGAATGCCAGATAAAAATATAAAACAGAAAAGAAATTTTTCACGCATAATCGAATATTAAATATCCTTACTGTTAAATAAAATAAATAAAAATGTTATAAATATTTTCTATATCTCTTTGCAATCCCATCTATATAGCTGATTAGTCAACCTTACAATTAATCATTCATTCGGCGAGTTGCATTTTTAATCAGACATTTAATCGGTCATTCGATTCTATACATTATTCATTTATCAATATACTCAGTCAATAATCTTTCATTCAGTTTAATCATTTTGTGGCTTATCAATCAGTCGTTCAAGCGTTATTCGATTCATTCACATATATGTTGTCAATTAAAAATGCTTTCAATTTTCAAGTGAGTTAATTTTTTATTTACTTATTTAATGAGTGTATAAATGACACATGCAATTTAATCATTAAGTTCTTTGTAGACTACTTCAACCGTCTTTCAATCTATGCAGCATAGATAAATTGTATATTTATTTATTCAATGGAGATTTAATTGGAGCTTTAGCTCAAATGAAGAACCATTGAGTAAAGCTGAAGATAATAAATAAGTATTTATTATAAAGTAGATTGTTTAGACTAGTAAATTACCGTGCTTAACACATTTTTATGAGCACCACTGTATCAATTTACACACCCCTACACGTGTTGAATTTTCTGTCGACTTGGGTCTAAAGTCTTGTTGTTGGAGCCGTGGGGAATAGGCTATAGGATGCAAACAGTTTTCAATTATTTATACTACGTTAATTGCCACATCCTTGGCTCCGCTCCAGCCACTAGCCAGACAATGGGCCCAGACATAAAACCTTAATCAAATATACTTAACTGCCTATTCTAATGTTTGTTTTCTGCTACATTTTCTCTTTACAGGTGAGTTGTCATCATTTTGCCACCCACTATGCGCCTCCCAAAGCCGACGTTCGGGCTGGCTTTGGATAAAAATGAAGTCTCGTATTTCATAAAAATGCAGCTAGAGGACAAGATACGAGAATTATGAGGCTGAATGTTTGGAGACTCGACGTTAAAACTTTGCTTTTATTATCAAGGACAACACAGGCGACTGTCAGTTGCCTGCTCTATCTCTCTGTCTCCGTCTCACACTCGGTCTCCCTCTTTTTGGCCACATAAATAATCGTGCTATTGTGTCTGAGCCTTTCAGCCAGTCGCTCCTCCTTCCTCTCTTTTCTTCAGAGGGATTTTATGTTTTCTGTTTTCTTTTATAATTTCAAATTAAATGATGCATTTGGCATTTAATGATGTTAAATTGCTAGCATACGCCTCGCCCCCACAAGCCACGCCCACATTATGAATAAACCCCCCGACTCTTATCCCATATGCTTAAAGGTTGGCAACGTTTCCTATTTTGGCTCTTGACCTTTTTGAATTTCTCGAAACATGAAACAGAAATTTGCGTTAATTTGCCAACTCATAAAGGATAATTGAAAAGTCCTTCCTTTTTTTTTTTTGGTCGGAGTTTCCCTGACAGTTAATGAGCAATTATCATAAGTCCTTTGAATATAATAATATAATTGCACACTTGAAATAATAAAGAAACGTAAAGGTAAGCGAAATATTCATAAATTTTCATAGGCAAACTTTTAAATGCTCAAAGTTCAAAAATTGAATCAAAAATGAAAGAATTATACTTTGTGTGAATGCATATACAAAAGAAATTGGAATATATGTATGTATGTAAAAGAAAAATCTTCAAATGTTGCAAATATTTGATTTTGAAATAAATCAAACATGGATAACTTTAAAACAAAACACAAATAAATTTAAAAAATATTAGCTTTTGTAAAAGATAAAAATATTCATATTTCCATCATTTTGAAATTGATTTGGTCTATATAATGAATATATATTTATATATTTGTCAGTTTTGTATGTCAGCGCCACCTATGAACGATATATTTTTACATTTATTTTATTTGTTATCAACAAAACAATTAAACAATTATTACGATTTTCGCAAAAATTTTATTTTTTAAAAATCTCTTTTTTAATATTGCACACAACAGCGCCATCTGTCGTTCTTTTGACAAACATACATACTTCAAATGCTTAACCCATTGAGTACCCACACATTATGCAATATCAATTTTTTTTTTTGCATTCTTATTTTTTTGCTTTCATATTCAGCTTTGTCAGTTTTGCATGCATTTTGGTGCGAAATGTTGAAAAATATGACAAGCTGACAACCATTTCCGGTAACAGGATATATTGCACACATCCAAACATTTTTAGTCTGCCAGTGTGTGTGTGTGTGTGTGATAGCGCGAAGCACACATTTTGCAGTAGCGTTTTTGCTAGAGTTATTTGAAAGATATTTATATCGCTGTTTTCCCTCTGAAAGGCATTTCCATTTAACATTTCTTTGCAAAATGGCAAAAATATTTGAAACCAGGTAAAATACGCCAAATACCTTTTGTGTCAGCCATGAAAGTCACAAAATCTCATACATATGAATATCTATATATGTATACTATAAAATCCTTTATTGCAGTTGTTCAATTTAATATCAAATATTTTTAAAGCCACAAATTTTGTAGCTTAAAATATTTTCATTTTATTTATTGATAACTTAAAAATTCTTACTTGCAGTAACACACAAACATTTGCTGTTATTTAACATATATTAGGTAACATTTTTAAACTTATTAGGGAATGCATAATCCATTTAATTAAACTCATCTAAAGAAATTCCTATTTTAATTACTTCTGAACACACTTTTATATTTTTTGTATATATATTTGTAACTAATTATAATTTAATAATAATTTTAATTACTTCTTAACACACTTTTATATATTTATACCTAATTTCCTTGTTTTATTTGTAATATATATTATGAGTATTATTTTTGGACACGCTCACCTTTATTTCCATATGTTTAAAGTTTTTTTTAACACACATTCTCGTACAATTCATGTTTTCGCATAAAAGGCCTGTAAAACCGTAATCGAGTGCCAGTGTTGGTTAATAATAAAAATTTCAAAGTTTTACAACAGCACCAAAATCTAAAAAGCACACAGGCACGACTAGAATTTGAAATGTGCCTGACTTTAAAATACCCTTCATTTAATGTAACACAAAGCTTAGCATTTTTTCTAGTCAAAGAAAATGTATTTAAAAATTGGAATACTAAAATATTTTGTTCTTTCTAGCATTCTTTTTTTTATGTATTATCTTTTATATTGAAAGAATACTAAGAAGAATAAAATATTTTAGATCGAGATTTAAATTTAAAATATCCAACATACATATATCTAAGATAATGTATATCTGTATGCCTTCAAGTTAGAGTTTTCTTTATACATATATTGAAAGAATAAAATATTTTAGATCAAGATTTTAATTAAAAATGTCAGACATAAAGTATATCTTGTACTAAACTATTCTATCACCTTTCTTAGCAATTTTTGGTATGCCACAGCATAAAAAATTGCGGGCTAGAAAAATGCAAAACTCGTACGCGAACGTTTGGCTTTTAGTTCTTTTATTATTGCCAGTTTCATAGCGAAAATTTAATAATTCATATTTTTGCAACGTGTAATTTCCGCTCATTTGAAATATCAACGGCTGTTGAAGTTCCTTTATTTTTCCAGAGCTCTTTTTCACACAGTCTTATGCTCCTTTACCCTGTATTGATAGAAAATCTGTACAGAAGGGTATATTTTCATAGAGATTTAAAATAATAATTCCTAATTGCAGGAATATGTGAGCTAAAATCTTTATATATGATATTTTGGATTTCTTATAAAATACCTTAAAAAAATATACTTTTTTTAATATCGTAAAATATTTAATTTTTGCATGGGTTTGCCTTAAAGCATTTTCGTTATATACTATAAATTTAAATATTGCATAAAATTTATTGTTTATAAAATAAAGAATGATAGAAATACATTTCATTGTAGAGTATCTCAATGTCGATCTTACTGGGCTTATTTGCCACCCTCTAACAAATGCAAACACAGGGAACGCTTCAGCATACGTGCCTTTTTTTCTGAGTGCCATTATTTCTGCTTGTGTGCGTGTGTGTGTGTGTGTGTGTTTTAGAGGGTATCTGTGTGCGTGTGCAGTTTTATATTTGAATTGAAACGAAATAATATTTACTACTCAGTCGCTGAAGAGTGAAGCGCAACAGCAGCGGCCAAAACATGCAATGCGCCCACCTACCACCTACCACCCCCCAGCCCTAACCTTTTGCCACGCCCCACCTCCCCTCGCCTGCTGTCAGTCACAGTGGCTGCAAATCAAAAAGGATAAACTGTGCTTTAGCTAACATGGCAAATGGCATAGCCTGCATATCTGCATTTGTATCTGTGCATATATATGTGTGTGTGCGTTCGCGACGGGATAGAAGCTTGTAGGGTGCTGCAAGGGGGTGTGGGGGGCATTTTTAGCCAGTGCGATTCAACATGATTATGAATTCGTTGCGAAAATGCAAACTTCCGCCATTGAGTTGTGAGTTTGCCAGACCCGTTGCCGTTTGTGCTTTGATTTCCAGTTTTACGAATAGTCCGGATACTCTCGTATAGGGTCTGTGTGCTGTATTCTAGAATTTTTGAGTGGGTTGGCGGTTGGCTGGGGAATTGGTAGAGGGTTTCGTATTGGACCTGCTCTGAATGCGTTGAACTTTTGTGCAAAGTGCAATTGCATTTTATTTCATATGCCTCGGCTGTACTCTATGCTTTTTTATTTCCAATTTTATGTGCGCCATTTTTTTTTTTAATATTTTTCTTCAATTTTTTTTTTTTTTATTTTTTTTTTTGCATAGTAAAACACCCTTTGCCCATATTTGAGGTATTTTTTAACGAGCAGTTTAGGCATGTGCACTATTTTAATTTATATGACCAGATTAAATACTGAGATATATAAATCAAAATGTCGTCCTCTATAAGTTAAAACTAAGCTTGAAAATATGGGTACATTTTTTAATTTTAGATATATTTTAATTTAAATTGATTTTAATTTAAATTGATTTTAATAAATATGTTATAAGTTGAATTATTGCTGAATGAGATTTGCAGCACAGACATAAAAATATACAATTTTTATTTAATTACGTAATTCTCAAAGAAAAATATAGAAGTTTCAAAAGATTTAAGAGTTCTAGTGTTTTTTTTTTTTTTTATTTAACATTTTATAATTTATAGTGTTGTAAAGCGCACTAATACAAATATCAGCTATTGATGTATTTCAACTAGGAAATTTACACTAATACTAAAAAAATAAACATTTTGTTATAATTCTCAAGCAATTCAAGCTTTTAGAAAGATGTAAATAAAAAGGACTTGAATTTGTAAATCTTTTGTTTTTGTTTTATTTTTTTGTTAGTTAGTGCATTCAGTAGTCGGTGCATGCAACTTTCTTTTAGCGGCTCATTTTTTTGTTGCTTCACTAATGAAAAGGACTCGTTTAGAATGTTAAGCAAATAGAACGTGAGTAGCAGCAATATATGAACGGACCAGCCTCTGCGCTGACTGTGTGCTCTATAATCCTGTTAAATACGAGCAAGCCGGGCTATATAGAAAATATAACCACACACACAAACACAACTAAAGCAGGGACACGTCCCTGGCACTGCCATTGCATTTTCATTTTCCGCATACTGTTTTTCCCGCAGCATTTTAATGCTCATTATGCATTTTTGTTGCCGTTGCCGTTACCGTTACCGTTGTGGGCATTACTGATGCCAACATTTCACTCCTACCATAAGACTAGGCCACGCCCACGCCCAAGCTACCGTCCCAGCCACCCGCCCGCAGCCCGCAGCCATCGCCTTCGCAGCGCCTCTTTGAATCATTCCCTGGCTCGTTACTGGCGCACACTCTTGTTTATTATGTTTATTACTATTAAATAATTTGTATGCAATTAATTTAGTAACCGACACAGGCCACAGGGAGGGAGAGGGACAAAAAAAGAGAGTGTGAGAGAGAGAAAGATGCCTGATTGCGAGGATAATGCGGCCGAGTTTCATTTCTCATTAGTAATGAGAGCGATGCGAATGGCTTTAATCAAAGTTAACGTTGCGTCTAATTAAAGCAAAAGCGGGTCAATACAAATTTGTTTGAATTGAAGAGCTTAATATTTTATGATATATATATATATATATTGTTTAAACAGTAAATATATTATATAATTCCAATATTTTTATTAATCTGTTGAAATTAAACAAAATTTCTATTGAGCATAATTAGCTTTATATTTGGTTTATAAACTTTTCATTGTTTATTGTTCTTAAAGACTAGTAATATTTTTTTAAATTTTATTAGAACCTGCATCGTTTTTCAGACACAATCATGATTGCACAATCTTAATTAAAAATAAGAAAGAAATCACAATATGAAAATTAATTTTTCCAGCAAACAAATAATATAATTTAACATAATAACAAATAACAATTGTTTTATTTATTTTTAATTTAGTATTTGAGATTGATGTTTAATTTTGGGTACAGAGTATGGGCCAGTCGTGCTTATGCTTGTATATTTTAATAACCAAATATAGTTGAATATTTCAGTTGCTTTTTGTTTATGTTTAATTAGCGACTTGCAGTCTAATTTATATATATATATATATATATATGTGTGTGTATATTGTAGCTAATTAAGCGAATGACCTGTTTTTGCAGGCGTTAAGCAAATTGCACAAGTGCGAGAGCTTATGGCTTACATCTGCTTACTTGCCCATGTTTTTGGCGTAACTTGGCAAATTGCTTAACTCACAGGCAGTGAGCTTTGCCCTTTTGGGCCAATTACTCAGAAGCTGCTGTCATGGCCACAAAGTAAAAGACAAGTCAAGCCGTGGGACATCAACTTGAGACTCAACCCTAGTAATTGGTCTATACATGTATATTAAGTATATATCAAATACATGCCACTCGTTCCATCACATATCGGCCTTTGTTTTGTTACCTTGAACTTGACGCATGTCTTGGCCAGGCCATAAAAAATGCTGAAAGGGCCTAATGCTTTGACATTTTAATGGCCAACAATTGTCAATATATTCTGCGCCATACTTTTATTTCACCAATTCCAACTGACTTTTTATTATATATATGTATATATATATATATATATAGATATGTATGTATATGGAGGCAATACACAAACAAGAAAGACAAATAACCTATTGTCTATAAAGATAAATGTATGTGTGTGTGTGTGTGTTATTTGGGCTTTTGCCTAAATTATGGCAACATGCCGAAAATTTGTTTTTCTTCTAGAGCGCCCTGAATTCCTCTTATACCCATTAACAGTTAGGGTAGATTGCTTTTGTGCCAATGTATGTCAGTGACTAAATATCTTCTATGTTGATCAACACTTCAATATTTTTAAAATCCCATTCGAAATCGAATATCGAATATGACAATGATAATGATGATAATAATGCCAATGTGTTTAATAAGATTATGATAATGAAACTGATAAAGATCATATAAATGATAGTAATGATGATCATAATCAAAATGATGATAATGTAAATTTATTCATATAATGATATTAAGATAATCAAAATCTGTGTACAGAGCATCTACTAGTCGGGCAAGGCCCATTTGGTCCGCTCTTCAATTTCCTTTTTCTATCTGACTCCCTTTTTTATGGCTTTTATGTGGCAAGTACTTTGGCTCTTTGTTTTCCAATTTGCTTATTGTTATTGTATTTTTATTTTTATTTTTTGTCTGATTTTAATTTTGTTTTTTCGTTTCACAATTTGTTGTTGCTATTAAATGGCCACATTTATTTCTTAATTAAAAAATAAATAGCACATCATAAGTCAAGTCCAATGGAAAAGTATTTTTAATGGCAACTTTTAAGAGCCTATCAACGCATTCACACTTGATCTTTAATCTATGGCCTTAATTTGTTGTGGTGTTTAGTTTTATTTTAAAAAAATAAAATTAGTAAATTCCTTTAATAGGTTAATAGTCAATTAATTGTAGTTTATTTTGATTGATAACGAATTATCAAGATTGACGTTTCCATTCTATTTGCTTCCGTTCGTTATAAATTCTTCCTATATTTGTCACATTCAAATTTAGGGTAAACGATCAATAAAAACTATAAAACTGTCAACTCTTTAAAAAATTAATCATATTGTTATTTATTGTTTATTTCAAGTAATCACTTAATATATTCTAGGTCTTATTATATATACTTAATTATGCATGATTAATTAATTAATTCATTTTTTGTGTTGCTTTACAATGAAAATTTAATACTGTCTAAATATATTGTCTTTTTAATTACAAAAAAAAACAACTGATTTTTCTGTTATATTACAATTTTTATTATTTATGTATTAATATTAGAAAGAATTTTAAAATATTAAATATTCATTTATTCAGGAATATTAATATTAAAATGATACATTTTATTTACAAATCTTTTATATATTATAAAAATTTGGACTACAAAAAAAGTAAAAAATAATAATAAAAGATAAAATAAATTTAAATGAACATATTTTAAAAGTCTTGTTAAGCTTTTTAATGACTTCAGCAATATAAATATTAAAATTTTAAATTTTATTTGCAAATCTTTTATATATTATAAGAATTTGGACTACAATAAAAGTAAAAAATAATAATAAAAAATAAAATAAATTTAAATGAACATATTTTTAAAGTCTTGTTAAGCTTTTTAATGACTTCTACGATGAAGAACAGAACAGAAGGTCTTTTGGTCGTGGTTGACTTCTTAACGCTACACTTTTGCCACTCAACCCGTCTACTGGCACTCCTTCTCCATTATACTGTGTGTGTACTGTAGAAGTTGCAAACGCACATAAGCGCTCGACACCTCACAATTCAACTGGGCTGTTGTCATGATGTTTATAATGACAATAATAATAAACAGACAACCAGGCACTAGAGAATATGCCAGCAATAAGAAGAAGAAGAAGAGAAGAAGAAGAAGAGGAATAACAACAACAAGAACAGAAGAGAGCACAGGAAATGGTCCAAGCCCAAGAGGGACAACAGAGACAACGTTGATGAGGATGACGAGGATGACGGCGTTGACAATCACACAACAATAATAAAGGAGCGTGATATGCGTGTGCGTATGTGTGTGTTGTGTGTGTGTGTGTATGTACATGTGTGCGTGCGTGTTGTGTTGCTGTTGTTATTTGTAGCTGATGTTGTCGTTGACTCAACATATTGTCGTTGTCATTGTTGGTTGTCACAGTTTATATAATCAAATCTCATGCTTCGTTAATTCGAAATGTCGTTACGTGTTAGATGACAAGCTGCCCAAGCTATGCTTCCTACCGACTATTGTTACAGGCGCTGCGAAAAGCGTAAGAAATTCCCTCCATCTCACTCTCATCTCTACCTCTCTCTCTCTCTCTCTCTATCTGTTTTATCTCTCTACTCTTTTGTTGACAATCCATAACTGTAGCTAGTGGAACGTAAATAATATTTGAGGCTCTAAACGAATCGAATTGAAACCGTCAGCTGTTGTTCTTGTCTCGTAGGTTGCAGGAGCTCCTTATCAAGGCCCTACACACACACACACACACTCACACACACACACACATGGAGCACCACTTGGTTGATAAACAAGTTGGCAGCCACATTGATTGCATTGCACGTACATTAGCGTACTTCCTTTTAAAACCATATTTTGTTGTTGTTGCACTACGAGTTTTTTTTTTTTTTTTGTTTTTGCGTCATATCAGTGGTAAGCCTTGCTTTCATTTTTGTATACCCTGTAATGTGGGTCAAGCAGTGTGATAGCATTTATCAGTTCTTTCTGATGATGTCATAATTATAATGAATAAGAGCATATACATATGTAATACAATTTATATAACTGTATGAATATTACGTGAGTTTTTTATTAGCTTAAGTTGGTATAGTTTCCTTTCAATAATATCGATAAACATTTTAAAAGATTATTTCATTTTTATATATCTTATTCAATTCTTCATAAATTAATTATCATAATTATTAATATATTAAAGTTATCGATAACACTACCTCCTATAGATTTTTTGTGTATACTATTTAAACATAGTTTATTGTGGTATAATTCAGTGATGATTTAAGAGGGTGTCTTAGGTTCGTCATCAATAATCCTTTGCATAGGTTATTTGTGTCACATTGCCTTGGAAAAGCCTGCGGTATTTGCAGCTTGTCGAAAACAGCAACAGCCGGCAGGACGATGATGGGTCCTCGTCCTATTCCTGGACCTGAGTCTGAGTCTGATGTTGTTGTTGTTGTTGTTGTTGTTTGAGGTCCTTTTAAAGCGGTTCGACAATGGATATTCGCATTCGCATTGTCCGGCGGCCATACGAAGGGGCAGTTTATAGCCCGCTGCTCTGCTGCCCTCCATCTCCTCTTCTTCTTTATATTCTTCCTCTTGTTCTTGTTGGCTAAAATGGGCTATATAATCTATAGTTGTTAGCCCTGTGCGGGTTCTCCCTGCCTTTGTGTGTGTGTGCGTGTGTGTGTGTGTGTGTGTCAGCTCTGTCGCCTGTTTAGCGCTCCCATAAACATTATTTGCGTTTATTGTTATTGGCATTGTCTGTGCTCATTTTATGCCACCTATAAATTTGGGTCTGATGCTCTGAAACCCCTCCACAACAACCGGAATATAAACTCTATTTATTTTTGTAATTTGATGTTAATGCTCTTGCTTTGCTCCTCGCAGTAGTTACAATCACCAAACACTACGCTATGGGTCTGAGTTTTTCCCTTTGGGGTTTCAAGCATAAACATTTTTTTTATTTTTAGTTAAACTTAACTCCTTGCCAATTAACTTGATGACACTTTAAAATGCTGTCGTTGTGCACTCTCCGTATATAAGTAAGCGCTTGTAATACCCATTTTGATTTATGCCCTAGATGTGCAAATAGCAGGCGCATAAAATGAATGAAGCCCACTTGCCAAAAACTTAAACGAGAACTGCTAAAAACGATGCCAAGTATTGCAAAGTGCGCAGACTTTTCGGACGTCTTAAATGCGAGGGGAGTTCGATTAGTTCGACAAACTATTAGTTATTTATCTAAAATAAATCGCAAATTTGAAATAAATATTTACAAAAGTTTCCAAGAATTATAAATTAAATGAGTCTGCAATTAATATTACTCTATTAAAATAAAATACTTTATATATTCGTTTACCAAGAGCAAAATTTTTTAATTTAATAATTACCTAGTTTTTTAATCTCAACATTTTATTTGGAATTTTAGAATTAACCATTTGAAAAAATGAAGTGAATTTTCCTTTGTATTTTTATTAATATAAATATTTACGAATGCTCTCATTAATTAAAATTCTAAGAATTTTCATTAATAGTATTACATAAATTCCCCAAAAAAAAAAATTCCCCAAAAAAATTCCTAGAAAATCTTGTAGAATCATTTGAAAGGCTTTGGTCCAACCCATGCCAGTTTCTCATAAGCATTATAAATAATAACTGCAGCTCAATTTCAATTTTAAATTAAGAAAATTTCGTCGCCAAGTGAAAAGACTGGTGGAAGAAGAAGAGCTATAGAAAAGGCCGCGACACGTAACAGACCCCACAAAGGCACAAAACGACTTCAGTGGAGTTCCCAAACCAATTTTTCACAATTTTTGGCACTTGTGCTACGATTCGCTGAACATTTTATACACTCACCGAGGGTACCTTAATTATGTTGTGCAGTGTGTAAGATTGATGAGATTCTATTTCGATTCGCTAACATATCTAAGAGGCAGATATGTAAACTCCGTATCATTTTAATCGAAATCGAACAATATAAATAATTTTTTTTTTACTATTAATCTGAAGGGTATTTTATATTTGTAAATGAAATGAAAAATGTTCATGGATTTTATTTTTCTCTTGGCTTTCATTTTTGGCAAACAATCGACAACAATTATGGCTGGCACTCAGACTGTGTTGGCCAGCATTCTTCTTTTCGCTCTTACAGTTTTTCCGTGTTAGCCTGTTTCCAATTAACGTTACACAAACGCTGCCTAATGATGGACTTTGGTATATTGTGTATCTTTGCTAACCGCAAATTAATTGCCGCACTCACAATTTATTTTTTAATTGTGAAATTAATAAGTTTCGTTATTCGCCTGATGTGTGTGTATGGGAGTGTGTATGTGTGTGTGTGGAAGTGTGTGTTTGTGTCTGTGTCTGTATTTCGCCTGCAGCGTAATGAACAAATTTTTAATTGCTAGTGTCGTCATCGCTGGGATCGTCACCAAAACTCCAACATTCCAGCTCTATTGCCAACTTGTACGAACGACAACGACAATTCCGACTGGGTTCTCCTCTCATAGTTCTCAACTTTCAAATAGAGGGGGGCCGAGCGGGGCTTCGAGCGGTGCTCGTAATACCTGTAGCATGAGGCATGCCGGAGCCATCAGCATAATGAAAAGTTTTCAACTGTTTGCCACGAACAATGGGCAGCAAACGAATTATTCTTGTCAAATGTAATTTGCTGCGTTTCCATTAGTCGCATTTTGAATTATGCATTTCTCTCAAAGTCAACCATGAAACATCCTTTATTTTAGCTATTTTTTCTATGTACATACATATATATATTCTCTATTTGTATTCTTCTTTTATGCATTTTTAAATACACAGTTGACGATCTCACAGCTGAAAATACAGAAAAAAAGAGAATAAATTAACAATATAATTATTAAAAAGTAGTCAAACATTTATTAAATAAAAATAACTTAAATAAAATAAAATGAAAGCTAAAAAATAAAATTATTTTTGTTATCAAAACTTAAATATTGCATTAATTAAAAATTTTATATAACAAGTTTGTAAACTCAGAATTTTTTTTTAGGAACATTTAGTTACTGTAATATTTAATATATCTAGATGCTATGTGCTAATCACTTGAGTTCTGGCTTAATTTTTGCTATATATGACAAAAGTTTTTCTATAATGAGAATATGCCATTTTTTTCCCACTGTGATTTTGTTTTGCCAGCTCGTGCTCATTTCCTTTACACTTTACTTACTTTGGCAATATGCTCATTATAAATGTGCTTTGTGTGCTGGCAACTTCTCTTCAACTCAACTCTCGCCGTGTGCTGCACACCTGTCCCAACTTCAATATGTAAAACATTTTACCAAAGTCAGTCGCTCGCAAAAAGAACACAAAACTTTTTCTTTTTTAGCATTTTGCATCTTCTTTTTCTTTTTTTGTTTTCATTCCAATGCCTCACGCGTATTGTCTAGTTGATGTTGTTGTTGTTGTTACGGATATGCCATGGATTTGTTGAACAAACTTGAAGATAGGCATGGGTATTCATAGTTTGCACTTGTTGTTGTTGCTGTCTGTATTAACGCCGCCATTTGATAATGGATTTTCATACTTATGTATGCGTATGTTTCCCTACTCTGAGACTCCAAATCCGAGACGAATACTTGGAGCAGTTAATGCGCTCAGCCAAGCGCTGGAAACGTGCTAAACGCTTAGCCTCATTAACAATTTAAAGTGAATTCCTGTGAAAACAAGAATCTAACAAAACCAACAAGAGAAAAAAAAAAATGAACAAAAATTAAAATCAGCAGCAACTGAAATTATAATTTATTTATTTTTTTCTTTTTTGTTTTTTTTTCATTTTGTGATGCTTCAATTACGTCAAGAAATGCGCAACGTTTAGAGAAAAACAGTTCTTACTTCATGAAAAATAAATATATTTTAGCTATTTAATAATACTACTGAAAAGTTTTGTATAAATTGTCTTTAAGGCTTTCATATTCTACTATGAAAGCAAATAAATTCAAGGTAAATAAATAAAGTAATTGACATATTTTCGAATCTGAATGCATTTATTATAATTGATTTAATGTCAATTATTATCTGCAAATAATTAAATGAGCTTCAAAACTTTGCTTTCGCTTCAATATTAATGAGTTTATTAAGCTACGGATCAATATCTTTCTATAAGATTAAAACAAACACAATATTCGAGTTGGACTGTTAAGTATGCTTAAGAAAATACTATTTAAAGAAAAATAATGCATTCGATTCGATTCCATTGTAGGAGAGAAATACTTATTAACATTCAAAGTCAGCGAAAGAGATAGAAATAATAGTAGTTGTAAAGATTGGGTAATCAACGAACAACTTGAATCGAAATACTCGATGTAATCTTTATATCTCTTAATCTCTCAAGGCAAACCGATTGTTATCTATTTGATAAGAGTGCCTAATATGGATCCTTCATACCCTGTGGCTCATAGTTCAGCTGGGTGGATCGTTACACAGTATCGTATTCTAGAAATTGTTTTTTTTTTAATTATTTACTTTATTTTTTTATTTTATTTGTGGTCACATTTCAATGTTTATTCCATTAGGAAAACAATTATATTATAATATACTTGATTTATTTATTACAGACTCAATTATTTCTCGATTAAAAATGTAGAACTAAAATTAGAATTCTAATAAAATAAATAGCTTATTTTATTTTTAAATATTGTTAAGAATCTTAAAAATGACAATAACAAAGTATTTTATTTATTTTTTTAAAAATAAATTTGAACTTAAATCAGTAATCGATAATTAGAATCAATTTATTCAAATGTATAATATTTGTATCTATAAAATTAAATAATTTGGGCTTATATAAGTTATCGATATTAAGCAAAAAAAAAAGTGATGACATGAATTACATTTATCCAAGCAACTTAAATACAATTTAATCAAATGTATAATATTTGTTAATATAAAATATTTGCTTAACCGAAAATCAGATTAAAAAAAGAAGTGATAAGAAAGTTGCATTGGACTTGCGAATCAGCAAGGGCAACGATCTTCCTGTGTCTAATGATCCGATAATGACACACACACACACAAGCCAAGAGCACACTCTATTACAAACCCACACACACACACACATCCAAGCACACACCCATTCTCTGGTTGCAAACACCGGAACAAACAGTTCAAAAATGTTCAATCACATTAGGCTTTTGTCAACAGCATCAGCTGAGATACAAAAGCAACAACGAGTGCAACCTAATGCCAACTGCATTAGTTGCAACAACAACTGCAACAACAGTAACAAAAGCTGGCAACTTCCTGCAATTAGCATTTAGTTCTATGACATTCGCTTAAGCACATCGCTTTAAATTGTAATGGAAAATGCGCTCTGCTCATGTTGGCAACTTGTTCGCTTGTTCGTTTGTTCGCTTGTTCGTTTGTTCGTTTGTTCGTTCGGTTGCCTGCCCTCCAGTGCAGTAAATGACATTATTAACCCAGTTTCCACTGCTTTAAGCCAAGAGCACACACACATACGCACACAAACAAAGCTTTGGTACGCCCCTTACTTAGCCACGTTGCGCTTCGACACCCACGTTAACACACAACACACAAACACAACAAAACCAACAACAACAACACGAAATTAGAACTCGTTTTTTTTTCTCTCTTTTTTAGACAACGAACTACGAATTCTCTGCATTTTAGTTAGCAATTTTTTGTCTGCTTTGCGGGATTTTTCCTTAAGTTTTACTTTGCTTTATTATTTATTGATAACTTCCCCTGATTATTAACACTGCATTTGTTCACAATTTTTATTAAGCTTTTAAATATTTACTTGAATTTAATTTGAATAATTATTATTATTTTATGTGCTGAACATTTGGCTTAAAAATATTTTGACTTGTGCTGCCAACTTGTGAGAATCGCCGGCAATTTGTTAAAACTTTCGCTGTCCACATCTTAAATAAACTTTGCCAACTTGTTCATATTACCATATAAACTTTACAGCCAATTAGTGTCAAATGCACATTAGCCTTGTCGATTATATCATACAGGGTATGCTGGTGTACACTGGAAAAGAAAGTGTATAACAAGCGATGTTACTTGTGCGATTTTTAGTTGTTTGTTTTTGCCTCACATGCTTCTTATTATGCTGCTGCTTATGCTGTTGCTGCTGCTGCTGCTGCTGGTGTTAAGCTGGCATCAACAACAACAACAACTACAACTACAAGTACAACAATAGCAGTTAGACAACCCACCTAAGTGGAAAAAAATACCCGCCTCTCGACTCCCAAGAAAGCTGCTTCAAAGCACTTCAACAGTCAACGCCTTGTGTTGTAGTCAACATTATTAACAAAAACAAAAAAAAATAAATAAAATGAAATTTAATAGAGGAAAAAAAATTATATATACGTATATATATGAGACTCCGCAGTATAAAGCTGTGTTAAATGTGACGTCAGCGCATGAGCAAAATTCTCATTCAATTAATTATTTACATTTATCTCGCAGTTCGCTCCATTTAAATAGATAAAAATTTGCTTCGTTCTACGCATTGTTTATGCATTTGTTTATTTAGCTTAGTTTATTTACCTCAGTCTAGCTGCAAGATAAAAATTCTGCGGACTTTTCGCTTTTATTTATTTTTTACAGGGTAAAACTAATTGCCGCTTTTATAGACTTCTGTAATAGCATTATCTCTCATTTGCTTATCAAGTTTCATTTTAAAAATAACCTTAATGTCAATTGTAATAAACTCAGATTTAGTTTGTTAATATCTGGACGTTCTGTCTTTTACTCAAGACCTAGCTTTTGTTCTCCTTTATTTAGTATGATAAACTTGCTTTTTCAGCTTTAATTCTTTTGTTGTTCATTCTCTCAAATACCGCCTTTCTATTCGATTTTCATCCGATCCTCAAACTCAAGAAATGTTAATTTTTTTTATATTTATTTATTAACTTGCTTTAAACGACTCTCAACTTTAAGATCTCCGTGCAGTCCATCAGCGTTTATAGTGCTGGACGGTACGGAGTCCATTTTCATTAGGGACAATGCTATTACTTGAACAATATCAAAGCTTTATTAAATAAATAAAGTAAATACCCTAGTGATTAATTTGCAACAAAGTGATGCTGCAACCGTGCTGAGAAAATTGACCACAATATCTGCTCGCTTTTCCTGCATTTTGCATTTTTTTTTTCCTCCATTTTATTTAACTTTTTCTTACCTTTTACTGCGCTCCGCTGCAGCATTTCCGTTTCCGTCGACGACGATGACAATTTCTCTGCTGGCCGAGCGGGCGACCATTAAATGAAAAGCTTCGAGTATCGTCAAACGGCTACTTACGATACCCTCGGAAGAGCTGGCTTATGTAGATGGATGGTTTGCTCGTTGGTTGGGCTCGGTTTGGTTCGTTTTGGTTCGGTTCGTTTAGTTGCGCTCTTCTCTGTTGTCTTTTGCCCGCCTGCTCATAAATCCAATTATAAGTTGCAAAGCGATGCTCCTGGTTACGTTCTTTGCTTCAGCCCTGAAACATCTATATATATGTATATATATATCAGCAGATACAACACTAGTTCCTCTTTTTATGGACTCAATGGAGGGTCAGCACTAACAAAGTAAAAGCGATGCCCAGTCTCAAATAACGAGCAATCTCTTATGCTTACTCTAGAGTGTATTAAATTATAGGTCAGAATCAATAGAGAATATATAAATTTAAAATCTATACTCTATTTACTTTATAGTAATGCTAATGAATCTATATTAGCATATCCCTTCTATTTAATTTAACTTAAAATAAAACACATACAAATATATTTATCAATTCTTTTAATTTATTTTCTTTACAGGTAATTCTATTACTGTTACATACTTTAGAAGTACTCGATAGAGCTCCGTTAAAACAGGCATAGTATTTAAATTTTCTTTTCTTTCAATATTTATTTTATAATTCAATTACATTTTCATACAATCATTGACTTTAAAGCTTAATTAAATATTTAATTTATTACTTTTAATCTGCCTGTTTTAATTTTTTATAATAAAAAAAAAGTAATCATGTATTTAGTATGCAAATAAATGAAATTCCAAAGCATGTTTATTGATATATTCTAATATTACATTTTATTATAAAATATATTTTTTAAAGTTTTTTTTTTTATTAATTCTATGTCATGGAAATCATATTATTTTTTAAAAGAAAAATATTTATATTCAATATCAATATCAAGCTAAAAAATGGCAACTATTTTTCATTTTCTATCCTCTTTAAAACATTTTTAATGAGATTCGTTGTTCAACAAAAATAAAAACAGAAAAAAAAAGTTGTGCTATGTCAGCAGGAAGTAGACTTCCTAATAGATTTTCCTGCTAATGACACTTGACAACATTGCAGATTAACTGTAAAACAATGTTGTGCTTTAAAAATTAATTAAAAACTTATTTGTATTTTATGTTGACTGCTGTCTGTTTGCCTTTGGCCGCTTAACAACTACTTTTAAAGTTGCCCTGATTTGCGTAAAAACAACAACAACAACAACAGCGACAGCGAGAGCTGCTTGCAACCTCTTGATGCCACTTTGTGTGGCCATCTCTTGAGTAAAAGTTGTTGGGCCAAAAAAAATAATTTTGTGTGATTAGCTAAAGTGGTTCCACAGCCTGCAACTTGCAATTTGCCTTAAATCAGAGAAACTGCTGCAACAGAAGTTTCTAATGATTATGTTGCAGAAGGGTTTTGGGGCACGACTTTTAATTGCAAATCTCGTCTCAAAAGTGGCTGCCACAACTGCCAGCAATTTATGCTGCAATTGAGCACTGCATCAACTTTTAAAGTGTTGCAAGCCAATTTTGCACTTGGCTTCATCTGCGGTTCGTTAAAGGGGTCAAGAGTGTGGCAACTATGTTTTAACATAGGTAACCAAGTTTATACCTACCAATTTTCATAAATTTTGTTCACAGTTTGTAAAAGATTAAACAAAGTAATAGAACAAATCTTTGCAACAATTTCAAGAGGCTCATTAAAAACTTGCATTAACTTCTACTTTAATTACAAAATTTCTGCTTGAGAGAATAACGAAAGAACGTGGATTCTATAATCATGGGTAATATTAATATGTATTTTTTTTTTAATAATAATAAATAAAAAAATAATTTATATTTAAAATTAATACAATATTTCGATTTTATAATTTAAGTCTATATTTTTATTTATATAATTTTGAAAGCCGTAATAATGTTCACATAAAATATTTTTAATATTTAAGCATCATAATTTAAATAAGAACTTAATTTTTATATAATTATTAAAGTTTATGGCAATAACTATAAACAAAAAATGTCAAGAGTTAAGTTTTATTCATTTAATCATCAAAGTTTTAAATGTAAATAATAAATAAATTCAAGTATAATTTTGTTGCATCAAAAATTATGCGTTAAATATAAAAAAAAAAGTTTAATGGCTTTTGCTGGTTGATTAAATTGATATTTATATTAATAAATTGCAGCTATTTTGTTGGCAGATCCTTCAAAAGCACAGTCGCTGATGTCATTGTTATAACTTTGAGCCATTAGCGATGTTTTCCTTGTGCGATGGTCTGTGCGGGCTTTATGATATTTCCCAAGCTTATTAGTTTTGAGCAAAAGTTTTGTATTCCATAGCCCGACTGCACTATTACAAACCTAGTCGTGTTTTCATATTTATATATATATATATATATATATAATATTTATATATATATGTATATATATATATATGTATATATATATTTATGGCTGACAGCCATCGAGGAGTCGGTAATCATTATTGTTGTCTCGTCAGCAGTCGCCTTGTCGGATACAAGGACAAAGTTTTCATCTACCATTCAAATTGTTTTGTATTTCGTGGGCGCCGAGTTTGTTGTTTTTGTTTGCATTGCCAAAAGGTGGCGGCAATATGTTGAAACTATCTTCACCGTACAGCAGCAACAAAAGTTTTTATCAACATTCATTCAACCCCAAAAATAAAAAAATAAAAAAAAAAAAAAATCATGGAAAACCCTCTAGAACTTCTCCGATCCTTCCCACGCGGCGAAAGCCAACATACACAATAATTTTGGGTTGCCAGCCTGTTGTTAGCTTTTGGCCAAGTTGATGAAGTTTGGCTGCAATGAATGGAGTTCATGGCCCAAGTTTCGCAGATGAGTTACTAATATGATAATAATATTTGCCATGAATTGTGCGCATGTTTTATTAACAGCCACGATGCGAAAATTAAATCAAATTGATTGAAACTCGAATCGGAACAACTTTTCCAATCGACACAAGTCGGAACCGAGTGCATATGACATATGACATATGACAGAGACGGTTCGATTTTGGTTCATTCGGGCAAGTATTTGCCAATTAAGGTAAAAACTTTGACAGCTGCACCTTTTGTGAGTGCCAAACGGTACAAATAGCAGTCAAAACAAGTTCTAATTAGACATTTTTTCTGTTACATTCGTAAAGCTGGCGAAAAATAGTTTCATGGCTTGTAAATGTCAACATTTTAATTTATTGGACCAAGTGAAATTTATTAGTTAATTAATTTATTAAATAAAATGCAATTAATACTTCCAGTTGTGTAGAAGCAGAGAATTGTCAAATATGTAATAAAGTTTTTTTTTAAAATAATATTTAGTAATTGTTCAAAATGTTATATCATTATATTTATAGTTTGCTTGTTTTTATTTCATCTATATTAATTTATTAATAACAACTAAATTGTTAGTGTGTTATTAACTTGTGTAAATATATGCATAAACTAGTTGCGAATTACATGAAAAAAAAAATTATTTAGTGTAAGGTTCTGTCTATTTAAAAATATTTTCATATTCCTTTTGTCTCATAATTTTAATAACTTTGTTTTAAAACTGTATTTGTATATTTGGAATAATAATAATGCCCGGAAAACATTTTAAATAAAACTATTTGTCCATATATTTTTACACTAGCTATTTGTCTATATATTTTTACACCTTCAATTGTCGTTTTAAATGCTTTTAACCTATTTTTAGTTTCCGTTCTGTGTGTGAAGCTGGCTTTTGTGTAATTTATTACGTTTTTGGTAAATATTTTGCCAGCGGCATTTTTTATGTCAGAAACTGCCAGACAAGCCAGAAAATTTGCAATATATATATATAATATATGTATATGTATATATTTTTAGCAGCGACTGCTTATGATGTAATATTTTTTATAAAATTTGCCCTGCACCTTTTGTTCTTGTTCTTGTTACTAGCTGGTACTTTCCTATATATTTATGCTACCAACTTTGGCTCAAAGCATTTGCTGGCGTCTTTGAGCTACGTTTTTGGCCATTGTTTTCATTGTTTGAACAGCGCTTTTTGCCATGCGGCTGACAGCTGCCTGCCAATAGTTGATTTTCACAATATACGTTTTCCACTTGATTTTCCTCATGGTTGGCTCCAGTTTAACGTACAGGACTCTAGCGAGCGACTCGACGCCAGTCACTCGCTTCCTTTGTGCTAAAATTCCTTTGGCACGCCCCCCTTCCTCGTCCTCCTCCTTACCATTCTCTAGTTTCTGTAGCCCTATCCCATTGTCTGGCTGTCTGTTTGCCCGACTGAGTCGAAGCTTGGCTTGTTGGCAGCGCCAAAAAATCAAACCAAATTTAATGTGTGCCAAAGTAACTGCATTTACTTGATGGCTGCGTATCCTTGGCAAGCAGCTCGAATGCAGTCGTTAAGGCAATTATATCATTCATAGTTAAAGCTCACAGACATTTCAACTTCTGGCATTCACTCAGTCAAATTTATTTGACAATTTTTCTTATCTGTCTGACTGACTGCTCAATTGCTTCAACATTTATCAATTGCAACTCGACAAACTCCCAATTGTAATATGAAAAAAAAAATAAATAATTGAAAAATTAAATGAACATAAAAAATATTTATTATTCTTTATATATATGTATATATACATATATTTTACTTAAAAATCGGTTACTTACATTTATTTTTAATGATTTTATTTTTAAAAATAAAATAAATATGATAATAATAATAACAAAATTTATACCTGACTTGTACATTAATAAATAATTATTAAGCATTTACCATATTGAACAATTTTATATTCGATAAAAAGTTTAACTATAAGTTGTATCTTGTAAATATCTGTTATGAAACTCAAATGAATAGTTTAAGTTTATAAACATATATAATAGTTTTATTCCATAATTCGGCGTTTCATTAGCAATTCTGTAGAAACAAGCTTTGCCTGCCTTTCTATTCGATTCTCATATGTCCCAAGCGAACGTCTCACATAAACTAACTCAATTGTGTGGCAATAAAATATGTTTCTTTAAATGCCAAATGCATGATATTACCCAAGTGGCAACCCTATACATACATATGTACATAAACATATATATTAAGATATATATATATGTATGTATCGTATTGGCTGCCAATTGGTAAACTTTTGTCTTACATTTTCATTTTTAGCACATAGCATACTTCGCTTCGAAAAGTTGTGTGTAAATATTGATTACGCGCATATCACGTACGCTACTTGAGCGCTAAGATTTTCGCATTCGCATCGGCCTGGCCCCAACCCCTTAACACACACACACACACACACACCCAATTGAAGAAAGAAGTACGCCAAAAGTGGTGAAGAGTTTGAGTATTCTACCTAGATGGCAACTTGAGCTTTGCTCGCTTGCGTGTGTGTGGCTTATATATGTGTGTATATTGAATATATGTATATAAATGTATGTATGTATGCATGTGTGTGTGTGTGTGTGTGTGTGTGTGTGTGTCGTGTGGCACACGTCCTTGTGCTAGTTTCCAGAGTTGCCTTCTGCTGCGGCGACTGCTTTTGGTTGCCTTTTCGCTGACGACTGCCTTTTTGGCTGCCTGCCTGGGAAATTGAAAGTCGCTTTTCCTCTGCCGCCAGTAAAAAGGGAAGGCTAGAGTGTAGAATGTAGTGAGGTAGTAAGGTAGTGAGGCAAAGAGGGCGTATTGGGACTTCAGTGTTTGGGGGGCATTTTGCGAAAACATTTAACGTAACGTTGAAGCTTCTGAACACGTGCTGCAACCATCAATTGAGCTGTTGTTTGCCATTTATTTACCTAGGCTGCTTCTGTCATGTGTTAAGTGCTAATTGGGTTAGCAGTGCGCTACTTTGGGCCACATCCTGCTCCCCCTTTGTTGCCACCATTCTGGCAACTGCCTACTGTCTTAATTTGGCCAATAATTGGCACTACAATGTGCTTGGCCAACTCTGTCTGCTTGATTAATTTTTAAAATTACTTAACGGCTAATGCCGCTAATTATATTAAAGTGTAGCCAAGTTTTGTTATATCATTTTTTTTATTTCATTTTTTTTTTTGGGTACTTTGCCAGGGCTTTGGCTAATTAAAGTTTTAAGTGCTTAGCCAAGGGAGCAGCTGCCAGCTGTTTCTCCATTATTCCAACAAAAATTGCCAACAGGCAACGTAAATGTGTTTACTTAAGATTTTAACTAATTAGTTCCTCCCACTCTAGAGCAGAGAAAAAAAAAAAAATATATGATACTTAAGTCTCTCTTCTTATGGAGGCTGTCAACGTGCGATGGTAGCTGCACATAAAATTGTTTTTTATAGATAAAGTTGCAGATTAAAGAAAAAGTTACGCCTCGAACCAAATCCGTTGCGATACTGTTAAAAATATTATTAAATTTAAATATATATTTATCATAGGATAATTTTCTTAAGAAGAAAAGAACCTACAAAATGTTGACTTATTGAATTATATTTTTTTTGTATTTGTTTATTTAATTTTTTTCAATTGATTTTTTTTTAGATCAATAAAATAAAAACATTTCGACTATCATTTTTATACAATTAATTCTCCTCATTTTTAAACTTGCAAATTAAAAAAAAAAAAATTATAAATAAAATTTCTTAATTAGAAATAATTTAATCAAAATATTTAATAATTAAATATTATATGCATTTTGACTTTATTTATGCTTGTGTTTTTACAATTCAATTTAATTTTTAATCTTTAATTAGAAATAATTTAATATAAAAAGTATACCTCAAAATATTTATTAATTAAATATTATCTGCATTTTGACTTTATTTATGCTTGTTTTTTTTACAATTAGATTTAATAACTTAAACAAAACTTAATCAATAGCTTACAAATTTTAATTTTTCAGTTCAGTTTCAGCCATTAAATTTAACTTTATAAATTTGTAATAAATATTGTTTTATATAATATAAACATTTTTTTTTCCAATAGATTCTTGTATATATATTTATTTATTAAATTTGTAGACAATTAAATGCCTTATTGCTTAACAAATGTAATTTTGAAATTCAGTTGATAAAATGTTAACTACAAATGTGGCTTAGAATTACTCACGTATATATATGGTTATATACATATATTTATATACATATATTGCCTTCGATTTCCAATCTTGAGCTAATATCAAGCACAGACAGCTTACACTTGTCAGAGATGTGCGCAAAGCTAACAAATTGGCTAAACATTCGATTTGTACACATTAATTCCATTGCTAACAAGTAAAAGCCAAAGCCTTTTACACACACACACACACGCACTCACACACACACACGCTTAGTGGTGGATAAAGAAGCTGCTTAGTCAACAATTTTCTTCAGAGTTCACTTGCAGTTGTGCTGGCATTAAACTATTGCCATATCTTCATATTGTTGGTTCTGTTGGCTTATTCACAAGAAAACTTGAGGCGTGTCTTCGCCCTGCCCCTCACTCTCTCCACCCTCTTTGTTGTAGGCAGCCTTTTGGCTTTTGGCCAGGCTGACGCTGAATGCGCGTTGGCCTTTATCTGCCTTGCATATCAAATAGAGAACTGCTGCTACTGCTGCTAGTGCTGCTCCTGCTGACGACAGGCTGTCCACAACAGCAAGGACTAGTGACAGGAGAGCAGTTTATGGCATTTCTTTGGCAACATCTTGATAATGACCAGTGACCCCGATCCGAGGAGCGTTAGCAGCCAGACAGGAGCAACACATGCGCGTCCCTTAACACACTTTCACTTCCTGCCTGCACGTCGTCGAGACGCGCCTCCACACAACATTCTGTTGGCAACACTTTCCCTAACTTGCTTGCGGTGTGTTTTTCTTCTTCTTCTTACTCTTCCTTTTTTTTTTTGTTTTGTGTGTGAGCTTTTAATGCACATTTTTTCACACTAAACACGTGCATAAATCATGAGGCCTCGTGCTCACAACTTTTGCTCAAGGCTAAGAGTCCCTGCCTGCAGATTTGCCAGCCTTTGCGACTGGCTGGCTGCTCCATAATGCCAGCCGGCGCATTGAGGGCAGCTCGACTTTGCCATCTCTATGCAAAATGCATCAAATAATAATGCATTATGCAGCTGGCAGATGCCACTGCTGCCATGGCTGTTGCTGCTGCAGCAGGACACTTGTCCTGATTATGGCTTGTGCCACTGTGTAAAGTGTCAACCAAATGAAACCAAAGTCGCCTGCTTGGTGGTTGCACCACCAGCAGCTGTTGCAATGTTACAATGTTGCAGTTGCTTTTGCATTTCACTCTCTCTCTCTCTCTCTCTCTCTCCCACTTTGTGTCTCTTTCCTTCCGTTCTTCTCATTTGCTTGTGTGCTGGCAAACATTTGTTTTGACTGCTGCGACACGGCAGAAAACGGGTTGTGTAAATGGCCAACACCAGCGTTTGGCATTAAAATTTATGTCGAGGCTGAGACATTAAATTTTCACATAGATTTTGTCAGTCTCTCCCTCGCTCTATCTCGCTCACTCTCGTTTCTCTGCCTTCTGTTGTGTTTATCTTTATATTTATGTGCAAATGTTGTTGTTAATTAGTTTACTGTTTATGCGACTCCATTAGGCTTTCGGCTGAGGGCAAGGACTCTATTAAATGAGCTTTACGAAATTAGATATGCAATTCTTGGGTCTATTGTTAGGCTAGCGTAAATTGTAAGCTTATGATTGTAGTCACTCGATAAGTAAAACATTTGCATTTTAATTCTTGTAAATTGCATATTTTTAAAAAAGAAAAAAAAACGAGAGAAACATCTTTTTAAATTTAAATTTATTACAGCAACAACAAAATTTTTATTTCATAGTCCAAAATGCCAAACAAAACCTTAAGCTTAAACTTAAATTAACATTTTAAAATTGTGGAAAATTTTGTTGTTTAAATTATTTTTATTTATTCGAGAATTTGCAATATTTATTTATTTATTTTGTATGATTTATTATAGTTTCTAAATAGTATGCAATATTTTTAATAATTCTTTTTTCTGTATTATTCCTTTTCATTTGTTATCAATGACTGAGCTCTGCATTTATATAATTTCTATATTTAGCTATTCATCTTATCACTGAATATTAATATAAATGTCAATTTTTGTAATTATCAACTTTTTATTCTCCCATATTTTTATTATGATTTTAATTTCTTAAAAGTTTCTCATTACCGTGTGATCACTGTATCACAATTTATTTAGTAGGTATTTAAAACTTTCAAAATTATATAAATAGTAAATTTTGTAATTATCAAGTTTTTATTCTCCCATATTTTTATTATGATTTTAATTTCTTAAAAGTTTCTCACTACCGAGTGATCACTGTATCACAATTTTTTAAGTAGGTATTTAAATCTCCTAAATATAAATGGTAGATTTTGTAATAATTAAAAGCCTGTGCAGCATTATTCTTATTATCTTGAAAGTTTCCAATGTGCGAGTGTTCACTGTACCAAAATGTATGTAGTTAGCCCTTGACCCATTGTCCCTTGTGACATTCACGATGTGCTGGCGCTTAAATCATTCTGTCAATTGACTTATTTGGTACCGTTAGATGCTTGTTTGAGAATCGTTGGGTGGACATCGTGCTCCACTCTCCTCCTTGGCTTGAGGCATAACTCTTTCCACAAATGGCAGCTGGCAGCAGCTTCTTCACAATGCTTCAGACATTTACGCCCAAAATGCTGGCAATAAAATGCGCCCAGCTCCAAAAAGGCAATGCGGGCCACGCCCACACGAGAGAGCTGCCTTTCAATTTCAGTTGGTAACAGACACACACACACACACACACACACATAAAAATTTTTGCATGGCAAGGCGCAAGGCAATAAGAAACGAAAGAAGGGGGCGGGGCTGAGAATTGCAAATGGAATGGAGCACTGCAATGACGACAGTCTGCAATTGTTTGCACTTGCTCCATATTCGTTATGCATACCCTCGCCTAGAGTCCATTAACTAAGTAAACCGTTAATAAAATTCGAATCCCAGTAACAAATAAAAAAGCTTGAATGTATAAATGAAAAAAAATGAGAATTGCATTTAAGTCATTGCATAAATATTAAAATATACTACGGAAGGGTATTTAAGCCTCGGCTTTAAATTAAAATTCTATTATTCTTATTTTTTGCGTATTTTTGAGTTGGCCTTTTGTGCCTTTGGGAGGCAACTGCTGCAATTTGCGCGTTCGGCCTCTTTGTCCGATATAAAAAATGGTCTAAAAAAATGGCACAACTCACCTCCATGTGGGCAAAAAGGGGGGCGTGTGCATTGCTTTGTGGTGCATTTAGTGCACAAATTTGCAGTCTTCTTTCGGCTCCGGCTCATATATTACTTATTTACACGGCTGGCCTTTAAACAAATTGCATAAACATTTGTTACCCGACTAAAGCAGCTTTTTATGCTACTCTACACACACATCTAAATTTTATTCTAGATATATGTGTAAGTGTGTGTATGTGTGTGTGTGTTAGACTGCGAGAAGAAAAATAGCATTTTTATAGCCGCGCTCTGCTTTTACGTTCTTAAGTCCATTTTATACCTGTTGTTTATTTATGGCCTTGTTTTTCGACTACAAAAAAGATCCTATTTTTGCTGCTGGCTTTCGTTTTCGTTTTCGTTTCTGTTCTTCTTTTCCTTGTGAATGGAAATGAATATTTGAAAATGGAAAAACCTGTTTTGTGGGTATTTGAAGGGATTGGCCTAGATATTGACCTATGTCAGATATTGTCTTGTATTTTAAATCAATTGAACTTCGAAAATAAAAACTATTTTAAATATTTAATAAATAAAATACTATTTCTAATAAATATGTAAATTTATATGGGCACACAAAGTGAAAGAAAATTATTTCACAAAATAAATTTAATTAAATTTTAATTCCTTAAATTTAATACTATAAGTATGTGTTAAATATATACTATAAATATTATTAATTTTAATTGTTAAGTTTTCTTTATCTTTCATAAATAATTATAACAAATTTCTTATACAATAATAAACAGAAGTTTTAATGCTGACTTTAATAAATGTCTAAACTTATATTTCGTTTTCTTTTTAGGTAAGCATATTGATTCCAACTGAAGATTTAACTGCTCTCAATTTTTTAAAGTGTGGTAAATATAAAAAGAACTCAAAACTTGGTTTAGCATCAAATTGTTGATTATTTAAAAAAAATGTGTTTAATGCCAATTAAAATGTTTATTGAGGTGTCTGCTAGCCAGCTTTTAAGTAAAGTAGTAACAAAATAATTTATTTATTATTTTATTTTTATTTTTTGCATTTTTTTTAAAATAAAAAAAATGAACCGCTTGCTATTATATATTTCTCATTCACAATTTTCTTAAAATGTATTTAAGTTCAATTAACGATAGAAAACTATTTAAACAGAAATCTAACTGAAGTTAATAGAAGCTCACAATATTAAAGCATACCCTTGGGACATTCAATGAATAAACAAATTGGGCTGAGTAAGAAATATTGCAGAGATTGCGACAATGGGATTGTGGTCTGATCGATGCCCAAAAGCCATTCGTTTAAAGGACATCATAATCAAGTCCCGAAAGACAAACGGATGTTCAAACAGCCATCTGTCAGGGATGGCACGAGTATATACGAGTATATACATACATATGTATGTGTATTATATATATATACAAATTATTTATTAATTACTCACACCAGCTTCTGCAGATGCTGTGTGGCAATTAAATCAATATAAAGAGCAACAAAATGAATGCATAAATAATTGATTTCATTTTCCATGTTCGCCCCAAAGCCACAGTTGAAATCTGGCTTGGTTGTGCCTTTCGTTTTAATAGTGTGCTATATCTTTATTTACTTTATATATATATATATATATCGTATTTATACAGTGCTTAACCTTTGACTGTCTAAAATAAATATTCTTTGAAGCACTATTTGTAAAATATAAAGTTAAGAAACAGCATATCGAAACACATTTTATTTATACAAAAATTAATTGCTTTCTCTGGAACATCTTCCAATATATATATTTTTGTTTAGGGTGATGAGAAACTCAGAAATACTAAAATATTTTATCCTGTAAATAAAATGTTGCCTGAAACTTTATGACCTAAATGTATATCGATCAGAATGATGGATAAACCATTATATAAAAATTTGCTTTGCCTTGGTTTTTCAGTTTAAACTCACAAACTAATCAGGAATATATAGTTTTGATATATCGGTTGCCCTTCTTTTGTCTGTTCAATATATTTCATTAAGGGTTTCACATATTCAAATTGAAAGAGTTCAGAGAGCTAGTTAAATGATTTGTTAAATATTTAATTGATAGTTCGCATTGAGTAATTATTATACATATATTATATATGTATAATATTAATACTCTGATTTACATGTATACATACATGTACATATACATTCATTTAGTCTAGCAATAACAAACCGAAACAAAATTTCGCTTTGTATATTTATAATTATATTTGATTGTTTATATTGACTCTGTAATTTTTCAAATAGTGCTCTGCCTATGGAATTCCCTTCTGGTAGCACAAATGTTGCAAATATATAAATTATAAATTTATGTGTTAAATTTCGACGCGGCTTTCCCGCTGCCAGCAGCATCCATTTTGACATTATGAATTTATGTGCAGTCTGGACAAAGAAAAAAAAAAAATATACGCTATATATACACAAATATGGTCGCTTGTGTATTGGGCGCGTATATGTGCACATATGTATGTGTACGTGTGTGTATTTATGACACATTTTCAGTTCAGTTGTGCCCTCAAAAACAACGTCTATGTGTGTGTGTGTTTGTGCGTGTGCGTGAATTTGTGTGCTTATGGCATATATTGCAAATAGATGCAGGCATGTGATCCAATATGATATATAGTCGCACTTATACAAATGTCTGACAGTTGCACGATCTGCCGCTGGCGTCATTCCCTGCAATAATTGTGTGGGTAGGGCAAAGGGTGGCTTAGGCTGTGAACCCTGCTGTTGCTTTTTTTTTTATTATTTTGTTATAAACAATTTTTATAAAGTAATGGGGAATTATTTATTATTTAAATTACGTTTTTATTTCATGTTGGCCGTATAATCATTTCAACAGTTTTGATTGACTTCGATTTTAAACCTCTCCACAATAATCCCGGTTCACCGACGTCGATATCATTCGATTCGTATATTCCATTTAGATTGCTGTTAATGTGCACAAAAACTATATGTCAAATTATAAAAACTTCTTAATTTATATAATTTGAAAACTTTACCAATCCAAACAATTACTGTGATACCACCAGCCAGATTTGTAGATCTTGGCGCACTTTTCATCCCGTTCAGGTGTTGAGAATATTGAATTGAGGTGATTGCTTAATGAATCTCCCGCATTGCCTGAATATTCACCCATTATACTCAGCTTATACGATTCTGCCCCATTGGCTATCAGAAAGTTATTGTATAGGGCATAGCGTATATGATTGTGAAAGTCCCATAGAATTGTGAGTAACTCGTGTTTGCGCGAGTCGGTCATTCGATGCAATTCTTCGAGCCCAATGAAAAATTCGCCCAGTTCATCACCAAATCACTGACGATAATCATTCCAGTTTCTATCAAAATACGACAACCCAATCGGGACTCAAGGTGGATGTAAAGGGCACCAAAAATGTTTTAATGTTAGGTACTTTTATCCTGGATATGCCATCCGGTCGATTCAATAACATTTTCTTCTTTTAAAATCCTATAGCCGATTTCGAATTGATATGTCGAAGCGTCATCTTTCCTATTGTCGTGTATTTTTATATTTACATCCAATTCATTCTCAAGTAAAGGTTTTATGTTTTTAATAAAATATTCATTCCATCCCGCTTCTATTCGATTAATAAGCTCTACCCTTTGCTTATTCGCATTTGGTATATCGGCATTATCATTATCCGCCTCCTCTATTGTCGTTTTTTTTTTCATCTTTTAATAAAACCATCAAAAAAAAAAAATTTTAAGAGAAACAATTGGTCCTTCTCCCATATTAAAGAATAACCGATTCTAATCCGTCACAATGAAGTTCAACATTAAACTAAATCTGGCTGAGCATATATATACATATATGTATATATATAGAAAACCACCTTGTAAGCAAATTTAATTAAAATTAAAATTAAAATTTTTGTTTAAGTTGATATTTATTTGTTTATGGTATATAATTTACATTAGAACAACAAATGAAAATAAACTTAACTAAAAAAAAAGAAAAAATTCTTAAATAATTATTATGTAAAATATGTATAATTAGCTTAAGAAATTTGATTTTATTCAGTTTCATTTAATTTCCAATTAGTGTTGTTCCAGTGTGCCGTTGCTTATGTGGCATTTTTTTTTTCCGATCCGGCAATTTGTACATGTATTGCAGCCTTCCTTTAAACAGTTGACGACGTCGTCAGCAATTGTTTTGTTTTCAAAATGGGGCGACATTCGGCGCCGGCTCATTGGGCCAACGCGTTAGACGTGTCATTCGAGCCGGTTGGAATTGTATCTGAATCATTCGCCAATATGCTGGGGTCTGGCTTTTATTCTGCTTGACAACCGCCTAGACACAGCTCCAGCGACTTCCATTTTCATCATCATAAAGTCTGTTGAAAGCAAATCGATGTTGGGTAACTTAATCATGAACCGAACTCAACGTCAACTTTTCTTTCATTTTACATTTGCTTTCTCCTTCCATTGAGTACATTGATTCAATGTTTTTCTTTTAGGAAAATAATAGTTAGGTTAATTTATGCTATGCCTTGTTAAACTATCTCGTAATTGTAAATGTTACACATTGTATAAACGACATGTTTATTCATTAGTTCATTATTTTATTTCTTATAAAATTAATGCAGCAATCCTTAACAAAAAAAAAAAAATAATAATAATAATAAAGAGACATTGAAAAAAATTTTTTTAGATATATTCTAATACAATAAAAAGAAAAAACAAATATATAAATTTTGGTATTAATAAATATTTTGTTTTCAAAGCATATTATAATTTTTTAAATTGGAAATGTTGCATATATTTCATTTATATTATTGTTAAAACACTAAAACAAGAAATTTAATATAATTTAATAAATGTTTAAGGGTAAACTCTGTACTGCATTAAAAAATATATATTAAAACAAAGTTTTCAAAGCAGCACTTCATACAGGGTATTTGCAGACGCGTTTAACTGTTTGTCTTGTGTGATATTTGTTGCTGTCTTATCGTATTTTTGTTCCCTTTCTTGCTTTGCCAACAACTTTTCCACTTGGTGGGGTTTTGTTTACCTATGAGCGGTGGCTCGAATCCAAGTGCGTAGTGGCTAAAACTTGTTTATGGCTTACTTTTGTGTAAATAAAATGAAGAAGCAGAAAGGTCCAACTCTTTGGCATATTGTTGCCTTCAATCGCTTGACCCAATTGTTATTCCCATTTTCCCTCAGCTGTAACGAATTTTGTTCATTTCCTTGAAGTTTCGACTCTTTTTGCACTTTTCTTTTTAGCTGGAATGCAGGTCAGTGCAACGGAGTTTACTATTAATCTTAATTTTATGGCTTCGAGTTCAAGCCTTCAATTCCAATTCCAATTCCAACATTCGTGACTTGAACTAGGAAGAATTCGCAATGTTATGCAAAAGAGTTCAAAGTTGTGGATAAGAAATTATTTTAATTTTTTTTTACAAATCTATGCTTTTAATATTTGATTATGTTTTAATTAATTAACGACTTGTATATAATTTTATCTTATTAAAAAATTGCATTTTTTTGCAATATAATATCTCATTGTATTCAGTTGTACTGCAAAATTTTATTTGATCCTCATGTAGGAATATATTTCAATTGTACTTTTTAATAAAATAAATTCCTAATAACATACGTGATATTCCAATATAGAAATAAATCCAAATGTGTATAAAGGTGTTTAAAATTGGCTTTTAACTGAACTTTAAGCAGTTTAAAAGTGTGTCTGAAGCATCATCAAATTTCTTATTCCGAAAAATCAGTTTCAGCTATAATACAGTTCGGATGCTATTAATAAATGCATAGTTTTTACATAGTCTGCTTTTGGGAGCTTGACACCAAAAAGCGACATTGTCTGATTTTGTTTTTACCTTATCGTATAACATCAGAAAGTGACCTACATTGAATGTCACTCCGTAGCAAGAAGAAGAGAAAAAAGAATATAAAAAAAAATAGATTGTCCTTCAATTATTTGCTACTGGACTCGACGCTGAGTTTCGTTCATTTTCTTTTTTTTTTTTTTTTAACAGCTCTGACAAGGTAAAATTTATTGCAGTGAAACGAAATAAAACAGAAAAATGTAATAAATATTTGATATTATTTAAAGTACATCAAAAATGAATGCCGAGCGTAAAACACGAGTGTCAGACAGAGGGCAGAGAGTGCAGTTTAATATATATCTCGATATATATAGTATATAAATGTATATATGTATAACTGGCCGAGCTTTATTTGATTTCATTTAGTTTTGGCTATTTTTTGGCATTTATTTATGCGTTTGCAATATTTCAGCTAACCGCAAGTCGGGTTGGCAATTAGCAAAGTTTTACAGTTCAATTGTGCGACACATTTTTGCAATCGTTTTGACAGTTTGGCAAAAAGCTCGAATTGTCATCAGCCACCCACAAAATTCCCTTTTGGCCAACGATAACAACAACAACAACAACAGCAGCAACAACAACAACTGTAGTAACAACAAATAAATTAACTTTTACTGTACAGCTGTTGATACTTTTTGATTGCTATCACTGCACAAAATTGGGAGTCGCTTTGCAAATAATAACGAGAATCACAACAGCGAAAATGCGAGCCATGTGCACAAATTTAGTTTGCATTTTGTATGCAGCTGACAATTCTATGGCAGACAATGAAAGACAGACAACCATCCCTCCAATGTGGTTGACAACTTTTCTCATTTTCCATTTGCATGCAGCGCTCCATGTGTGTCTGTGTGTGTGTGTGTGTGTTTCTGACTTTTCCTGTTGGATGTATTGGTTGAGTGAGTTTTTAGGAGCAACAAGCAACAAGCCCCAAGTCTTAGTCTGGTACAAGTTACTTACATTTCCTATTCAAATGCAGTGCATTGAAAAGTGCAGTAAGGGTAACTGCAGCATTCACATTATGCAGTAAAGGTATGCATACTTATGGCAGCTACTGTAAATAATAACCAAATAACGATACAGTTGCAATCGTAATACTTTTATCAGTAATAAACGTGGCTGCAATAACTTAAATATAATAGTAAAAGCTTCAATCAATTCTTTCATGGAAGTAGGTCGCAGTAACAGTTGCATTGGGAGTAGAAGATACAGAAATAGTTAAACAGTTACTTTAAACATTGAAGTTAACAGTAACAGTAATAGTTGGAGTAACAGTGGCAGCAAAATTAACAGACACTGACAGTAGCAATTGGATTAACAGTAAGGCTTGCAGGAGTAGTAATAGAGAAATGAAACAAACGCTTCTAACATTTGTAGTAATAGTAATCAGCATGTAAGAAACAGTTACAGTAATATTAATAAAAGTATCAAAAGTAATAGAAGCAGTAAAGGTTGCAAAAACAGTTACTGTTAAAGATATAACTGTAAATGGAACGTTCAAAGTAATAGCAAGAGTTCAAGAATATAACAAAAAATAATTGCAGCAGTTGGAGTACAGTAACATTAACAGCAGTAGAAGTAACAGTTACAGAACAATTACCAGTAACAGTAACAGTAATGTATATCTAGCAATGACAACTGTAGCAGTAACAGTAACAGTGGCACAACTGTAATCTTAACAGTCATGAAAAACTACAGTAATCAAAAAAAAAAAAAAACAAATTTTAAAATACTAATTACTAATAATAGAAATTAATCCTTATATCAATGATTCGCCTTCTTTGATACATACAAAATATAACACTCAATATTTGAACCAAAAAAAAACTGTAAAGCTTATCTAAATTCAATATGTGCTATTTCCCAACACGGACAAACCTATATTAGTGCTATGCCTCCTTTGATACATACCAAATAATATCTGTAAAGCTTAAATCTATCTGAATTCAATATGTGATATTTCCCAACACTGACAAACTTTCAATATTTCATGATCCTTTTGATACATTCAAAACATATACCACACAATATTTGAACCAAATAATACATGCAAAGCTTAAATCTATCTGAATTCAATATGTGCTATTTTCCAACACTGTCAAATTTTCAATATTTCATGATCCCTATATTTATGCAACGTTTCCTTTGATACATTTCAGCTAGAACTATTTTAATCACTATTTATATATAAGCAACAACATCGTTTTGTTACTCGGACGACCCAGTTTTTCTGCATAACTGGCGTTGTTCAACACTGTCCTGCTAACAACTATGCAGCGAGTGTTCTATGGTGGGTGTGTTGGATGGGTTTTTGGGGCCAAAAATAAAAATATAAACATTGCGCACAATAGTTGAGTAAAATAAACAAAACTTTTCGCCTGTTCGGGCACATTTGAAACTTTATTCATGTGCATCATGTGTTGCTGTTGTTGTTGCTTTGTGCTCTGTCATTTTGTTCTTTATTTCACAACAAAACGAAAATAAAAACAAGTAAATAAAATTGAGAAGAACTTTATTTGTTATTTTCTTGCTTCTAGCTCATTTTTAGTTGCCTGTTTACCACTCTGTGAATATTTTAGTCATTTTTAATATTATTTTTTTTGTTAGCCTTGCTGTCTATTCTTCTTCTTCTATTTTTTGTACCAGTTCCAATAGCCGGAATTTGCAGCAGAAGCTTCTTTTTGGGATAGTTTGCATGACTTAAGAGTCTGTGATTGAAAGGCATTTCTGGCATTTTTCGAAGATGTGATTTTTGCTCTGAACATTTGTTGCATGTCACATTGTTGCCGCTGAGTGCAACATAGTTTGTTGCAAGTAGTTGATGCCGCTTTTTGTTCGCCTCCACGGCTTACAAATGTTGCAGCGTGCAACTATTAAATAGTTTTGCAGCAGCTGCCACTTTCATCCAAGAAGCTGCCACAAGAACTTTTTGCGCTTTTGTGCCACTTAAATGTAACCGAAAACATTTTCCAGAGTCCAAATAACTTTTGCCCTTTGCCCGCTTTAAACAAAAGACAATTGTTTGTTGCCGATTTGCCTTTTGCTACTGCAACAGAGAAAACTAATCAAAAGTATTCAAAGATTTTCATTTTGCAACTTCTTCATTTGGTTTCCTTTTTCATAATATTTAAAACTTAAATAAATTTCTTGTAGTTAAAATATTTCAATATAATAATTACATTTTGTTATTCAAAAGTAAATAAAATGTTTGTTTCTAAAATAAATAATAAATTATTATTTACTAAATATTCATATATTAAATATTCTCATTCCGTTCCACGCTGTTCGAAATTAATTTACTTCCATCCAATAATATTAAAGTATATAAATTAGTAGTTTGTGCCTTGAGTAAATATTGCTTTCGCCCACTATTTCATTTGGTTGCCGCCCAGGTATCTCAAACTAATAATTGCCTATTAATTTACCTGTTCAATTTTCAATCAAATTGATATTATTTACCAAGCAGAGCACTTCACATGCCCAGCCAGATATCAAAATGTTATTAATAAACAATAAGGATGGTAAATATCGAGCATTGTTTACCTCAAGTATTTGCTTGGCTGCCTACAAAAGCCAACTATATGCATATACAAATGAATATATATATATATATGTATATTTAGGTATACCTGTATGCATATCAATTTATCTGTAGATCGTAATTAACAAACATCGTAATTATTTTCATGCCCAAAAGCTTTTGTTGTTTGGCCAAGTCTCAACTATGGACTATATTGTCGAAATTTCCAATGATTAGAAATCTTGTTCGTTTGTTCTTGACTTGAAGCTCATTATAAATGTTGAGCAGTCATGTGCATTTTAGACAATAATCTATTCAATTTGCTATTACAATGCTCTACATAAATCCTTTCGGTTAGAACAATGTTTGTGTAATTAATTAGGGTTTGACGGAGCTTACCTTTGTGATATACGCAAATGATTCGACTTGAATAAAGGTAACAATGATTATAATTAAGTAGGCTGCATGAATTGTTCTCTTTCGAAAACTTTAAGAGCTAGCGATACAACAATTAAATCGGTTTACTTACCCTTACTTAACATTTTTTTTTTTAATGTTTCGAATCTAATTTTGCCAAACTTCTTCTTACCTAATTTATCTTTTAAGCTAAAACAAGAGTTTTGACTGTCTAAATATTTATTTCAAATTTAATTGAATTTGCAATATTATAAGTTAATTAAAATATTGCTTAAATATCTTTGCAACTGTATTAGTTACAGCCGTTCGTAGAGCTTTAGAATATGAATTTAAAATGCAAATGTAAACAGAATTAAATTAAATATATAAAAACAAGCACTAAGCAACAAGGAAAACAATTAACTACAGACTGCGACAAATTACAAGTGCCCAGAAAATGTTGAAATTGCCTATGAAAGAAAATAGAAAATAAAAAAAATAAAAAAATAGCGAAATGCAGTTGAAAAGTGCCCAAGCAAATCGGCGTATTATAAACTAAATGGAGGTAGCTATAAAGTAATTTAAATGTCGACCAGCGCCAAATGGAGAACAGGCTCCAAAAAGGACGCTTTACACACATTTAATGAGCCGCCCGGGCACAGCGAGAAAAACTCGTTAACAGCCAGGCACACAAAAGAACTTAACACTGCAGAAAGAGGAAGAGAGACGAAAGTGAGAGAGAGAGAAAAAGCGTGTGAGAGAGAATAGAGGAGCTATCGCATAGAAGAAAAGGTAGCAAAGCTGAATAAAAGCGCAGCGAGGGGCGAAACAAAAAAATTGAATAATCGTACAATCGATAGTGACCAACTTAAAGATACCCTGCAAGCTACACAGAACTGTTATTTATATTCTATTATTATTATTATTATTATTATTATTATATTATTAATTTTGTTCCTCCAGCTTTGAATTAAATTTTATATCAAAATAAAATATATATATATATATAATAAGCACTATTTTAAGTACATATTTGATTTTCAACGAAAAAAAAAAAAAAAATTATAATATTTAAATATTATATAAGCTACAAAATCAATTTTGTTCCTCGAGCTTTGAATTAAATTTAATATCTAAATAAAAAATATATATATAATAAGCACTATTTTAAGTACATATTTGATTCTCAACGAAAAAAAAAAAAAAAAAAAAAAAAAAATTATAATATTTAAATACTTTATGAGAAGCTACATAATCAATTTTGTTCCTCCAGCTTTGAATTAAATTTAATATTATAAAAAAAGAAAATATTCCTTTTAGTATAGATTCAAGTCATTATTATTTATGACCAACACAACTGTTATGCTCATTCACCCATTAATATTGGTTACAGGGTATATAAAAAAGGGGACTATTTTCATTTGCGAAACGAGGAAATTGTGAAGGGGAGGGGGCGAGGCAGTTGATCAATGTGGAGCATTGTGCGCGAACTGTCAACGTTGGATGCTGGGCGAAACGCCAATCATTCGACTGATTAGTTTGATTTTAACGTTACGCTATTTCCGTAATCAATGGAGCTGCAATCGAATGGACATCGCAGCGAGGTGCCGGGTTTGCGCTTCTTCTTCTTTTCTATATATATATTTTTTTTTTTGCTGCTTCTGACTATTTGACTAGACAATGGACTCCAAGAGACACACACACCTACACACACCCACACCCACACACATACAAAGGACAATAACAACTGGTGTGGCAGTAATTGGGCACTGAGTAGTTCGGGAGTGTGGTTCGGGAGTGTGGGGGCGTGCCGGATGTGGCCAGAGCGTTACAATTATGGACACGGGATCCACCCTAAAAACGTAACGTAACCAGCACTAATTGCTTGACTAGTTAGCATTTGGCTGCAGAACTTTCCCAATTCCCTTTTCCTTTTATCCTTTTTTTCTCAGTGTGTGTGTGTGTGTGTGTGTACTGGTTTGCCAAATTGAAATATTGATTAAGTTATTTTTGGGACAAGAAAAGCGGAAAGCAGCAAAAAATTCATTAAGCATTAAGGGTCTTTGTTCGATATGATTGAATACCCAGCGTTTAGCTTTGGGTAAATATTAGTAAACGCTTTTCTTATTCTCATTAAATATTTTCAATGTGGCTAAACAAAATTTTTCGAAGCAATTTCAATATAAATATTTCTCATTAATCATAATACAATAAACATTGGCATTTTATATTTTACATCTTATATAATGTTTAGTTAGAATTTATATATATATATTTTTTTTTTGAAGGCGCAAGCAAAGAATTTACAATTTTTAAATCTTCTAAACTTGATAATTTATTTAGTATTTTAATTATTAGTTTTAGTTATCATTCTAAAAAATTGTTGCGCTTAAAAATAAGAAATTGTAAATCTACAAAATATTGATTTTGTGTTTTTTTTTAAATGTATTATTATATTTGTTATTTTAATAAATATTTATCGAAATACATTTTTAATTGTGCATACCAGAAAGTTTTATATAGTTTTAAATTTTCACTCTAAAGCAGAAAATATGTGTATATAATATTTTACAAATATAATCTATCTTAAGTAGACGTTGGGCTCAATCCCACAACAAAAAAAAAAACATACTCACTCAAACACTCACACACTTGTAGGTTAATATCATTTGGTTTGTTGCTTGGGGGCTTTTTGGATGCCGTTGTATCTGACGCCCAAATGTAGGCAACGGTTTTGTCTTTTTTCTGTTATCTCAACATTTTGCACGAGTCACGCCCATAATCCATAAGTTAAACTCTCAGCTTGTCTGTGTGTGTGTGAGTGTGTATGTGTGTGTGTGGTCGCTAACTGTGTCTGTTTAACCCGCATGAAGGCGCGTCCACACGCCCCCTCTGCGTCCCGCTGCGGTTTGTTTGGCCAGCAAATAAACAAAGTGCATGGTTGGTAACAAAAACCGAAAACCGAACCAGAACCAAAACCAGCAGCAGAACCAAAAACCCAAATCGTACGCTTCACTCTAAAGGGTTAAAGTGGCTTTAAATGACATGGGGATGGGAATGGGGGGATGTGAATGGCGATGGGGGATGGGGGATGGTAAGGCGTGTGTCATGAGGCGTGGCCTGTGTGTCTATGGCACAAGAGGCGTGCATTTGGTTAACAATTTATGATTATTTTTACTTGCCTTTGCGCCTTTTTTACTTTACTCTATTTGTACATCTTCATCCATTTACTTGGCCAGCCAACTACTGACCCGCATTTATGTCGAAACAAAAAAGGTTAAAGGTCCTTTTTGGGGGTTGGGTCAAAATATATATTTTGCATAAATAGAAATTTTCGTTTAGCCTTATTCAACAGACGCCGTTGCCGCTGATGATGTGCTAATCCTAACGCACCAAAATTGCTCATACGCCACTCTGGCCAGGGACACAGAAATCTTACTGCCTGTGTGTATGTGTGTGTGTGTGAGATGGGAGGCCGGACAGAGAGGTCAAGTGGGCGCCACTGCAGCATAATCATTTGGATTGAATGTGTTTTTTATGATGACTTTGTTTGCAACATTTTATGATTTGTCTGAGGTGCTTAAAAAAACATTGTGGTCGCACATTAAAGAGCGACACGAAAATGAATCAAAAAGAAAATATAAAATATTGCATAACTTCCAAATACTGGCAGAGCAATCAAAGTTTAAAACTATAAATATTATTTTAAATAAAATAATTTAATAAATATATAATACTATACAAATATATTCAAGAAATGAATGAAACTTTTATTCGATTGACTTGAAAAGCAAATAAATTATTAAAAATATTTTTATAAATATTTATAAAAACTTTAAGCAAGCAAAATATAAGAAACATTCAATTATTGTATAAAATTATTATATTAAATAAAATAATTTTTGTTATACAAATACATATATTGTATAAAATTATTATTTTAAATAAAATAATTTTCATTATACAAATATATTCAAGAAATGAATCAATCTTTTATTCGATTGATTTGAGTATGAGCAAATAAATTATTTAAATTATTTTTATAAATATTTATAAAAACTTTAAGTTAGAAAAATATAGAAAATATCCAATTATTGTATAAAATTATTATTTTAAATAAAATAATTTTTATTATACAAATATATTCAAGAAATGAATCAAACTTTTATTCGATTGACTTGAATATGAGGAAATAAATTATTTAAAATATTTGTATAAATATTAATAAAAATTTTAAGTTAGAAAAATATAGGAAATATCCAATTATTGTATAAAATTCACATAATTTACTCAATAAAATTTTACCAAAGTAAATGACATCAATTGTCGTTTGATCTACAAATTTATTTGCATTATGAATTTTGTCTCAATTTGCTAAATTAAAACCACTAATTAAGTTTCAACACAGCATATTTGACTAAATTCGAGTTGATTTGAGGCAAAGACTGTCAACTAATTCAATTATTTGCAAAGAAGTTTTAAAATCATTTTGCTGCATTAGGCAAAACTGTTGGCATCTAAACAAGTAAATTTTGCATAAGCCAGGTCAAATGCTAAAATATAATAACATGTTTTGCCTATAATTTATTAAGATATGCAATTTATTTCAATTTGCAATTTGCAACGTCACAGGCCATGAAAAATGTAATTAATTTCGTCTTGTGGATGAAGACAAATTTCTCAACACTAATTTTGTTGCTGTCTGTTTTTAGTTTGCTTTCTGTTGATTATGTTTAATAATTTTTGATTGCTGTCCAAAGCAGAAGGCAGAAATTCATTAAATATTGATTACAGATATGCCAGACTTGCTGCATACTACTTGCTGCATGCGGCATGCTGCATGTTGCAGACTGGCCGCCTGGTTAAATTATATAAATACCAAGTGTAGCAGGCAAAAAGGATGCAGTCAGAAGTAATATCAAACATTTTGATCTGATATTGGATTTTGCTCAACGCTTCTGTTAATTGTAATTTAAGCTTTTGGCATTTGAACATTCTCAGCACAGCATTTCATTAGATCCTTGTGCTTGTTGCCCTTGTCATATTTGCATTTGCCATTTTCACAGCTGCAACTGCAACAGCAACTGCAATTGCTGTCGCCTCTGAAATATTTTCGGGCTATTTGCTTTTAACTCTGCTTAGGACCGTGTCAATTACTTGTTAGATAAATTCCCTAAATTGCTGCTAAATGAAATGAAATGCTTTTATTTCCGTTTGTTTGCTTCAGATTTCCGCAAGTACATACATGTATATACATATATATGTATATCGGAATGTATGTATGTATGTATGTATGTGTGTGTGTACGTTATTTTGCATTTGATCAGCTTAGGGCGTCTTAACAAATTCCTTAGCTAGTCCCTGCTGATAGTCAGTTTAAGCCATTTGATGGGATTTGTTTTTGTTTTAAATGGCATTTCTGTTGAACATCTTGTAAATTTTTTTAATTTATTTAAGTTTTATTTTTATTTGCGTAAAAAAACATTTGAGATGCATTTTACCAGACAGTTTTATTGGTTCTTAGAATTAAATTTATTTGCATATTAATTTAACAGCTTCTTATGTTTTTCTATTTCGCAAAATGTTGAATAAATATTTCAATAATTGCGAACATTTGTTTAACAAAGTGTGAAAATATTAAATCTTTGCTTTTTCAACGGCATAATATATATAGAGACATAATAATCAATTTCCATAAAAGTATATCAAACAATTTATAAAATAGAAATAACATTTTCTAAATAAAAGAAATATTTGTAAGAGTAATTAACAGAATTATATATTATTATTATAATATAGTTTGAATACTAAGTTCTGACTTATAATATAATATCTTAATTTAACATAAATTTTTCATTAACATTCATCCCGGTCTCTTAGCATAATTCACAACTGTTAGTTAAAGTCTTTGCTGTTATTAGTAACATTTTTGTATGTTAAGTAACAGGTTTATATATTTTTATTATTAGAATATAGTTTGAATACTAAGTTCTGACTTATAATATAATATTTTAATTTAACATAAATTTTTCATTAACATTCATCCCCGTCTTTTAGCATAATTCACAACTGTTAGTTAAAGTCCTTGCTGTTATTAGTAACATTTTTGTATGTTAAGTAACAGGATTATATATTATTATTATTAGAATATAGTTTGAATACTAAGTTCTGATTTATAATATATCTTAATTTAACATAAGCTTTTCATTAACATTCATCCTTGTCCCTTAGCATAATTCACAACTGTTAGTTAAAGTCTTTGCTGTTAATAGTAACATTTCTGTATATTGAGTAACAGGATTATTTATTATTATTATAATATAGTTTGAATACTAAGTTCTGACTTATAATACAATATCTTAATTTAACATAAATTTTTCATTAACATTCATCCCCGTCTCTCAGCATAATTCACAACTGTTAGTTAAAGTCTTTGCTGTTATTAGTAACATTTCTGCATGTTAAGTAAAGCAATTAGTTCGGTTGACATTTTCTTGCTAAGCAATTAAAAACGAAATCTGTGTGTGTGTGTGTGTCATTGTTTTCAACATTTTCTGCTCATTCTCATTGTTTGGCAGCAACTGTTGTTCATATACATGCAAATTGAAAAATCTCGGTCAATAAGCATAATATGCTGGCTGCGTAGCTAAAACAGTTGGGAGAAAAGGACCCAAAAAGCGTTGACAAACCAAATACGCACTTAAAACCACACACACACACACATGCACACATGCACACACAGACAAGCATACAAAGTGAAACCACGTAGCGAACTGCAAGAGCCGCCATTTTGATTCTCATTTCATACGCCATTTTAACTGCTGCGAGGGGTTTTTTGGAATTTAGTTACGGGTGGGCGCTGGGTTTTGGGGGCTTGTCATTTGGTTAGCCCCAAACGTCGCTTGCATACAAAGCACAACATAAATTCAATATAATAAACATGTGAAACATCCCCTCATCCCTTCCCCTTTCCCCACTACACACACACATACACTGAGCTCCACCCGCGTAGCCCCATCAAAAATCCTTAACAATTGCAATTGGCTAAACAATAACATGGCAAGCCTTCCAGCCATGTCGCTGCTGACCCAGTTAAGCGAAGCGCTGTTTTTTTTTTTTCTCCTTCTGTGTTTACTTGGTTTTAGTTTATTGTAATATACACACACACACACACACACTTACATATGTATAGAATGTTGTCTGATGGATGTGGCGTTGACTCTCGCATTGCTTTAAACTTAAGTTTTGGCCCAAAGTTGAGCTGGTCTGAGCCGTTGTGTGGCTCAGCCAAGTGAAATTGCTTGTAATGCATTACAAGGCAAAAAACTTTTCTATTGCCTGCTTTGAGCTGCGCCTCACCCTCTGCTGCTTCTCAATTGTCTGTCCTCTGTCGCTTTACTTATTTCGAAACGGCTTTGTCGCCAACTTGCCTGCAGTCCACATCCACACCCACCCCCACCCCTCCCCCCCTCTCTCTCTCTCTCACTCTGCCAATTTGAGTTTGGTTCGGACTTGAAGTTTAGCTCTGTCAGATTATTGGCTGGCTTATGCCTTCGACTGGAGCTTCTTTGGAGTTGTCTTGTCTGGCCTTCTGGCGTTATCTCTCGATATGCAGCTTTCTTTCCACATTTTGTTTTATTTGGCGTTTGGGCCAGCTGGCGGTCAACTTTGTCTTGATTATTTCTGCATTCAATGCCGGACAAAGTTTTTACTCAGCGCTCTGTGCGAATCTAATATGGTAATTATTTGTGATCCAAGCAAAGACCAAACTCTGTGTTGCAGTTGCATTAAGACTGCAATTCGTTGGTTTCAAGTCAATTGGGTATTAGAGACATGACACATGGCTAACACAGACAAGTAACTCATGTACACATACATACATACATATGTATTGTGTATTAAATTACATAAAAGAGAGTTGCTTTCACATATCTAAGAACTTACTGAGTGTAATATAGTCTTACTTTGACTTTATTTAACTGAGTTTTAACAATTCGAAAATTGAAACCTGTTTGGCTGCATTAATATATTAATTTCGAAAACTTCAAGAGCTACAGACTTGAAACTTAACACATAGTTTCTAAAATATCACGCGCAGTGTACAAAAATTATTTTTTCTCAATATAAACTTGCATTTTATTAATATCAATAAAATAACTCTTACTTTCCTTTTATCGTCATTTAGTTTACTCTTATAGCTTTTCAAGCTCCAATAAATCAGTAGTATAGATTGGAATTCGAATATTTGAAATCATAACTTCATAAAAATTTGCAAAAATGTTTAGAAGTAACAACATATTGATTCCCGAAATAAATAGTAGTTAATTCTGTCTTATTCTACATTTCAAGTATAACTTTTTTCTTACATAATACATACTAAATTAATCAACATTCCAATCCGTTATGTATTGTAAATTGAATATATATTTAAATAATGTGGTTCAATCATATAAAAATGTTTCTAATGCAATATTTAAGCTGCTTTCACTTAACATCCGACGTGCCACATTTGGCCAACATTTTGATCTCTAAGCACAATCGATTATTTCGTGTATATATTTTGCTCCCTCTTTTATGGAATATTATGTAAACTTGTGCGCCTCGTGTCAGTTGTTAATAAGTAAATTGAACCAAGTTCGCAGCATTTCAGCCATGTTTATGCAAATTGACAGGCGGAGCGCCTAATGGCAAAATGCTCTCAACCAGCCTGCCTCCAACCAAAATATCGTGGCACAGTCTGTTGCACAGACAGACAGACAGCCAGCCGAGTCTAATTTGCATGCTGCCCCGCAATGTGGCACGCCCCACCTTCTAGCCATCATCTCTTCCATCTCGTGCCACTCCATCGGGCAACCCAATTTTGAAATTTCACACACTCAGCCAGGCAACACTTGAGCGGCTTATTAACTAAGCCCAGCGTTAACCGAAAAATGCTTTTAAATGTTTCGCAGGCGTATACGTGATGTAATGTTGGGTGCCAGCAAAATATTACGCATCCGCCCTGCCAGCCAACCAGCACTCATTACTCATTACGCATACGCCACATAATCCGCTGATTGCTCTGCTCTTCGTGCCTTCCTCTTCTTTTATACATCTTCTTTTTTTTTCTTTTTTCTTATGCACTTTGGCAAAGTTTTTGACGCTGACATCTAATTTTGCTATCAGAAATTTTCTGAATGTGGTAAACAGAAAAGAAAAAAAAAATGGAAAAATATATGTGGCTGACGCTGGGTTCAGGACCCTGCAAAACACATTATCGAAATGAATTTTTTTTTTTTTGGCTAAAACAGCAGCCAAACCAAGAAGCATAAACAAGTCTTAAACAGTGTCGGGGGTCAGGGATCAAGCTTCAGTTTAGTATAGTAAATGCTTTTGCCATAACTGCGACAAATATGTTGGCTGACAGACACACACAAACACACCTAAAACGTTAAATTACACACATGCTACACAAGAACTTTTCAGCTTTAATTCCAATGCGGCGTGCATAAAAAACTCTACACTACAGTTAAATAAAATGCGCTGTTTTTCTTAAGCACGGTGAATATTAGCTATAGGTAGAAGTAGAAAGTTGCCTTAAATAATAAAACTTTTAAAAATAGTCCTAGAAATTTGCAATTAGTTGGGTTTACTTAATGAATAAAAAATATATATAAAAAATATAAGTAACAAATGTAATTTCTTCTTATTTTTTTTTTTAGATATTTACAAACTATTTGTAAGACTTTTCATAATTGTACACAATTAATTATTTTGTAATTAACAGCATCTTACCAGAGTATCTCGCAGTCGAGATTATTCGATTGCCCCGCACTCTTAACAGTTTTCCTTACTTTGTTCTTGTTGCACTCACTGTTGCCTACACATGGCTTTAATTTCTTTGTTGTTTTCATTTTGATTTTCATTTAAGCTGCTTTATTTTCACGGCAGCTGGAAATTCGTTTTGTTGTTTGTTCGCTTCTGCTTTTGTCTGGCTGCGCAAATCCTGTAATTGACTTGTTAAAAATGTTTTTTATTTTTAATTTATTTACAGTAAATTTATTCAAATGACAAAATATTAAAATGTAAAGTAAACAATGGCATATACACACATAAACATATATTTAAAATACATGGAGCAATTAATAAAGAAATCAGAAATTACAAATGATGTCAATAAATCTTATAAAATAACAAACAAAAGCAATTGATGAAAAATAATTGGATTACAAAAAAATAAGAAATTATGATGTATTGGAAAAATATATATATGTTAATATAAAACATCAATTATAAAGAGAATTTGGAAAACATATGAAATTATTAATTATTGCATATGAAATTATGAATAACATTCGAAATAAATTCTCTATAATATATAATACATTTATATATAACTATGTATACAAAAAAAAAATTTTTTAAAATAATTAAGCAGGATAAAAATAAAATTATACATAAATAAATACATTTAAAAAAATTAATAATACATTTTCGAAATAAAGAGCTGTTTATGTTGTTTATTTTAGATTTTAACTTGTTTATTTCGGCCAACTGTTGACAATTAATTAACTTGGCTAATGTTGCGCTTTAAAGGTTTGCCCAAGTGAACTGAACGTCTGCTGTAAGCCCCTGACTTGCGAGTTCAAGTATATATATTATATGTGTTGTACCATACACATATATATGCTGTTAGATGTTCTATATAGGAAAGCACAGCAGCTGTGCAGCAGAGCATAGGCATTTGCCATTGGATTTTATATTTAAGCTTCGTACAAATTGGCCAGCTAAAAGGAGGAGCTCGCCCTCAAGCACACTCACTCGCTCACACACACACACACACACATATATGAGACAGGCTGATGTTGCATTAGTTTGGGGTTATCTTTCCCCCCTCCTTCAGCCGTTTTACAGGGCATACGCCCACAATAAAAGCAGCAACAACAGCAGCTGCTAATGTGCCTTTGTCTTTGGCTTTGTATACATTTATATAATATATATATACATATATAGATGTATGTGTGTCGGCGCGCCTATGTGTATGCAATGCTTTGCTGTTGTAATTGCTGCTATTACAGCTGCCTGTTTGTTTGTTTTGCTTGTATTGTTGCTGTTGCCTTTAAGCTAAAGACTTAATGCGCTTTGCAAGAGCAAGATAGAAAGGGACAGAGTTAGTTAGGGTGAGAGAGAGAGAGAGAGACAGAAATTATGCACAAAAAGCGAAAATAAAAGTAAAATCAGTGCACTCGCTGCTGCTGATGAGCTTGAAAGCACATTTCTGTGAAAGTGGAAAACATTTACATTTAAAAAAAATATAAAAAAAAGCATATGTATATACACACACACACACAAACACACATATGTTTGTCTGCCTGTAGTATATAAAAATCTTTTGTCACTTACTTACATATTTGGTCCTTGGCAAAGTTTGCAATTTGCTTCCTTTTTAAGCAGGGTTTTCAAATTATGCACTTTACACACACACACACACGCTCACATACCTTTGCCTTCTAAGGTGTTGAGCTTCTATTGTGTGAGTGAACTTTTATGTGTGTGTGTGTGTGCAGCACACTCTCAAGTGCAAACAATGTCAACATGTAATTTTCCTCTACACAATTTTGTCAGTTTAGTGCAAGGACATATTAAAAATTTGAAAAGCCTTACAAAACAACATGTTTTTCTCACAACATTTTCCAGTGTTGTACAATGCGATAAGTCTGTTGTTGGCAGTGCTGTGTAGCTAGTGTTATTCTCACTTCGAGTGGAATAATATTGAGTTGGTAAAAGTTGCAAAATCTGCATACATTTGCTTTCAAACATTAATTCTTATTATTGTAAATAATTAGTCAATAATTTGGTACAAGCTGTTATTCTTCACTTTAATCCCCTCTTGAAATACAATTTTGATCGAAACATAAATTGTTGTTATTGTAAATAGGTTGGATATGATATAAAATTGATACACATTAAAACATAAATTTATAAATACCTATACATTTTTTAAATATGATTTGAAATTTAAACCTTTATTATTGTTATTGTAAGAAGAAGAGAAATGAAGTGGAATTGGAACTGCAAGCATTTATATTTATGAAAAGCCTAATAAGGAATTTCAAAATTTATTCAACTAAAATAAAAAAAAAATATCGATATTTATACCAATTCCAAACGTTCCGTTCGCTTTACTGATATTTCAAATATTCAACTTTATAAAGCAATTTGAACATTGGAGCTAAAAGCTTATTAATTTCTCAACGAAAAACCCCGCTATAAATCAACGATTGTGCACCCTTTACTTATTTAAAAGTTTTCTTTCCAATTCAATTCGTAACTCCCGCAGCTCCTCGTTCACCCCTCTTTCTGAAGACCTTTTCCAATGTACTTCAATAATTGGGCGCGTGCGTAAGGTTGGCAGCTCCATCAATTTACATGTAAATCAACTCATGGTTAAAAAAGAAATAAATATAAAAAAACAAGAAAATGAAAATGAAAATGAAAATAAGTATAAGAATGCAAGAGAAAACGCAGAAATCAATTGAATCAATTTTATTGCACGAAATGCCAAACTTCAAGCAACATTTTCAACTGATTGGATGTTTTTTTTTCTACTTCCCTTCAAAAAAAAAATAAAATAAAATAAAGTGAAGAGGAAGTTAAATCGAAAATAAACCGCAGTTGAAGTTGAAAAGAATGAGGAAGAACGAAAATTGAAGAATGATAAATGATGAATGAAAATTATAAGCCAAAAATTATTTTGTAATGAAAAAATAAATTCTATTAATTCCAATTGCTTTCAAATAAAATAAAAATTTATTTTTAATTCTCAGTGCTTTTTCTGGACTTCCCTGTAAAGCTGTTGTTTGTCTCTATTTCTATTCTGTTGGCTTAGGTTTTCTTTCTATTTTATTTAAACTTTTGCGCTGATAAAATGATTGCAGTGGAACGTGATTTATTGCACTTTTCTTGGATTTTATTTGACAACCTTTCGTGCGGTTTTCTTTGCTCTCCCCTGCGCTGACTTCTCTGCGGCTGCGACTGCGGTCAATCCACCCCAAATCATCCCCCTACTCCCCGTCGTCCCTCCCTCTCCTTTTCTCTATCGAAAGTTCCCGAGGCGGTGGTGAAATCTGTCCTGTTGTATTTACGCTAGGGGCCTGTCAACCTGACCTGACGTACGTCTAAGAAGTTTCTGAAAAATTTGAGATGAAAAGAAGTTGAAAACTATTTTGCGAACAACTTTTGAGTAAAGCGTAAATATTTGCAAAACAAAATATGGCTTAAATATGAGCAAGCATTAAAAAATATGGCTTTATTTATTTACTAAACATTATTTAATAAATTAGCAGCAAACTTCTCTGCAAAATATATCGAAATTTTTTGTATTTAACATGCACAACAAAAACAAAAGTAATTCATCTATTGCCCAGAAATATTCGAAAACTGCAAGCATATTAGAAATAGATCAAAAATTGATAAGCCGCAACAAGAACGAAAAACTAAAACAGTTTTAAATTGCCAAAAAGGCAGGCAATATAAACGAATATTCAATTCAGTGGCCACATCATCCATCAACTTCAGCCTGTGGAAAGCCCAAGCAAAAACCGCTTCTCAATGCAATGCTGGGCGATGCGAATTTTCCAGAGGAAAAGGCGACGTAGAGCGTTAAGGGGGAGTTAGGTCTTATCTAAAACGTGGCGTTGTGGAAAAGTGCAGCAGCAAAACAGAAATCAGCTTAACGAGATTGCACACACATACTCACATACACACACACACACACATACACATATATATATACTGACAGCCTTAAGCCTATCAATCAAAATGAGCATATAACCACCCAAAACGCTGACCAAAAGCTTAAAATATTCAACTTGAGCGCATTTGCGAGCATTTTGTGCGAGCTACTGCAACCAAATTGAATCATCATTGAGTACGTGAGTGGATGGGGAAAGGGGGGCTTAGCTGGGGGGCTGGCAGGAAATTGTGTGTGCTGGGTAGACGACACATGCAGCTCAAAATGAATAAGCGCGATAAGCGGGCAACGTATTCGCATTAAACACTCGTTTTGACAGACTTCAAAAACGAGGCGAATCGATGCAACAAAAGAGATCAAGAATTGTGGCTTAATGGCATTTAAGTGGAGATCCGAATTCAATTGGATTCATGCTGCATTTGAGTACTCAGATTATAAACCGTAACATACATATATGAAATAAAATATATGTTTGGTATTTATGTATGTATGTATATAATTAATGGGATATACTCGTAGCTATAAATTATCATTCCATTTCTTAAACAGACTTGAATGCGAATCCTCATTGTCTGCCATTTGTAATACGACACATATATATATATGGTAAAATATGGTCTTTGCTTAAAACTATATTAATATTAATTTAATTTTAATCAATTTAGAATGCTACATACACTCATGATGACAATAATAGATACAACCAACCAAAATAATAGATACAACATATATAGTACAAAAATAAAGTAATATTACATCAAAATTTGGCAGCTTAAATAGAAACACAACTGAAAGCAATTGCACAGTAAAACCTAACTAAAGGGCCTCTGTAAATTCTCACACAAGACTCTTTTAAGTTTTTTTGTGTATCAGAGGATGTGTAAGAAATGTGCGCCGCAAGGCCAGAGATTGAGGAGCGGCATTTGATTGAGCATTTATCAATCAACTTTCAAGCAGCCGGCGCCCAAAGCAACTTATTTAAGCCTGAAGAGAGAAGCGTTCAGCAATTGGAGGCGTGCTTGCCGAACTGGTTTTCTTCATAATAGTTTTTTCTCAGTTATCGATGAGTAAAAAACAAGCCTAATGAAAGTAAGCGAGAGAGAGAGAGAGAGAGAGAGAGTGGGAGAGTGGGAGAGACTGACAGGGAACAGAGAGAAGTGATAAGGAGAAAAGAAAAGTTGTTTGCCGTAAAAGTCGAACAATTGTCGGGCTTTGGCTATTTGCAGTTGTTTTTCATTTGTTTGGCTCCGATGTTGGTCAAACGGTTTGCCATATTCAATTTTTTTCTCTTCTCTCATCTTTAGTTTTTATCTACATTTTTCTTCTTGTTTTTTTTTTTTTTTGCACTCACAGCAGTTAATAGCGAAAGTCGTTTTCAGCTCGTTTCTTATGTGGGCCAAATGTGCAGTTGCTACCAACCAGCTAGCCAAAAAAAAAAAATATGTATATATAAATGGGCCAACATGCCGAAGGCTCTAGGCAACAGGCTGAAATACCGAACTTTAGCCAGCAGCTGGGATAAGATATGTATATACAACATATCTATCTATATAATATATATATACACATAAATGTATTTTGGGCCAGCTCCAAAGCTCGCTTGATAAATGGTTTCACTTGTGCCTCTGACTGAAATATTTAAAGTATTTCGGATTGGTTTATAATTTATAGTATATTTAACTCTTCAAAAAAAATTAATTTTCATTTTTCTTCGAAAACCTCAATGTTATAGATAATTCTTGATCCTTTAGAGTCTTGAGTAGTTGCATAAATGTTTTACTTTTGTATTTATTTTGTCATTCAAGAAATATTAAATGAAAATTAAAGTTATGTATGAAATTAAATTAAAATTGCTGATAAAATTAATTAGGAATAGTTGCATAAATGTTTTACTTTTGTGTTTATTTCCTCATTCAAGAAATATTAATAACTAAATTATATAAAAATATAAATAAAATTGCTGATAAAATTGCATATATGTTTTACTTTTGTATTTAATAAAATATTTAATTAAAATAAATATTATATTTTAAAGTAAAATTAATAATTCTGATAAAAATAATAATTAGGAACTAAAAATTTGTGAGTAAGAATTTATGAGATTCATAATACCTCTTCTTTTAATAAATACTAGCCTCAATTAAGACAATTAATAATTTACACATTAAATTTTTATATAAATAATAACTTTGGTTCAGAAACTTAGTTGGACATGTTTTTTCTTTCTCCTTAAAGTATAAATGTAACTTATTTGAAAAATATACCCAATGGGAGAGTCATAATTTTTACAGGGTATGCAAATTAAAAATGTATAGTTCTTAGGTTTGCTTAAGCATTCTGTTTAATTACCTCACTCGTTCTGACAGAAACTGTTGCCAACTTGCATTCACATTTTGCTACACTGAGGGAATTATCTTCCATTTCGCTGGCACTCATTTTGAGTCCCGCATTTTCCATGTCCTGCCCCAACTTAACCATTCCCAACACCCAACCCCCCGTGGCCACCCCCTTTCATCCACACTCCACTTTTTGCGTATTTTTCATGATTTTGGCGCATTTTAAGTAATTAAAATTCCTGAGTCATGGCAAATGCATATTTGCCATTCTCTCCCTTTCCCCTCTACATACATATACATATATATATATATATATGTATATATGTATCTCAGAGAGAAAGAGAGTGTGTACATTCTCATCTGTAGCTGTATCTGCATTTGTGAATGTATTTGTGTTGGTTATCCGTATCTGTGTTGACCGCAGCTATTCTGACTTTATTCTCATTTTACTATCGATTCTTGTGGTTTTTTGAACGCAATTAACCTTCTCCTCTGGCTCTTAGTTTCTGCTTTGCTTCTGAATATTCCGAAACTTTTTGCACTGATGAGCAAATTGTTGTACTAGCTGTAATTGTTGTTGTTGTTGTTGTTGTTGCTGTTGCTGCTGCTGTTGTTGTTTTACTCTTGGTTAAGTTTGTCTATTGAATTTTCTCTGGCATTTCCCTAGCTGTCGACTTGTGTCAATTTTTCATTTGTATTTACTTTTGCTAATCCTTGCCGATAATTTGATGTGGTCCTTGGATCTGTGGCCTAGTCCAGACTCTGACTATGAAAATTGCCAGCAAATATTTGCGGCATTTGGATTGGGTTTCGGCTTTTACTCAGTTTCGTTTCTCGTCTGCCATTTTTAGTGAATTTGTGGCTTTCGTGGCGAAATAAACAACAAAGTATTAATTAAATCGAAATCCCTTTTAATATCATTTGTTAGCAATTAATTTCCCAAGACAATCATCAAAGCATTTAAATCGAAATCAATTTCAGCAGCTGCTGAGCGGAAGGCTCAAGAGTTTGTTGGTATTTGTAGAACAGACTCTTATGCTTTGAGTGCATTTATCGATAATTATCGGTTGGAAATTTGTATTAGTGGGAAAGACTCTTATGCTTTGATTGTATTTGTCGATAATTATCGTTCAGCATATAAACTTACACATTGTTAGTAATAAATAAATTAATTATATGTTAATTCAATAAATAATTAGTAGATAATAATATTATTATAAATAACTATAAAACTGTATTATTTGTATTTGTATTTATTTGAAATTTTTTTAATATATTTCAAATAGATAAGTTGTGTATAGTATGTCATATTAAAAAAAAAGAGAAGAAATAGCTCTAATTTATCGTTATCGATATCACTTTTTTATATTTTCTTGCGAAGTAAATAACTTATTTTGTATCTTCCAATTTATAGACTTACATGTATTAATATATTTTATTTAACTATGTTCAATCTCGAGATTCTATATCTAAAAAGTGAACTTATACTATATATAACACCAGATCGATAGAATAGGTTATGTGATAATTAGAAGCATATCAATTATCGATAATTCTCTGTATACAGCATTCATGCCACTTATTGTCTAATCTCGCTTTCAATTTTCCAAAAATTTATAATTGTTCACTAAGCAAATAATAAAACTAGTTCAATTTAGTTCACACACATTCTCCATTAGAGCCCCTGTGTATTGATATATCTATATTTGTATGTATGTGTATGTGTGCTGTTGATAAGTATCGCATAACAATCATTCGGATTTGAACGTATAAATCTTGGCGTAAACCCAATTCGAATTGCACAATCCCAACTCAACTCGGCTAGCCGCAATTTCAAATTAATTGAAGGCCGGAAATTGAAACACAACGTGAACGTTGGATGCTGCTTCCCAATCTGGGTGCTGCTACTGCCTCCACCCACTCCACATTTTAAAAATACATGAGAAACGCAGCAGGGAAACGGAATTCGAATGGGGAACACCCACAAGAACAACAACAACAACAACAAGAACAATAAATGCTGCATTTCATTGCCATTTGTTTCGTGCGCTTCGTTTGTCTGTTGATTCGCTTAATACTTTTAACGTTTCATAGCATTTAATGGCTGGCAATGTGGGCCAACGGGCCTCAAGTCAACCGCTTGCCGGCCCTGTCCAGTGTGTGTGTGTGTGAGTGTGTGTATGTGTGTGGCGCCTGTGTGTATGCAATGCATTTTCTTATAATGCAATTTACTTTTGCAGTTGCTCTCAATGTGTCGCCCAGCACTCGTTCACTCCTTCAGTGGGAGTTTCGGTTTGTGGGCGTGGCCTGTCGATGTTGAAGTGCAAGTGTAAAAGTGGCAAAGTGGAGCTTGTCGTCCCCTGGCACAAACACATATTTATTTTGGCAGATGGACTGGAAACCAAACCAGAAATGGCAGCACCCAAAGCAAACGAAACACACACACACACACCCACACACCCACACACTTGGACACTTATCTGCTTTGCCAGCAGCTTGTGCAACATTTTTAATGCATTTACAAACACACTCACGCACACTCGCAGACACACACCCACACACACACAGACATACACTCATAAATGCATTACTCGTGCGCATTTTGTTCTGCCTGTTGGTTGTTGTCTGTTCCCTGGCTTAAGTGTGGGCGTGCTCGATTGCCTAATGGAGTGTTATGTCTTAAACATATACATATACAAATGCATATATATGTATACATGTGTATATCTATATCTACATATAGTCTTAAAATCTGTTGAAAGCATATAAAATACTGATTGGTCGACTAATATTTTAACTGCCTGTGAAGCAATCAAGACTTGTGTGCGCAAATAAAATATAAACAGACTCCCAGAGGCTTATAGATGGAATATTTCGCTTAAGCGAGTTATTTTTTATTCAATTTAAATTCATGCATAACATATTTTCTTATCATTTTGTAATTGTTTGTTGTTGTTTTAACATTTTTGTTAAATTGACAAAACTGAAATATGAATAAATTTCGATTAACATAAACTTCTAAATTTTCTGAAAATATTAAATTTAAATAATAGTCACACTTCTTTGATGAATATTATTATTTTGAATGCTTGCTGCCACAAGACGTAATTTTTGTTGGTCTTATCATCATTTGTGTGGATTTTATTGGATCTTCATTCCACGAATGCCAAGCAATTTTCTCAGCTCGATTGCCAAAATTAGTCAAACTATAGATTCCATTAAGATTGCTGTAAATGAAGTAATTAAAAGTTAGTTTCAAATTAAAATAATTTGTTTGAGTTGCTTACCTAGTAAAACACTGATAAAACCACCATCCAGATCCATACGATCGTGCACAGTTAAAGTCAGCCAAATCGTTATCACGATCGGGTGTTGAAAATTTATGATTAATATGAATGCTTAATGAATCGTCGGCATCACCAACAAAATCTCCAATCATTTTGATCTCATACAATTCTGTTTCGTTTCCAATAACAAAATTACTGTAGCGTGCATAACGCTTCTTATTTTCATAGTTTTCTAGATATATGTGCAGCTCATGGGGTTCCGATTTTGTCAATAGGTGTATATTTTCAAGACCAATGAAAAATTCACCGTTTAAATCACCGAACCCTTGCCTGTATTCTTCCCAGGTTCGGTTAAAGTTTACAGTTCCATCAATACGACGTTGAATCACAATCCATCCGGGTCCAGCCAATTTTGAATCACAGGGCACGACGATTGGCATTTTATCTTCCACTTTTATAACACTCATCGTATTTGATTTTCCTATGCAACTTGTTGATTTAAACACATCTGGATTTTCCGACTTTTTAGATTCAAGCTCCTTTATTTTCGCAGAATTTTCAGATATATTAATATCTTTTTCACTTATCAAAGATTTTAATTTTAATATTTCCTCATCTCTTTGAATTATTGTCGTATCCCGCGTTGTGCTGTATAAATTGATCAACATAAGCTGAGACGCCAATTCTTTATTCTTAGACTCAATTAAGATTTTCTGTTCTTCTATATTCTTTAAACATTCATCTATTTTTGACTGACTCTCATCCATAGATTCCTTTTTCAACAGTACAGAAGAAGCGTGTTGAATAAGGGGTTTTACTATCTTATAACAGTATTCCCCGCATTGGGAGTCCAAATCTCTGTTCACTGAGCAATACTGAAATGCGAATTTTGAAGCTATTATATATACCGAAATTACTTATCAATCGATAGGACTAACCGACTTGTCCATTAAAACAAAGTTTACTTTTATTGATAGAAATATCACCAATAAGGAAAACATTCGGAAGTATTTTTCCATTTTCTGCTAAAACTTGCAACTGTTGCACAATTGAATTGAATTCGAACTATGAATAGCTGTGTGCAGCATCTCAAAAAGAAAACTTCTTATCATTATTTGTAACCTAAATTATATAAAGCAGCTAATCGAGCCGTCAATAAAGTAATGTGACCCTTATTTATTATTGATTATTGGGTCAAAGTTCTGTGCTTATCAATATAGAAAAATCCATGCAACGAATTCTTATTGTATATTATTGAATTTTCGTTGCACCGACTTCGCAATACCCTTTTAAGCAGCAAGAAAATCTTAGTTTCTAGGGATATTGATTTTTCCTACTTTCTGAAGATTAATAATTACAGACAGATTAACCAAATGACGAACACCAAGACTTAGAAAAGCCAATATACCCCTCTTGCTTCGCGAACGAGTATCTGTAGGCTTAATCAGCATCAAAATGAGACATATTAAAAACAAAGGGTAATTAATTATGTATATAATAATAATAATAATTGTAAATAATATATATATATATATATATATATTATTTACAATTATTAATATAATAATAATAATAATAATATATATATATATATATAGAACGCTTTATTTTGGATGGATGATACACAAGTGTGGGTGAAAACTTAAGAGTATTTCTCACAAACATTTTCTGCTTAGACATACATATAGTATAGAATTAAATTAATGTTAAAAGAGCATAATATTGAGGAGAAAAATAGTATATGTAGAACCATATGTAGATTAAACTTTTACACATATTTATAAATAATGTCAAATATATATATTATAAATATTTGAATAAATAAACTCATCGATGTTTCGATCTCTTTGCAGGTTACGAACGACTCAACGAATACATATCCCACTATGAAACACTCAACTATGATCATCAGCACATTAGAGCTAGTCACAATAGAGCTCGTCGATCGGTGACCAAAGATCATTATGTACATATAAAGTTTGCAGCACATGGAAAAGACTTCCATCTTAGATTAAAACGTGATTTAAATACATTTAGTGATAAGTTAGACGTGAGTATAAAAAAGAAAAAAAAAAAACAAATCCTATTGATAATATATATGAAATATGTATTTTATTGCATTTACAGTTTTATGATAGTAACGGCCCCATTGATGTGTCAACGGATCATATCTATGAGGGCGATGTGATAGGGGATCGTAATAGTTATGTATTTGGTTCCATACACGATGGTGTATTCGAGGGTAAAATTATAACGGAACGTGATGCCTATTATGTTGAACATGCCAAACATTATTTTCCCACAAATCGGACGTCGTCGACGACAACAAAGACCACCGCAACAACATTGTCCTCGGCAGCAACGGGGTCCAACGACACCAACAACAACAACAATAACAACAACAAGAATAAAACTGCCATTGATAATAAGACAGAAAAGTTAATAAATAAAATTGTTGAGACCACATCGACAAGCACATTCCCAATGTATTCACACAACATTTCCGAGCAGCCCGAAGCAACACAAACAGCAACACCAACAACTAAACGAACAACAACAACAACAACAACCAGTCCAATAACAAATGAGGACGAACTTGATTTTCACTCGATTATCTATAAGGAGTCGCATGTTGAGGATGCCTACGAGAATGTGCGCGAAGGTAAGTCGCAAGTGAATGAAAAATTTTCACCTTTATTGTTAAGTACAGAAAAGAATAATGGAGGGTTGGAAAAAAAAAAAAAAAAAAACTTTGTCATATGATTTATATGCTATGCGAAAGTTGAAGACTTTATTCGGCTTACAAAATTTTTATTTTTTGTCTCTGGGTTTTCTTACATTTCTCTGGAGTCAACCTTGAAAGTGTTTGATAACATTTCACTTCGGTTTTGACAGCTGAGCTGTGTCTGTCCCAAGTGCTTGCTAATAATTTTTTTTGTTTGTTTTTTTTTGGTTTTTTTTTTTTTTTTGGTTTGGGGTAACAGAAAGTGGTCTCAACTTGTCAAATTGTCAAATTGTTGGCTTGTATAAAAAGCTTAGAAGTTATTTAGCAACTGAAGTTTGGCAACATTGGCTTAAAAGCATCAAAATATGTATGAAAAGTGCTAACAAGTTAAGTGCGGGTGAGTTAAGGGTCGGTATGAAGCTTCCTTTATACATATTTAACGAAACACTGAGTATTTGAAATGAAAATCTATTTGTCTGAATGATAAAGTGAGGCTTTAAAAGCTTACAGTATGTCTTTATTGGTAAGAGGTATATTAGATAGAATATGAATTTCAAATAGATAAATAATATTAAATATTTGGATAAAGATATTAATATTGATTAGGTAAACATATGTTATATATATGAAGCAAGCTTTCTTGAATGAAGTGTGGCAACAATTCTTATTTTTTGGAATTTATTTTAGAATTTAAAAAATGAAATAATAATAATTGTATCATATATGAATAATACAACTATAAACAAAGTAAAGAAATTTGTGGCATAGAAAGTCTGCTTAAAACAAAATTCGATTTAGTAGCTAAATAATGCACATATTTAGTTAATAATAAAAATAATAATAATAATATAGACCAATCAAATATTACACCTCCACTACCACTGAAATGTGGCAACAGCTCAAAATTTTGTCATTTTCATTAAAAGAAAAGTTTTAATTGCCTTTTAAATTTAATTAGCATTTCTTACGAAATCTCTTGACGTTTGTTAATTCATTAATTTTGTCAATTAATTTTGTTTAAGCAAACAATGAAAACATATTTAGTTTTTGTAAATGAAATTTGGCAACAACGCAAAGAGTATTTCTGCAAAGAAGAAGGAAAAAAGAAATGCATTTTGTCATTGAAATTGTCGGTTCCTTTCTTTGCAACTCTGCCACAAACTGTGGCACAAATGACTCACAGTCGCAACATTGCGGCACAACAATGACACTGGCAATGAAACTAACTGCCACATGTGGCCATTGTGCATGCAACATTGTTGTTGTTGTTGTTGTTGTTGTTGTTGTTGTTGTTGTTGTTGTTATTGTGCAAGCAAACAAAGCTGTTGCTGTTGTTGCAACAAAAGAGCTGCCGGCAACAGAAACTAGAAAAAAAAAACACAAAACAAAACAAAACATTTATAAATAAAAAGTAAACAAAAATCTAATGCATAACTAAACATCTGCAACATGCGGCAGAGGTGGCAACTGAAGGAGGGAGTGCCAGTAAAGCTCGCGGGGATTTGTTGCAAAAATTTGTTGCATGCAATTTGACAGACAGACAGACAACAAAAACAGCAAAAGCAACAACAATGGAAAACTATTGTCGCGCATTTAGTTAAGTTATGTGTGTGTAATTTTGAGGGCGTGTCACGTGGGCGTGTTTGTGTGTATGTGTGTGTGTGTTTGTGTGTGTGTGTGTGCATTCGGGTGTAATCATTTTAATGAGCTTACACAAAAGCCACTTATGTACATTTGAGCTGGCTTCCAAATTGTTGTTAGTTGTTGCCGTTTGTTGCATTTGATTGATGCACTTAACACTGATTCTAACTGATTGTTTAGCTTACTTTCCTCTCTCTGTGTGTGTGTGTATGTGCGTGCGTGGGAGAAATGTGCAACATTTAATTAGTCTCGTTTTCGGTTGTCGTGGTTGTTGTTGTTGTTGTTGTTGTTGCTGCGCCTATTTAGCATATTTTGTGTTTGGACAATAGTTTGGAATAATATATCAAAATATTTGAAATGCTTGGCATAAATCAACCTAATTAAAACTCTTGTCATTTCAATTGAAATATCAAATTAATAATAATTGCCTGCTGGCTGTTGGCTGTTGTGTATAATTGACAGCAAGTGAAGTGCGGCAACAGCGTCAAATGAAGTGTGACAACAGCGTGGAGAATAAAACTGATTATTGAAATATTTACTCAACTGTTGAGTAGAAATTAAATAGTTTTCGATAATTTACTAAAATATTTACATCACTTTTTCCTACAAATAAATAAAAATTGATCAAAATTCAGTCTAATATAATAGATTTTATTTAATGTTTTCCACGTACAAATTTTCGATTAATGCAGCATTTCCACTTGATTTGGTTTTTGCGCAGTGCATTTTATCATGCCGTACAATAATTTATTTTTATTCTGTTTATATATATATATTGAATAGAAATTTTAATAAAATTAAAATAATTAAAAAATAGTACGACAATTTTCTGTCAGCTAATGAAGTATTTCAGAAAAAAAGAAATCAGTGAATAAAATTGTGAAATTAATTAATTATGGAATGCAATTAAAATTAGTTTATTCAATTAAGAGCGCACAAAAATTGTACGAATTGAAACAATTCTAATGCATTGCTGACAGCATTCAATTAGCGTTGATTCATTTATTTTGCCAGCCAAATAGAAATAAAGCAATAAATAATTTCGACAAATAAACTTGCATTGTCTGCACTTTGTGACTTTTTAGTACTTTTTAGGGAATGCACTTTAAAGGTTTCTAATTTATTACCAAAAAATAAAAATAAAAAAAACTTTTGTCTAGCGCTGAAGCAAGACAAAAAAGTGAACTCAAGTAAAAAGTAAGAAGTTCATGGAACTTAGCCAAAGAGCAGGACATAAAGTTCGATTAGTGCAAAGTGCGCTGTTGCCATGCTTCACTTGTTGACACCACACTCACACACAGACGCAGAAGCAGAAAGCGCAACTTTCAGCCAACAGTAACTCACCCAGTTTTTAGTGCCTTTTATGGCTTAATTGCTGCCCAGCCATTCCGCCAGCGTCTTAAACTGTCCAACTTTATTAGCTCCTCTCTGCAGGCACGCACGCAACAAAGTATGAACACAAACAAAACAGAAACAGCGTGACTGATTCGCAGTTACCCTGTAATTAACTTACCAAACTTCTAACTGCGTAGTGCAATATTATAGGTGTTATCGATAACGAAAATAATTTATTCAATCCCATATTCTTTTTTCTTTCTTTGCTACATTTATCCATTTTGCAGAAGTCAATAAAATCAAAAAATAAAATCGAGTGTATTCTTAAATTAAATTGCATCAATTAATTAACTAATTAATTAATTAATTTTATTTAAATAGTAATAGATAAAAAACTTATTAAATTAAGATCTCATTTATCTGCTTATGATTGGCTTATTTGACACTTTAAACTTTATCGATTAATTTATCGATTAGCATTTAAAGTGCAAGTATGCATTCTATTTATTTACTTTTGTTTGTTACATCAACTTTGTACTTAAATGTAATAAAATAATTTGTTAATTTACTGAAGAGCCCAAACTTACGTTTTATCGAATTATTTATCGATTAACAGATTTTGTGCAAAAATGCATTTAATAAGTTTTATGATTTCTGGCTTAAAATCTGAGCAAAGAATAAGTTAACGTAGTAGGGAGAAAAAACGTTTTATCGATTGATTTATCGATAAAGATATTCTGTGCAAATATGCTTACTGTACATTTATTTTTGTGTCTTACATCGATTAAATTTGAAACTAAAAATGTAGTTAACTTACTGAGGAGCCTCAGATATACGTTAACAACTTTATTAATTGGTACAGGGTATTAAAAAAGAAAACTATGTCGAGGTGTTTACGCTTGCAAGCTTATCAAATATGTAGTGCAACACTCGTGGCACCCTTCGACCAGTCATTCACTCCCCCATTTAATGCCATTTAGCAGCATATTAAGCTTTGTGCTAGAAATGAGCAGTTGCTCCAAAGAGGGTAATATAGAGAGATTGAGAGAGAGAGCGGGAAAGGGAGAGTGAGAGTGAGAGGGAGCGGGTACAAAGGGAGTTGTGGAAGGCTTGGCGCCACTTGCCACGCCCCCAACCCACCACCTTTGATTACATTGTTGGGCTGTGTGCGACGCGTCGTGTTGAATGCGTGTGTGTTAAAATCAACGAAGCGAGGACACGCATGTTGCAGGACTCTTGGGCTTGACACACTGCCAGGCAGTTGGCAAGTAGCGAAGCGAACACAAGACGTTCACACACACGCACACACAGCAGGGGTTAATACACACACACACACACACACACACACAGTCAGTTCACACACTGACTCCATTAAGCGACTGCAGCAGTCGCTGCGTTTGCCACTTGAATGCTGCATGGAAATCACAATTTATACACATTGTTGTAATATAATTTTTGCACAGCCAAACAGAATGCAACTCAAGTGGCAACCAGTTAACCCCCCGCACTCCCCTCGCCACTTACTCACTCACCCTTTGCGCTTGTGCCCGACCCCCTGCTCTGCCCCTAGTTTTATGACTCGGAGTGCATTGGCCGTGGCAGCTTTATGCAGTTGCCTGCAACTGCCATTAATGCAATGCGGCTCATTTTATTTATGACACTTTGTTTTATTGCACTTCTTTTGAACGTTATGGCTATATATATCATATATATGTATGTATGTATGTTTATATGTTTGTGTTGCACAATAAAAGCCAACAACCGATTAGCAAAGCGACATTTATTTCGCCTTTTCCTTAAATCAAATTAACATTTTTTTTAAACTTCATGCGTTAAAAATAAATATTTAACATATCGGTCTAAAATATTTATTTATTTCCTTTATTTCGCCTTTTGTTTAAATCAAATTAACATTTTTTTTTTTTTTTTAATTTTATGCGGTAAATAGAAATATTTAACATATCGGTCTCAATTATTTATTTCATTTATTTCACCTTTTCCTTAAATCAAAATAACATTTATTTTTTAATATCATGCGATAAAAATAAATTTTTAACATATCGGTCTAAAATATTTATTTATTTATTTGATTTATTACGCCATTTGTTTAAATCAAATTAACATTTTTTTAAATTTCATACGGTAAATAGAAATATTTAACATATCGGTCTAAATATTTATTTATTTATTTCATTTATTACGGCTTTTCATAAAAATCAAACTAACATTTTTTTAAATTTAATGCGGTAAAAATAAATATTTAACAAATCGTCCATTTATTTTGCCTTTTGCTTAAATCAAATTAACATTTTTTTTTAAATTTCATACGGTAAATAGAAATATTTAACATATCTGTCTAAAATATTTAGTTTCTCTTAATTTCAAGTTAATTCGAATAAAAAATATGAAAAAAATAAAAATAATAAAAATAAACAAAGCAATTTTCTTTAAAAATAAAGTCAATACAAATAATAAATATTTTAGTACAGCATATTTTACATGCCATAAATCTAAATACTTAAAATAATTTTTGTAATAAGATAATACAACATTCTAACTGACAAATAATGGATTAACCCTGAACAAAATTTGCATTATTATAGTTTATAGTTTCGATAGGAACAACTGCTATAAAATTGTTATTATCTTTAATATTTTATTGTAGGAGAATATTTTAAACTCCTGTTATCTTGAAGTACAGTAATATCTTTTAATTGCATTACAATTTAAAATACTTTGCGCATAAATTTGATTTGTGCTGCCAGTGTTAAACAATTTCAGTTAACGGCATTTCCGCTTTTTTGTCATTTGCTGCAATTTAATCAAAAAGTGTTTTTTTTCTAAATCGCCTGACAAGCTGCACTGACTACAAACTTTTACACCACACTGTGGCTTTAGATCCTAAGCCCGACCGCTTACCCTCTCTTTCTCACTCTCTCTCTCTCTGTCTCGTTCTCCTCTCCTCTTGTAAATGCGTCGTGGCCAAGTCTCACTTTAAGCTCTGGCCCCGCATCAGTTGACAACTGTAAAAATGCTGACCGCATGGCCGCTGGCTACACTTTGAAAGAGACAGAGAATGAGAAGGAGTGAGAGAGGAAGAGAAAGAGAAAGGGGGGGGGGGGGGCTGTGCTACTGGTGCGGGTTGAATGACCAGCGTTAACTTAATAGAAGTTGACACATGTCGCCACGCATGCAAAATGTATTCATCCAACCGCAGCGCGACGTTGACCGCTGTGCACACCCACACACACACACAAGAACATATGCTATTTATACATATACATATATGTGTGTGTAAACTGTTCTCTTGTAGGGTTATTGTGCTGCTCAACGCACTTGATTTCAATTATGTGCGTGCTTCATGTCTGCCAATTAACGTGGCCATTGGCAGACAGCCAGCCTGATTTTAATTCGTATTAATAATACACATATATATATGTGTGTGTGTGCACATAAAAAAGTAGACACTGTATTTCCGGCCGCTGTCAATTTGAACTCTTATATTTTTTTGGTCCAACCCTCAACTCGGCTTTGAACTTTCCGGTGAAACGTAGCATGAAATTTGTTTGTTTACAAATGCCAAACTCCTCCCCCCGCCTCCTAGTTGGTACTGCATTTGTTGTTGTTGTTGTTGTTGTTGCCGGTATTATTGTTACTGTTGTTATCAAATGCCGGAAATTATTGTACGCTATGGCATCATCGTCCTCCCATCGAACACAACATCGCGTCAACTTGTGTGTAAATCCTGTTTATATAAACGTGCCATCGCTTTTTGCTTTTTTTACTGAGCGCTGATTTCATGCATCGTTGACTAATATCGAAAGCACTGTGCAACAGCAAATATGCTGATTGCTGAAAACATGGCCAACAAACAGGAAAAACAATAACAGTCGACCATTGGCAAGGGTGTTTTTTTCATATTTATTTATTTTATTCTATTCCCCTGTATACGATATTTTCGATTGCTGCTCTAAACCTTAACATTTATAATAATGTTTTCTCAAGCTCAGAGATACACACACATACATGTGTACATGTTTGTATACAAGAGTTTCACAATTTACAGCATGCAAAACATTTTTACTTTACAGATTTAAAAGTTTTAATTCTCATAAATGAATGCATTTATCGTAATACTAACAAGTAACTATTTAAAATCTTAATATTTTTGCCTGATTTCAATTGCAATCAAAATGAATAATTACAATTCTGTTTTGTTTAACAGTGTTTACATGCAAACATATGTGTGCACATATATAATTTATTTTGTTTATTTTATCTGCTTTAATCCAGCTGCAATTTAATTCGCTTAATTAAAGTTCTGACAAATCGGAATTTTATATCACGTATAAATGTTTACAAAATAAAATAATAAATAATAAAATTTATTACGAAATTTTAAAAATAAGAAATATATGAAATATATATTTATAGGTATCAACATTATTTGTATTATACGCATGCGAAATAGAATTTTATTAAATGAAACATATATAAAATTTATTTTTGCCTTTAACATGTCATACAACAAAGTAAATAAACTCAATGTTGTGGCTTGCTAAGGAAAAAGGAAGTGCAGTTCATAAAATAGGTCATTAAGTGCATTCGAATGCATTTCTTTCGGCGACGGGTCAGTTGATTTTCATAATTACAGAGCAAGAGTCAGAACACAATCAAAGGCCACAGCAATTACAACTGACAAATTACAAAGAACAAGCACAACAAAAAAAAAAAAAAATAGTGTACAACAATTAAAAACACACAAGCAGAGAGAAAGAGAAAGGGAGACAGAGAGAGAGAGAGTTTACCTGCACAGACTTTGCTGGTTAAAAAACTTTTTAATAAATGTTTGCTTTTTTGCAAACTTTATTTGCTAACAAGCGCTATAAATGCATTTGTTCTCCAAAAAGTGATAAGCTTCAAAGCACTTGCTGCCAGAGTTGCCAACACTATGCAAAACTGTGGTTAATTGAATTCACTGAACAGCAGTTGTTGTTGTTGTTGTTGCTGTTATTGTTGTTTATCCACCAGCGACATGGTTGAACATTAATTGAAGTTTTGCCCTCTAATGGGGTTGACCGAACCCACAAAATCGCGCATGACTAATTTTTCATGTTACTTTTTTTTTTTTTGAAAGCGGTCAACAAAATAAATAAGAGAAATTTTCATACCCTTACGCAGGGTATTAAGATTTTGCCATTCATGGTGTAAACCTTAAAAAAAACGTACAGCTTTATTTAATTAGTTTATATTGATTCATGATCATGATCAGTTCCTTTTTCTTTATTAAATATAAATGAAACAGTAAGTGGATCGTAATTTTATGTTATATATCTGTAATGAAATTTTATTTAATATATAATGATATTATTAAAATTTAATTATTATGATAGATACGATAGATATATCTACAAAAGTTATTTTCAATAAAAAGAAACACTTTAACATCTGCTGTACTAAAATTCGAGGGTATTTAATGGACAGCTGATACTCTGCCCGGTGTTTATATTATCGGATCGTAATTTTATGTTATATATCTGTAATGAAATTTTATTTTGTATATAATGATATTATTAAATTTTAATTATTATGATAGCTAATAATAAATAACGAATATCTACAAAAGTTATTATCAATAAAAAGAAACAATTTAACAACTGCTGTACTAAAATTCGAGGGTATTTAATGGACAGCTGATACTCTGCCCGGTGTTTATATTATCGGATCGTAATTTGTGTCATATATCTGTAATGAAATTTTACTTTATATACGATGTTATTATTTAATTTTAATTCTTATGATATTAATTAATAATTAGAGTCTATAAGCCGACTAAGAAAGGGAATACCTATAAAATATAAAGAAACAATATAACATCTGCTGTACTAAAATTCGAGGGTATTTAATGGACAGCTGAAACTCTGCCCGGTGTTTATATTATTTGCCGTTATATACTGTTTTCTATGCTTCACTTTTAATTGACAGCTGCACGTTGATAATAAAATGCTGATATGAGTGTGTGTCAGATGCCAAATTGACAATTCCTTTCGTCATGCTCGCACGCTTTTCATGTTCATTGTCAGCTGCAAAAAGTTTATAGCTGCTATTGCGTGCATGTGTTGCATGTTGCATGATGTGTGGCAGCAACAGCAGCAACAGCAGCAGCAGCAGCAGCAGCAGCTGAACGTTCTATCTGAAACAGACAACATCAATAAAAGTCCGTAATAGAGTAGTGCATCAAATGACATTTCTCTATCTTCATTTGTATTCAAAGGCAGCATCAAATTGCTCGAATGATAATGTACAGTTACAATGTTCTATTGAAGAATTTTTCTATTTTCTTTTGCATTTTGCTGTTCATTTGAAAACTTAGATTGAATGCATTCCAAGCACGAAAATTGAGCTGAATGAAAAAAAAAGGCAATTATTATTTATAATGTAGAAAAAATACTTTTTTACCATAAATTTTTAGTGTTAAATTTTAAAATACTTTTGGATTCATTCTACACTTTGTATATTTATATATATATATGCACATAACCTCAACTTGTGTAATCCCCACAGAACAATTTAGTGCATAGCTCTACGGCTTTATACACACACACACACACACACACACACACACACACACACAATTGCAAATTGTTTTTTTTTTTTTATTTTTGTTGCATTTGCCTTTGCTAATCCATCCACAAAGCTCGTCGCGCCGCAAAAAGTATGCAACAAAATGGAAAGAAAAGCCCCGAATAAATATTCGGTTAGAGCTCGATTTTTGGCAGAGCCAAACTGCATTTAAATTGTATATTCGAGGCAAAATATGCCTTCCTGCATTTGGCCCGGCATCGTTTTTGGCCTGTTTGTGCATGCAACTTGCCATTGCAATTTTCACTCTGCCGCTGTCAACGGCAAATGCGAAAAGCGAAAAGCGAAATGCGAATTGCGAAAAGCGAAAAGCGAATTGCATTGCAGCTGCTAGCAAAAAGGCCTTGAATATTAACTGCATTCCAATGTGCCATAACTTTTGGCCAACTTTGCTCTGCCTACAACGAACAGACGCATATGTGCAGGACACCTAAGTCCCGTGTGGAGCGTTCCATTTAAACCACACAAAACAGAAAGAGAGAGAGAGAGTGCGAGTGAGAGATAGAGAGATAGCATGAGACCTCTGTGGAACCATCAACTCCCGACACTCGCTCAATAATCAATTCCATGCTGTTGCTTTTCGGTTCCATCCTGTTGGCGCTGACTCCTTCACATCGAGCTTGTTGTCGTTCTGGCTATGCTTCGCTGTCGTCTCTCTATACCCTGTAAAAGATGCTCGAACAAAAAGAGTCTGTGTGTGTTATGCATGGATTAATTTTGAATTTAAAAATATTGTAAATTCTTGAATATTTTTATTTCTATATATATTGTTAGTTAAGCTTAACACTTCTTCAAATACTTTTTTTCTTTATTCATATATATATTATTTAAAATATTTTTTAATTAATTTATAATGTTTAATATATTTATATATTTATTACATTTGTTTTTTGAATTTTCTTCGTTAGTTCCTCATTTAAATTCTTCAAGCTTCTAGCTTTTTACGAAGTATTTACTAGTCGAGCTGCTGTGAACAACATATTGCCGCTTGTTTTGTGTTACACTTGGCTTAGTTTTATAACCCTTTGTTGTTGTCATCGTCGTCGCGTCTGTCGCCTCTGTCGCCGTGTGGCGTGAAAATTCAAATTAGATTTTAAAATTTAATAAATGTTTGTGCAAATTAAAACGTGGCAAAAGCATCCGCTGCCCCAACACCTCAGCCCCAATGCACCGAACCCCAATTGTGCTGCCCTCTAGACAGCGTGAAAAACACAATAATCCAAGTCGCTTTTAATGGGGTTTTTGTCTAGTCGGTGCAGGAATTGGCATTGTACTTTAACTCACATTTGCACTTAACTTTACGTTTTATTTTATTTTTTTTTTAAAGAATATTTCTATGTTTTTATAATCCACTTTTCAAGCTCTTAGAATTGAATAAATATATATACATATTTATTTCTGAGTCCTAGAAAACATATTTCATATATTTTTTACACGATAATAGAGAAATTTTGAATGCTATAATAATTTTTTTTTATGATATTTTATATTTATACATATATCTACAATAAAGTTTAATGGGTTATAGGCCGGCGTTATCATCATCTGAACAAATTGCAACGAATTTTTATTCCAGTCAAACCAATTGCTTTCATACTTATATTTGTCGACTTTGCATTGTAATATACTCAATTTAAATTACTATAATAAACCGTATTTTACATATTTATTTATAATATAAAATAAATTTCTACCAGTAATAACAGTAATAATAGCATCATTATCCCGATCCGGGGTAAAATTCTCGCTTGTTGCCAATTAGAAAATTATCGTACGACGCTTATCGATATTAAAATCAAACTTCGTTTCGTTCCGTTGTCTGTCGATTTATAATTTCTGGTATCGTTGATATTCTCTTTCCTCTGTTATTCAGAAATCCGCATTTCCTTATAAGAATTTAGACAATGGTTAATAATAAATAATTTTTCTTCAGTAGTTGTATTGCAACTAACTAAAGCGTTGGCCTATCTGTAAAATAAATAAGTTTTAACTGTTTTGCATGCAAAACACAAACAGTTGTTGTTATTTGTTGTTTAATGTGGCATATTAAGAGTATCTTCCAGTTTATAGACAAAATGTGTGTTATTGTTTATGTCTGGAATTTAAACACATGCCAGCTGTTGGGTTTCATACGATTATATATATACATATATGCAATTGGTTAGTACATAATAGAGAAATTTATGCGTGAATAAATAGTAACTAAAAATTCTGTCTTTTAGAATTATTTAACTTGTGATGCGATTAAAGTAAATATTTTAATAAAACAGTTTTAAATTCAGCATTAATAATAAGTGAATATTATTGATTAATATACTAATAATGATATTGATAATCAGAATAAGTAAACTAACAATTTAAAACAATGAATTGTATGTCTAATAGAAACTTAAAAAGTAATGATAATAATAAAAATAAAATTAATATTTATAATACTAGTAATAATAATCATAATAATATTATTTAAAGTAATAATCATAACAATAATATTTAATAATATTTATAATACTAGTAATAATAATCATAATAATATTATTGAAAGTAATAATCATAATAATAAAAATAATGCAAAAACTATTTTAAAGAACAAATCTATTAAAGCTAAAATCATAATTAAAGTAAACAAAAGTAATTTTATTGTAATGAAATTTATTTTTTTTTTTTTGTTATTTCCACGCTTGATAACAAATTTTGTTCATTAAAATAACAATGCAAAATTCTGTTTAGAAACATTTTTGAAATATAAAATTTGTCTAGTTTTATTGGCCCTATGCATAATTTTGATAACTATTTAATTGTTAACCCGTGACCAAAATCCCGGCACGTTCAAAGATGCACAACCACAGTCTGTCATTTAAAATATTTTATTATTTTGTGTAGGAGGAACAACCATCCACACACACTCACACCCACACGCACACGCACCCATCGAGCAGCCCTGCCACCCACTTCTAAGCCGAACAGTTTCCACCAATTTGCATTGTTGGCGCCCAGACAAAAGCGAACTGTGGCCATTTCACACACACTTAAACATTTGCATAAATTTTAATGTACACACACACACACGTGGAGGCTGTCACGTGAGAGCCACAACAAATGCCAGCCAGGTACAGTGCCAGCTGTTGGTGGAGTGAGGAGGGGGGAATGGGGGCGACAGGTTTAAATACATTTTGCACTTGGCACTGCCAAACACCAACAGCTTCAACACCAATGGCAACAATTTTTGGCCATATACATACATATATATATATACATATATACATATACATATATACATATACATACATATGTAGGCGAGGGAGTGTTGTTGTTGTTGTTGGAATGTGGGGTTCAGCTTGCAGGTAGCCGTAATAACGAGTTTTGCGGTAAATTGAATTGTCGAACATTCCGCACACTAAAATCGTTTTCGTTCGCTTCTCGCTGCGGTTGAGGTTTGCGATCCTCCACACTTTTGTCTGCCAGCGGCTCGTCTTCCATTTTTGACGAGTTTGCGTTCGCTTGTATGTATTTATTGATGGGCGAATGTGTGTGTGTGTGTGTGTGTCCGCTTAACAACAGGATATGCGCCGTGCCACAGTCGGGTTGCATATGTGCACAGGAAAATGCATGCGGTAAGAAATTATGATGGTCATCAATTTCATTTCCGTCAACGAATGTTGCATACTTTTTGGGGCACCAGCAGACTGAAACGCAAATATTTAATATGCAAGATTATTTTGGAAACGATTCAGCTTAAGCTCTTTTCGTATTAAAACTATAAGCATATTCAAAAAACTTATAAACTTTTTTGATACCCTGTACACACTCACACAGACATTCGTTAACTCTCATACCTCGTACCTCTTAAAAATCGAAATATTGATTGTTAAGCAATGTTTCCATTGCAGACACCCAATAGAAATAAACAAGGCGGCAGTTGTCTAGTCACATAGCCATGTGCTGCATGTCGTATGCGTAATGTGACCAATTGGATTTACATACACATGAGCAATACGTCGGACACAAGTTCAGGCAAAGATTTAAGCCAATGTCTTGCAGCATAATTCAAATGGCTGCAGTTCATGTCCTTGTGACAGCTGCAGCAACCAACCAAACACAATTTGAAAGAATTTGAAAATTTAGAGCGCACACATGCCACACACACACACACACACACATACAGAGGCAGGGGTATAGTTGGCATGCAACAAAACTGAACAGAACTGAACTGAACTCAAGTCAGAAATTTTGCTTGTCTTGTGCCTTTACGAGCTTCAAAATATGCATAAATCTTCTGCTTGAAATTTATATTTACATTTTGCTCGTGCTATTTAACAACATTTGGTCAGCCAAGGCAGCGGCTGCCAGACGAGAATTCTCGAGCGCAGGCTGTTGAATATTTTGAGGTTTTCCTCCAGCCATCCGAAACACGCCTTCTTCCCCATCTCTCTCTCTCTCTCTTTCTCCCTCTAAAAACCCATTCGCCGTTATGCGGTTTGTGCAGCGGCTTCAAAAACTTTTGCATTTTACCACTTTGCACTTGTTCCATGCACTTTTTCGAGAAAGGGGGGCGTGGCGAGAGGGCGGTAGCTACAGCTACAGCTGCAGCTGCAGCTGCAAGTTGTTTGTTTTATTACAAGTGCCAAATAATTTAACTACTAAAATATTAAATTTCTGTTTGAATTGTCGTCAGTGTCCTTGCGGATGCCGGTCTATGTAGCTGTTGGCACTGGCCATAAATTGTTGGCTACCTAACTAACCCACACAGACGACTCAACATATGTGTGTATGTGTGTGTGTGTGTGTGTGTGTGTGTTTGCACTCAATGTGTGTTTGGGGAATCAACGGGTCATGTGTTTGAGTTTAATTAAAAAGGGGCATTAGGATAAAAACTTTTATAAACGTGCCCATATTCTCTCGTATTCCTAAATGATGTATACTGCAACTTTTTGCAGGAACAAAAGGGACAATGAATGAGAGAGTGTGAGAGGGTGGTAGAAACGGCTTGAGGGTGTGGAAACAATTCATGCAGTTTAGACAGGTGTATTAGTTTACTTAGGATTGAATGTGCGGTTGCCTTAAAAGTCAGTGTATGCTAAAGGCTTTTTAAATATCTCCAACTCTAGTTTTAACATATTTTTAATTTTGCAGTTTAAAGCGTTTGCAAAAGTTTGAATTTACACTTTTAAATTACATAAATTAAAGCATTACAATAAATGAGATAAAAGAGAAGGGACTGAAACTGATTTTAAAAAAGTTGGTTTTTTATTTGGAGTTAGTTAAATAAATAGAGCTTTGCTTTAAACTATTCAATTATCACAAAAACAAGAACGATTATTGTGTTTGACTCTATTTTGTATAATTTTGTTATACTAACTTGATTATTCAATTATTATTATAAATATATTTAAATAATAACTTCAATTTCTATTAGAATTAATTTATTCTTAATTTAATATTGTTTTTATTAAAAATAATTTATTCCTAATGTAATATATTTAATAAATATGAATATATGTATATTAAAAGTGTTTCCTAGCAGATTTTCTTTTTTTATAATTAAAATAAAAAAAATAATAAAATACAAATAATTTTTCCAAACTGAAAATTTAAATAAATATTTTAGTTCATTTTAATAGAAATATTTTCAGAGAATATTCTTAAGTTATATATTAAGTAAATTGTCTATAAATATGACCATAGGAAAATCTTTAAGTTAATTGATTGTTGGAGTATACAACATCACATCCCGTTAACTGAGAGCAGTCAAAAACTGTGAAACAATTTTGGCAAGAAGATGCACAGCAGCAGCTATTAAAAAAAAAAGAATAACAAGAAGCTGAAGAAGCAACTAGAACAACTGCAATGAACACTTCATTCAGCAAGTTTAAATTGAACTGAAAATTGTGGTTTTGCTGGGACTTCAAAACCAAAAATGAAACACTTACACACACACACTTCTAGCCACTAACTTAGACAGCCATCGATTATGGCAGACGGCTTAAGAGCGAGTGGACGATAAAGTCCACAACAACGTTTGTGTGTGTGTGTGAGTGTGTGAGTGGGCGTTGTGTAGTAGGGGGCTTGGGGGCGTGCTGGAGACCCGGTGGCTGGCGGCTGGCGGCTGTCATGTGGTCGATTTTAAGTGCTTCCATTGGTGGTTACGGTGGTGCTGCATTCGGTGGGCGTTCAGTGTCAGCCACTTGATAATGACTGCGATGACAACAGCATCGACGTTGTCCTCCATCGACGCTGTCTCCAGTATCGGCAAGGACACGAAAACAGGAATCGACGCAAGTGTAACTATTGCAATCACAACAACACAACAACAACAACAACAACTGCTGCAAGAACTGAACAAATTGCTTTGCCAAACAAACTGAAAACTGTTTTTAATTCGCTTTTCCTAACATAAATAAGGAATAATTTTTGTTTCAATTATAAGCATTTCATTTTAAAGCACTTAAAATATCAAAAATTTAAATTGCCAGAAAATATTTTCATTTAACTGCATTTAATTATTAATAAATAATAAAATAAAAATAAATCAATCAAATTATTCTATAATTCATTAAAAATATGCATATAAATAAAAAAAAAAACAAAATTTAATTAAAAATTGCAAAAATATAAATACTGATTGTTGTTTATAAAAATTGCAAAAATATAAATAATGATTGTTGTTTATAAAAAGTAAGAATAACTTTTAATAATCTTAAATTTAAGTAATAGTCCCAAAATATTTATTTATTAATTTACATATTTAATTGATTTATTTAAATATTTATTTATTTACTTAAATATTTATTTGATTTATTTAACTAAAAAAAATATTTATTAAATTGCAAATCCTGCTTGCTGAATTCTTCGCTTATGCCAAAAGATTATGCGAACATTTGAAAAGGACATTTGTCTGTGCCTATTTGGCAAATGCTCGTTAACAACTTTAGATTATGTTTGAGTGCTGGCAGACATGGCCGAAACGTAAGCTTTAGCGTCATAAACCACGTTTATCATGCCAAAACACGAATTCTTGTAGTTCATTTCATTTGATATCCTTTGGAGTCCTGTTGCCAGTTCCAGCTCCACTTGCTTCAGCTGTGCTGTCTGGCTTTTATCTAATGTACTTGTCTGCTCGTCCTTTTGCCCAGAGAGCAGTCCGCTAACTAAGTATCCTTCATCAAACTTGCACCCGCAACCCTTAGATGTACACCATCAAAGCAGGATCTCCTACTCACCCTCCCCGTACCGCATCCCCTAGTCGAAGCAACCCCTCCACCAAAAAACCAGGGGTCCAAGTAAATATTTCCACTTTTCGGCCACAAATGCAATTGGGCCTGATGATATTTGTTACTTCCGTTTTGGTCTGCAATGGAGGAAATGAAGCTTCTACTGATTTTGTTTTTCTTGTTATTTCTGTTGTTGTTGTTATTGTTGTACACTGCAACAAGCTGCGTTTGAACAAATTTAGTGAGATTTGTCAGCTTAACAATTGTCCGAGTTATTCTTTAGAATTTAATGTTGTTTCTTATCAAAAATATTATTTATACAAACTCATCTTGTTATATTTTTTATTTACTTTGCCTAAAATGGCTTACAGTTACATTTTGTATCTAAATTAAATCTGTTTAAAGCTTATAAATGCAGTCTGAGTAAAAAAGATTTTAGCAGTTATTTTATTGTATTGCTTTTTTCTGGTAACTAAAGTTTATTAAATTATTATTAAATAAAAAATAAAATATAAATCTTTAACATTTTTTCTTGTTTTTGCAACTATTATTAGGAGATCTATCAATAACTATCATTTATTAAATATATGTATATCATTTATTATATCAAAAGTTGACTTAAATATGACAATTAAAAGAAATTACTATTTCTTAATGATAAAGAAATTATATTAAAATTAGATAAGCTCAAATATCAACTATTTTTAAAAAATAAACAAATTAAAAAATAAGCACCTGTTAAAATATTATTTTAAATAGATAATAATAGCTATAAATAAAAGAAATAAAATGCATTACAAATTATAACAAAATATGAATGTCTTAAACTAAGTATTAATAAATATATATAATATAAAAATGAGTTTAAATGCAGAGATAGTATTATTTATAACAAATTTCTCTTGGTGCAGAGACAACCACAAATTTCCTGTTGCTTGTGTGTGTGAGTGTGTTCATTGTTGTTGTTGTTGATGAATCTTTGCGAGCAATCTGCGTAAACATCAATTTGAATGCTTCGGTGAACCCCGAACAAAACAGGATGAGCTATTATTCACTATTGCACATGCACTGCTCACCAGTCACTCTTCGACAAGTCACTATTCACTGACCAGTATTCACTATTCACTCTTATTCATTCACTATTCAGTATCTTTTTTGATGTTGAAGTATGCGTAGACCAGCCCAAAAAAATAAAACCGCAATGTTTTCATTTGTTTTATGGTCGAATTGCATGCAATGGAAATTTCAAAATGTGTGAATTTGCTTAAGTGTGTGTCTATGAGTGTGTCTGTGTGTGTGTCTACGAGTGTGTCTGTTTGTGTGTGTGTACATGTGCCTTTGTATACTGCCCCTTGAGCACACTTCTAGGCATTTTATCGCCTTTCCACATATTCTCATTGCTTTCTTATCCTTGCACTGGAGCAAAGTCCAAATTTTGGGACCTGTCTGCCGCTCCACATGTGCTTTTGTATATGTATGTGTGTCCAATGTGTCCAATTCCAGGCACTTGTCCCATTGAAACTTTGTGCAATGTGTGACAAGTCGACATATTTCTCCGTATCTCTCTCTCTCCCTCTCTCACTCTCTCGATCTCTCTCTCTCTCTCTCTCTCTCGTTCTCTCTGTCTATTTGTGTGTGTCTCCAGTCGCTTGTTGATATTGCACTTTGCCTTGCATGCAAAATTTGGCAGCCAAAGCTGGCTGTAGTTCAAGCTTAGGGCCAAAAGCCAAACAGTTGCTCTGCCAAATGAACTTTTCTAATTCCATGAATCAAGCCGCAGACCCAGCCACGCCCCTTACCGCCCTCGCCGCACCTTTTGGCCCACTCCAGTGTCTTAACATGAGTTTTAGCCGTCTGTACGTTGGGGCCTCGTTTTCATTCATGGCATGGCAAATTATTCTGTCGTTAATTAGTGAACGATACACACACACACACTACACATATGTATACATACACACACATGGCATATAGTATAGTCGGAAAGATTTGGCTTATTTCTACATCATTTGCACGCACTCAAAGTTGTGTATCTGAAACTCAGAACTGATGTCCTGTCATTTCGTCGCTATATGAACATTTTCCTTATCCTCCAGCCCTTATCCTCCAGCCTCCTACCCTCTGCCCGTCCTACCCACCCATCGCACTTGTCATTATCCTGGCTGGACCACAAATTGCTTGGCTACCATTTTCATTTGCTTTTAGCTTCTAACTAACCATTTTGCTCGTTTTCTCCACAAGTTCTTGTTTATCTATGGAACGGCTCTTGAATTGAGTGACAAGCAGGCATTGCAATAGATTGCCAAAGGATATGTTTAAGGGGAGAGGGACAGGTGCCAACAGTTAACAGCTATGACAATTAGGGTGACCAAACTGCAGCCAGAGCAAAAGTGTTTCTGATTTTCGAATCACACTTAATTTTTTTTTATTAGATATTAGAAACCATTTTAAGACTATTGATAGAAAAGCAAATAATAAAATAATAATAAAAAAATAATCTTTAAACAGATTATATATTATATGTATATTTCTATGTCTAAAAAATATCGCTTGCATGTCTTTGATATGTATTTCTCGAAATATAAAATATCAATTTTATTTTATTTATATATTTAACAACTTCGACCTTAACTATTTGTGTTTTTACTTAATTATTTAAAAGCCAATATAAATCCTATTCGATAAATATCGACTATTGATTTATAAGCCTAACCAGATATTAGAAACTATTCTATTGGAAAAAAGAATCATAATTAATAATCAAATAATAATAAAAAATTAATTTTATAACAGATATACATATTTTATGTAAATTTCTATTTAGAAAATATCGATTGTATGTCTTTCACTTTGATATTTGCTTATCGAGATATCGAATATCAATTTTATTCTATTTATATATTTAACAACTTCGAACTTTAAGAATTGCGTTTTTACTTAATTCTTCAAAAGCAAGTATAAATTTTATTCGATAAATATCGATTGTCGATTTGTCAGTTAAGCCAGATATTAGAAACCATTTTAAAAGTTTTGATGGAGACATGAGAATCATAATTAATAATAAAATAGTAATTTTTAAACAGATTATATAATTTCTTTATAGAAAATATCGCTTTGATATTTGCTTCTCAAAATATCGAAATATCAAATATCGATTTTATTTTATTTATACATTTAACAACTGCGTGTCTAAAGAATTGCGCTCTTTATTTAATTATTCAAAAGCTGGTATACATTTTATTCGATAAATATCGAATGTCTTTTTGTTAATTAAACCAGTTTGAATGATTAGTTAATTAGTTAACCATTGCTACAACAAAAGCACAAGTTTATACATAATTAATATCGCATACGTTCCGAAACATTTTTCGTGCAAATCCAAAGTAATCTCTAATTGTAAGCGGATCATCTTCAGCTCTCTTTCGTTATCTCTCTCTTTCTCTATCTCTCTCTCACACATATTATCCACATACAAGCGGATGATGGAATAAGTAAACGCCAAGTCTAGCTTAGGTTTACCGCATTTACATAAAAACTAATGTATCTCTATGTATTTAATATTAATGTGTTTAAGCTAAAAGAGAACAATAACAACAGCAAAAGCAACAACAACAATACAGATGCAAAGAGCAAGCAACGAGGCGGCAAAAACTAATTTGTATGCGAAAAGTGAAGCTTACGCTGTCGCCAGAACTAACTCTCTGTCCATCTGTCCATCTGTCTGTCTGTCTGACCACGTGTCTGTCGTATATTTGTTGGTCTACACCCGCGCCGGACGCTGCCAAAATGCGTAATATCGTACAAGTGAGGCGGCCCCTTCTCTTGGCCAAGTTAGCAAGTGACTTGTGGCCGGTGTCTGGCTTTATACGCAAGTGTTGAAGCGCAGGTGACGACGGCGACAGGAAGAACAGCTATAGCAAAGGCCTTCTCATACTGAATATAGTATCTAAAAAAAATAGATATATATAAAGATATATATATTATTATAGGCAGACACACCCACACGCTCACAGCTGTAAATGAATGAACGATTTGTTTTGGCCAAAAGAATTGTTTCTATCAATACTTAAAGCATCTGCCTTGCTAAGTGTCCCATTATTGGATAAAACAATTTTTATTCAGCATGTTTATTCATGGGAAATCTAATTTTTGGCAAATTAAATATATATATATATGGCACAGTTGGTTTTAGTTTAGGTTTTATTTCTTCCTTTCAATTGAGTGGACATTGCGATATGTTATTTGTTTGACTCGAATATGCCTCAGCGTATAATAAAAGTGAACATGGAGGATGGGTTGAAGGTCTATTTGATGTCAGTCTACAAATAAGATAAATTCTATGTGATATGAAGTTGATTTGGAAATGAATTTTACCCTCACTGTGGGGATTGAGAATTGATTAATTAATAAAAGGAAGAAAGGGATTTTTTTTTTAATTAAAATTTCTTTATAAATTATTAAGTCTTGAACATTTTGTCACATTTTCTTTGTTCTGCATACGCTTATAAGATAATACAATTATAGCTAGTAAAAATTTAAATGAACGAGTCTTTAAATTTAATTGTTGATAAACTTGTGAGTTGCTTACGTTACAAAAGCTACTTAAGTAAATGCTTTAAGACCCTATTTATTGGGTCTGGCATTCGTAAGCCGCTTAAATATTATCCTTTGAGGCATTTAAAGCTCAATCTCGTGCACACACACACACACACACACACAGTCGCACATACATTTCAAGAGAATTTACAATGCTTGTGATAAATTATAACATATTTTTAATTAAAACAAATAATAATTTAAATGCAAACATAAAACAACAGTTGCAAAGTAAACAATTTACGGCAGCCAAATGACGTTGACACGGACGATGATGATGATGATGATGATTAAGATGAAAATGAAAATGTGAATGCGAATGCGAATGGAAATGGTAATGGAAATTACGATGAAGGCGAGGTACACAAAACAAAAGGAGCAACAAAAATAATCAAATCATTTGCAAAATAAAAGCAAATTACGGCAAATTATATGTAATGTATTTACACTCACACACACACACGTTCGCACACACACACTCACACACACGTTCGCACACCCACGCGACAAGAGCAAATGCGCGTAAACGTTGTCTGTGTGTGCGTACTTAAGTGCCACGCCCCGTTCATGTGCAGACGCCGCCCCTCGAACTTTGCTCGTGGCATTAGCTACATGTGACGCCCTTTTGTATGCTATTAAATTTTTATTATATACTTACAACAATTCTGAGAAATGGAAATAACAAACAGCAGCATGACAATTTTTACTGGGCGTAATCGCCCAATTGTACATTTCGGTGCAAATAATAATTTAATATTACTAGTTATTGACAATGATATTGCTTTATGGACTAGTTGCACATGTTCCAATTGCAAATGTTAGCCAGAGAGAAATCTAAAAATTGAACGCAAAAATGACTTCATTTTGTTTATATATACAAGGGATTAAATATTGTATAAATAAATGCAGATTATTAAATATTAATAGAATCATCAAAAAAAAACTTTGACCTTAAACGAAATATATTTTTACATTTAAATTTAGTTAACCTTTTATGGTATTAAAAAAGAATTTCCAAATGTTCAGTCCAACACAATCTACTTCAATGTATTCAATCTTTAACAAACGATATTTATTGCAAAATCAAAAATTTCTACAATTTTTTTTTTGATTTTTCGTACCCGATTTAATGGGTATTTAAACTGTGTTGATTCCTTATTTTTCGATGAGTTGCTTGTGTTTGGCTTCAACGCGTTTTTTACATGTTTAAAGCGAACGAAATTGTAAAAAACGTCTGTTTTATTTTGGCCTTTAGGGATCTGTTGTATCTGGTATGCGGGTGTTTCATTCTTCTTCTTTTGCTGCTGCTGATGCTGCTGCTGCTGCTGGTGCTGCTGCTTCTTCGCATTTAGTTGTTGTTCTTCTTCTTGGTATGCTTTGTAAGGGCATTGTGGGCGGCTTTCGCCCTCAATTTCATTTGCAATTGAATTTGGGATTATTTTTCATTTTTGCTGCGCATCTTGCAGAGGTCACAAGTGGCCCGAATGACAAAGGAGGTGGTCGGTCGTTCTAACCCCACATACATATATGTATGTACGTATGCATGTATGTATGTATGTATGTATGTATGTATGCATGTATGTACAAAAGCCGCTTGCATGTCTGAACGCCGTTTGTCTCTGACTGAAGCTTCTTCTTCTTTTGCTGCTGCTTCTGCTTCTGCTTCTTGTTGCTGTAGTGGAAATCCCCTAACAGTAGCACGCTAAGGGAGGGGACAAACCCTAAGCTCGGCCGCGCTGGCAACGGGAAGTTGTAAAATTCATAAGTCGAACGAACGCGTGGCTTTTGTGCAATTGGAGCAACAAGAAACGAAAGCCAAAGGCACAGAAAGGAAAATACATATAAAAAAAAAAACAAAAAAAAAACAAAAAAAAAAAGGAGAAATGTTGTACAAGTGCAAGTTGCTTCAGTTTAGAAGTGGGGTTAAGCACGGCCCAGTGCAGGGTATGTACGGATTGAATTGGGTGTCGAAGCGACGACTGCAGCAAAAGATAACAGTAAAGTGCACTTTAATCTATGTGAAGAAATCTCAGAGCGTCGCGACGCTGCAGCAAAAATATGATTGAAGTGTCGGTTCCAACATGTGAAAACTCCAGGATATGTCTGTGTGTGTGTGTGTGTGTGTGTGGGCCGAGCAAAAGGCAAAAGGCACAAAACGTAAACGCTTGAGTGGCAGCTAAAGAGAGAAAGAAAGAGAATTGAAAAATGAAATGTGAAGTAAACTGCGCCAACAGCTGTTGATTGAAATGGCGCGCACACACACACACGCACACACACTTTGACATACACACAGACACACACAAATGCACACACACACATGTACAAGCAAACATGCACTAGCAAACATGTACTAACACACACACACACACACACACACACACACATACATACACACACAAATACACACACACACACACACACACACACACACACACATCACACACACACACATACATACACACACAAATACACACACACACACACACACACACACTAACACACACACACACACACACACACACACACACACACACTAACACACACACACGCAGAGATAACTTCAAATACAGAAATGTCACACACTCTCACACAAAGGAAAGTGTGTTAGGGTGAGAGGGTGTGGGGAGGGGGTTGGAGGGTAGCTGCTGCCATCTCGAGTGGCGCACTCAAAGGCAGCAGCGCACAGCATAAAGACCGAAAATCAGACAACATCTTGGGCAAAGGCTGCCTTCGTTGAGGTCCAGGCAAACACATCAGATAAGGACGATTGAATGCAAGCCCCTTCTCGCCAGCGAGTGATAGACGGCATACAAGCACAACTACAACAACAACAGCAACAACAACAACAACAGCAGCAGCAACAACAAAGTCGTGCTAGCAACCAACCAAAAGAAAGTAAAGGCTCTGCAACAACCACAACAACAACAAATAAGTAACAAAAAAAATAAATAAAAAAAAAATCAAATGAAATGCAGGAAAAAAAAGTGAAATAAAAACGGGTCATTGGAGTAAGATGAGCCACCGCTCTTTAAAGCGGGACAGCGGGAAAGCGGGAAAAACCCTTTCCTAAAATGGAAATGCCGCGGTGCAAAAAGCCAGCTATGCGCCACACAAGTTGGTCTAATCCAACGACTACGCATAACCCTATAAAGAGCAATAAACCCATTAATTATCGAACAATTTTATTTAATACCATATAATAGAATTATTTGATGACTAACATCTATAATAACGTAATTACAACAATTATAATTATTTTTATTTTGATTATTATAATTATAATTATTTATTATTATCATTATTGTTGGCTTTATTATAAATGTTTGTTATATCATTACTATTAATGCATTTTTTATTATTATTAGCATCATTATTATAATAATTAGCATCATAATTATTTTTTAGCACTATGTTATTATTTATTATTAATAGTAAGTCAAACTCTTACGAATTTAAAATTAAACTTTTATTTTTGCCATAAAAAACAATATTTATTATTATTATTAGCATCATTATTATAATAATTAGCATTATCATTATTTATTATCACTATGTTATTATTTATTATTAATAGTAAGTCAAACTCTTACGAATTTAAAATTAAAATTTTATTTTTGCCATAAAAAAACAAGCCCAAATTCTTAACCAAATCGAAACCAAGAATTTTAAAGGAATTTTTCAACTAAAGCCCTATTTAAATTTTCTCTAATTTTTGTACGCATTCTTGAATTTATATAATAACATTTTTTCTAATCATTTTCTCTAAATGATTTGGCCAACGAGAGCGATAACTTCATAGCTGCGTATACCCTGTGCAGCTGTTACGTTTATAGGGCATACGAAGAAAGGGGGGAATCGAGGGAAGGATGCCTTTGAAATGCAAATTACACCCAAGGGAAATGGTGCAAGGAGCAAGGAGCAAGGGGCAAGGGGCAAGTGGCTAGTGGCAAAGGAGTGTGGTTGGGGGAGGGGCTGTTGGAGATGCAGCGGAAAAGAAAATGCGGAAGCTGCGCGCTGTCGGATTCTTGGCTTGTCGAGTGTTATGTATTTAGTGGCTGCTGCTTCAGCTACCTCTCCTCCCCCTCCCCCCCCCCCCTCGCTAGCCCACCCCGCACATTCCCGCTTCTCTTGAGCTCTTTTGCACCTGCAGTACAATTTGCGCTTTGGCATAGGTCGCTTTGTTGTTGCGGCGTTGCCACACAGTCTCATTGCTGAAGTTCGGCAACGCCGTGGAATCTCAACGCAAAGAAATAATAAAGACAAACAGTGCATTGTGCGTTGGCTTGGTTGCTGGGTCAGGTGAGGGACACACTGTAAAAGCATAATGATAATGGCAGCAGCTATGACTACCACCCGCCCCCCTCCCCCTACTTTCCACCCACTCCCACTCCCACTCTTCGCACTCGTGCGTCCAACTTGACACAATAGCACGCGGCCAAATAAAAATTTATGGCACAGCTGAAAACTGCAATGTAGCCAGTGTGTACACACTGTTGCCCCGGGTCCGAAATCCCATTTTGAATCGAGTGAAGCGAAATGGGGTGAGGGGGGCGGGGCGGAGGCGGGGCCTGGAGCAAGGAGTCGGCCATGCCATAAAACTGGGTAGCCTGTTATGAGTTTTAACGCTTCGCTGAAGCCGGTCAGCATTGAAGAGATGAAATTTAAGTATAAACAAAACAAAAAAAAACAAAAACAAAAAAAACAAAAGAATAAAAACTTTTAATGAAAAGTGCAGTGAATTCTTAATAACAACCCAGTCAAAAGCTTTTTATTTGTACTATAGCGCACTTTCGATTATGTGCTTTAAAGTCAAGCGCTGGCGTAAAATTAAAAATATGAATTGTTTTATACATGAACAAGTGATTGTTTATAAAGGCGGATTTATTACAAGTGATATTTAAATATAATAAAAACTTCAACACATATTAAAAAATAAATATATTTATATATATACATATGTAAATTATTGCTTTTGCTTTCTGCACTTATTTTATTTATGGCAAAAACTCTTTTTAATTAAACAATTTTCTTGTACTTATGAAGATTTTCTATTGACCAACAGAATAGTATATAATAGTATTTGAATAACTATCTTCTTTTTTTTTTAATTTTTAATATTTTGTATTTACTTTTGTACTCCCTACGTTTTAATTAAAAATCAAAAATATGTACCGTATATTTTTTTAAAAACTCCCATAAAAAAATATATATTATATATTTAAATATATTTTTTAGCTTCGCTTAAATAAAATATATAAATAAAATACAACAAAGTATTTTTACATTTAAATTTAATAAAATTATATTAATGAATTAAATAAATAAAAGCATCAAGAAAAAATTAGAGTATAATTTTTATTGCGTTGAATGAATTTTTGGAGCACTTGCAATGGTTAAAAGCCTAACGGCTCTTGTCTAGATTAAAAGATATTGTTTATATATATATATATATATATATTTGATTCACTTAAAGCGACTTTGGGCACTGTCTTACTGCCCCAGAGCGAACAGTGTGCCCATATTGCAGGCCAGATATGCAAAATGTATGTAAATGGCACGAGCCATAAAAATGCGGGCAGTTAAAATTAAAAAAGAATTCTGAGTGCCTGAGTTGACAATTGCAGCTGTGTGGAAAGCGCGTCAAGATAAAAGAAAATTTACAAAAACTACAAAAATAAGTTTTTAACAAAAACAAAAAAAAAAATAAAAGAAAAAGGAGTAACAGTGCCACAAAAGTAAAGAGGAACTGCGCAGTGTTTAAACAATAAAACAATAAATTTTCATTACCGGACTCGTGGCTATTAACTGTTTCCGCTGGCCAAAAAGAAAATGCAGTTAAATGCATAAAATAAATAAAGCACAAATTGTTTCTATATAAACGTATATTTATATATGTATACACATGCATATATATATATGTATATATCTGTATATATATACTTATAAAGGTTTTTGGTTTAAATTTCAGTCGCTGCCTGAAAATGTGCAACACTTTTGTAATTTATTTAATTTTTGCAGTTTTGTTTTAAACATTTGACTTTGCCATTTGCATTAAAAATTTTGTATTCTTTTATTTACATATTCTTTTTCTTTTTTTTTTGATTTTGTATTTTGTTACTTTCCACTTTTCTGCACGTGCCGCCCGCACTTGTAATTTTTCCTGTCTGTGTGTTTTGCGCTTTAATTACATTTTCGTGGTTTTCATTTTGTGCGCCATAAATAATTTCACCATGCAACGCGCTGCTTTTCTCTATTTTTTTTTTTTTTTTTTTGTTTTTTTTTCTCTCTTTGCATCAAATGATTTGGCTCTGGTCCAAAGAAGGTGAACACAACAGAATGTTGTAGTTGTTGCTGTTGTTGTTATTGTTGCGGCTGCATCAGCATTAATTTGCTTCAAATGAAAACGTGCCACAATTTGTCTATTTCTTTTGTTATATAAAAGCATATACATACTACATACACATTATATATACATATATATATATAGAAATATATAGATATAGTCTTCACTCTCAAGACAACAACTTAAAGTTAATTTTTGTATTCTTGGTTTTGCAGGTCACGTGGGCGGCTGCGGCATTACGGAGGAGGTTTCACAATGGATGGAGAATATACAAAATTCAGCGGTTGAGGAGCTGCCAGTGCCCATGTCAAAGGATGTCCAAAAGCTGCACCGGAAGCAGCAGCACAAAAAAGCTGCTGCTGCTGCCCAACAACAACATCCTCCCAAGAAATACACCAGCACTGACGATGATTTCAAATTTCCACATCAGAAATATACAAAGGAAGCAAACTTGGCCGACAACGTCGGTGGATTCTACGATCCGGAGACCGGTCGACGTTTGGGCAGCACGGCCAATGTCGCCGATTGGCATCAACTGGTCCATGAGCGTGTGCGTCGCGCCAGCGGCGGCGTCGGCGGCAACGGCGGCGGCATTGGTGGTGGCAACAATGCTGCCGGCGGAGGTGGCTCATCGGCCGGCGGTTCGAGCAGTTCATCAGGCGCCGGACGTGGCCGTGAGGATAACAAAAATACCTGCTCGCTGTATATACAAACAGATCCATTGATTTGGCGTCACATACGCGAGGGTATTGCCGATGTAAGTCTGACTATAAAGTGGGCAACAACGTATCCGGCAGGCTGCTTGGGGGTTGCGTGTGGGGCAGCATGATTGGAGGGTTGGAGTTGGTGTTGGAGTTGGAGTTGGAGTTGGGGGTTTCTGTCAGCTCGTGCGCCAAATTAAAAGCGAAGCGGCAGAAGTTGGGCTGTGAACCTCCAGCTTCCAACCTGCTGGCTGCGGGAGCTGTGGCTTAAAGAACACAAAACAAAATCCATGAATTTTGCAATTTTTTACGAGCGAACGCTTCACTTTTGGGTCTGAGCATAAAACAAAAGGCCGTGCGACTGCCTCTTTTTTTTTCGTTTTTTTGTTTTTTTTATGGTGCGGGAATTACGAAACTGGCATTGCTTGAGCCCGTAGGGGGAGGAGATGAGGGGTACGACGCCATTTTTTGTTCAACGTGAGTGCAAAGAAATTGAGTGATGCGCTACGTTAAGTGAAAATTGTTCTTTAGTCAGCTGAAAGTTACGTTAGTTTGACAGAAAGTTAGCTTATTTTTTGAAAGTTAAGCAAAAGTTTGTTGGTTGTCAAGATTAAGGAATGTTAATCGAAGAATTTCGCTACACAGATTTATTAAATCTCTCTAACTAGACATTTTTACCTGTTTTTGACAAAATCTTAACATATTACAAAAATGAGGAAAAAGTGTTGCTATGCTTAAATTCTAATCATGAGCATTCGAAATACAAAAGTTTATCTTTTATGCCAATCTCTTTGCTAACCCTGAACGAATGCTTTATTCAAGTTTCCCACAAAACAGAAAAAATGATTAAAAAATTATTTTATCTCTTAAGGAAAATTCTTTGCTAACCCTGAACAAACAAAGCATTCAAGTTTCTAACAAAATAGAGAAAATTTATAAAATAAAAAGTATGCCCGTTTAAATGTTGTGAATTTAATAGAATTCATATTAAAAGAAAATAATAAAAATAATAAAAAATAATAGAAAATACTCGTAGTATTCAAACAGAAATATTCATATTAACCCACAAATAATTTAATTCCTTTCAAATTATGATCTCGAGCTAAAAAGTTATCAAAGAATTCAAGTTTTTAATAAAATAGAAAAAATTATTATAAATAGAAGTATTTCCGTTTCAATGTTCTGAACTTAATAAAATTCATATTTCAAGAAAATAATAAAAATAATAGAACATGCTCGTAATAATTAAATAATATTTAAACTGAAATATTCATATTAAAATATGTACCCACAAATAATTTAATTCCTTTTAAATTATAATCTTGAGCTAAAAAGTTTATCCCTTATGCCAATCTTCTTGCTAACAAATAAAGCATTCAAGTTTCCTACAAAATAGAAAAATGTATAAAAAAAATAAAGTATTCAAGTTAAAAATTGTACCCACAAATAATTTAAATTCCTCTCAAATTATAATCTCGAGCTAAAAAGTTTATTTCATTGATAACAAAGCATTCATATTTAAAGAAAATAATAAAAATAATAGAACATGCTCGTAGTAATGAAATATAAATATTCATATAAAAAATTGTACCCACTCATAATTTAATTCCTTTCAAATTATGATCTCGAGTTAACAATTATCTCAAGAGTGCGGCAGTCATTAAATCATTCGGTGCATAATTCAAGCAGTTCTTAACCATTGATACTCCCCACTTCAGCCGGCATGCCATAAAGGGTGTTTTTTTTTTTTTTTGTTTTTTTCTCTGAATTTCTTGTCGTACCTTCGAATTTGCTCGAGTGTTGCCTGCTTTGCGGCGTCTTCAAAGCAATCAACCAATCAGCTGACCTGTTTCGATATCTACAGCGCATGCAATCAACCGTTATAGCCCGCGTGCTGCCTCCCTCTCGTTCTATCTCTTTGTAATTCTCCCGCTTTTATGTATTCCCTACAATTCACTTGCGCTACGCTTTCTCGTTCGCAAGCAATTCTTTGCCGCACTTTATGTTTACGTTCATTTTTTTTTCTCTTGCATTGTACGCGTTGTTGTTGTTGTTGTTGTTGTTGACGTCAACATCCTCGTCAGGTTCGTCCTGCCACCCCCACCTCCGCGACCCCCTTGCGATATGCTCAACCCGCTTCTCTCTCTCCCTTTCTCTCTTTCTATCTTCCTTTCTCTCTTTTATTTTTTGTCTGTTTATTTGCAATGAGTTTTGCATAATTCGCGCATTTGTTTCGTTCGTCGCTGCGTTCGTGACGCGCTTTCAATACCCTGTAGGTGAAGCAGATTGGATTGCTTGAGTACATGATTATATATGTACAAATCAATAGCCGACCTTCCATATAATTTTTATGCTATTATAATCAATTAAATATCTAATTGGCAGGCTGGTAGAAATACTTTTAATAATACTTTAACTTAAGTTGGGAACCTTTAGATTTCACTTTTTATTGAGAATTTCTATTGAAATTGCAAATACAAATACCAATTGTTCATTGGAAGTGTCCTTTGTCTGTAATTGAATGAAAACAGGGTATTTGTAGGCCTAAAGCGATTCCCTTGTGTGAGCCCAATTCACTTTTTGTCACTGAGCCCAGCGGCGTTTTGATTTTGGAACCCAAAAACTGCCGTTAGCGGTGCGATGATAGACTTTCTCGCACTGCCCGCCAACCCCCCAACCCCACCCCAAACCCCAAACCCAGCTCCAGCCCCAACCCCGTTACCCATTTGAAAACCACGGAATCCTGCAAATCCACCCGCTCAACGCGCGCGAGTACAAAAGCGAATAAACTTTTGAAAAATATTCGACGGGTTTTTAGCTGAATTTGCATTTTTATACAAATATATTTGAAGAGTGCTTGTTCTGTGAGTAAGTGTGTGTGCGTGCGTGTGTTTGTGTGTGTGTGTGTGTGTTTGGGGGGCAATCTTGGAATGGGGTCGCTTGTTTGTCTGGCTGCTTTGTTTGCCACGCCCCTTCTGCGGCTGCTTGTTTGCTAAAAATGTCAAGAGCAGCGGCATTGCGGTTGAGATTTTTATTAAGCGCGCGCGCGCGCCTAAAAGTCGACTCCATTGATTTGTATTTTTATTTATTTAATTTTGTTTTTTTTATTTATTTATTTTTTTTATATATATTTGGTAATTAATTTCTAAAATATTTGTTCGCTCTTTTGCACGTACAGCACGATCGCAGTCGCAAGTACGAGGTGGATGTGAAGACCCGCGAGGAAATCACATCGCTGATTGCACATCATGTGACGGCCGTTAATTACATTTACCGCAACACAAAGTTCGACGGACGGACCGAGCATCGCAACATACGCTTTGAGGTGAGTGCACAGCAGCGCCCCCTGTGGTTGGCAATTGCCAACAGCCACGTTGGCTCCTCTGCCAACAATGCCCAAAGAACAAAGACCGTGTCCCTGGACCAGAACCCCGGACCTCGTCAGGGGTTGTAAAGAGAAACGTTTAAGGACAGACAGCCCCAATAATTATGCGTGAAACGCGTCGCCCTGACGGTTGACTTCAGTGAAGATGAGTTTATAATCCCAAACCTTAAAGCTGATCGGAAGAAAATTGAATATTATTAGTAGAATAGTTTCAATGGTGGAACGAACTGGAATTGAACTAGTTTTGCATTGTTTGAGTAGAGTAGGGATTATCTTATTATAGCAAACTTTAATGGAAAAGGATTAAATTGCTAAGCAGTCGCAGTTTAGTTGAGTTGTTGGAACGAATTGGTTCACTTTTTATAGCTTAAGTTAAGTTAAATGCGCCTATTATACCAAACTTTAAAGCTGATCGGAAGAAAATTAAAATATTATAAGAAAATATTTTCAATGGTGGAATCAATTATATTGGAATTGATTAGATTGGTATTGTTTGAGTTGAATAATAACTATCTTATTCCAAATTTAAATGGGAATCAATTAAAATTTTAAATTCTCGTAGTTTAGTTGAGTTAGTGGAACGAACTAGTTCACTTTTAACAGCTTAAGATAAGTTAAATGAGATAGGAATATATTATATTATATATATTATATAATATTATAGATTATGGCAATAGAATTTTATTAGTAGAATAGTTTCAATGCTGGAACGAATTGGAATTGAATTATATTTGTATTGTATTTTATTATACTAAACTCTAATGGGAAAGGTACACATAGGTTAAGAGTCGTCGTAATATAGTTGAATTAGTGGAAGGAACTAGTTCACTTTTAACAGATTAAATTAAGTTAAATGAGCTTAAACTAAACATTAAAACTGATTGGTAGAAAATTGAAAATTATGATGACTTTAGATAAATATTAGTAGAATAGTTTTAATGGTAGGACGAACTGGAATTGAACTAGTTTTGTATTGTTTGAGTTGAGTAAGGATTTTTTTATTATGCATTATTTGTATGGATAAGGATTAAAATGTTATTTTTTATTTGAATAAGAATTATTTACTTATACTAAACTTTGGGAATGGGAAAGAATTAAAATGTTAATTAAATAAATTGTGGAGTTGATGCTTATCTTTAACCTTAAAGCTGATTGGAAGAAAATAGAAATTTCCTATAGCAAAAGTAATACAATTATAATAATGGAACAAACTTTAATTGAATCTATTTTTATTTTTATTATTTTTTTTTTTTTTGATTACTTCGATTTAAGTATGAAATAGTTTATAATACCCAACTTTAAAGCAGCTGCGAGGTAAAAGGATTTTAATGTTTTACAGTCGTAGTAAACTGGAAGACCTTCCCGGGCTTACGTTGATTTAAATGAGTTTATTATTCCAAGCTACTCAACTTTAAAGCTGCAGCGAGAAATACGAATCTTATTTTGCATAGTAAAAATTAACATAAATATGGTTTAAATAGTACATAAAATTTTAAGGAATTCGTGTTTTCAGTTGAAGGTTGAATACTTAAAGCAAAGCATTTTAAAGCTGATTCAAAAAGTATTGCAATTTTTTTTTAAAGTTAAGTATAGATAAGAAAAGCATGGCTAAGGTGATGCGAGGGGAAAGAATTTTATTTTTAATTGTACTACGGATAACATTGCGAGAATCGATATATATTTTTAATGCGACTTTTAGATAGTTTAAGTTTAAGCAAATATGAAATCAGTTCAAGAATTATAGTTGGAACATTAAAAAAATATAAATATATCATAAAAATATAAAATTTAAGATAAGATAGATAGATAGATAGAAAATAAGATTTATTTAATTACGCATACATATATTATTAAAAATGCAAAGAATAAGTAAGAGATTGACTTCTGCATAAGTAACAGATTGACTTCTATTCTTACTTATTCTTTGCACTTTTAATAATATATGTATATATAATTAATAAGAATATAATTTAAAACACCCCACATTTGATTTCATTTCGTCTAACCTTTTCAACTCTCGCTTTCCAGGTGCAACGCATTAAAATCGATGACGATTCAGCCTGCCGCAATTCCTACAATGGTCCACACAATGCCTTCTGCAATGAGCACATGGACGTCTCGAACTTTTTGAATCTGCACTCGTTGGAGGATCACTCGGACTTTTGTCTAGCCTACGTGTTTACCTACAGGTGAGTCGAAACAGAAAAACATTATTTATAATTATTTACATTCCAAATCAATCAATAATTTGGCGCTGCCTTTGCAGAGATTTCACGGGCGGCACTTTGGGCCTGGCCTGGGTGGCGAGTGCTTCGGGCGCCTCTGGAGGGATTTGCGAGAAGTACAAGACCTACACGGAAACCGTGGGTGGTCAGTACCAAAGCACGAAACGCTCATTGAACACCGGCATCATCACCTTTGTCAACTACAACAGTCGCGTCCCACCAAAAGTGTCGCAGCTGACGCTCGCCCACGAAATTGGACACAATTTTGGCTCTCCGGTAAGTTAAGGAGTGAAAATATTTACTTTTTTTATTTGAATAATGTTTCCTAATCCTGGATTTTCTTTCTGGCAGCACGATTATCCGCAAGAATGTCGACCTGGAGGACTGAATGGCAACTTTATAATGTTCGCCAGCGCCACTTCTGGTGATCGTCCAAACAATTCGAAATTCTCACCCTGCTCCATACGTAACATTTCCAATGTTTTGGATGTGCTTGTGGGGAATACGAAACGCGACTGTTTCAAGGCCTCGGAGGGCGCTTTCTGTGGCAACAAGATCGTGGAGTCTGGCGAGGAATGCGACTGTGGCTTCAACGAGGAGGAGTGCAAGGACAACTGCTGTTATCCCCGTCTCATCACCGAGTACGATCAGTCGGTGAACTCCAGTGCCAAGGGTTGCAAACGTCGCGCCAAGACGCAATGCTCGCCCTCGCAGGGACCCTGCTGCTTGGCCAACTCGTGCGCCTTTGTGCCCACGCACTATCATCAGAAGTGCAAGGAGGAGACGGAGTGCAGCTGGTCGAGCACATGCAATGGCACCACCGCCGAGTGTCCGGAGCCCAGGCATCGCGATGACAAGACAATGTGCAACAACGGCACCGCCCTGTGCATACGTGGCGAATGCAGTGGCTCACCCTGTCTGCTCTGGAACATGACAAAATGCTTCCTCACCTCAACCACGCTGCCGCACGTGGACAAGCGCAAGCTCTGCGAATTGGCCTGCCAGGATGGCAACGATACCTCCACGTGTCGGAGCACCAGTGAATTTGCCGCCGAATATAATATACAACCGGGCGGCATTAGCCTCCAGCCCGGCTCGCCCTGTGACAACTTCCAGGGCTATTGCGATGTTTTCCTCAAATGTCGCGCCGTCGATGCAGACGGACCGCTGGTGCGGCTCAAGAATCTCCTACTCAATCGCGAAACGCTGCTCACCGTCGCCGAATGGATCACCGGCAACTGGTATCTGGTGGTGCTCATTGGCGTTGGCTTCATTGTCGTCCTGGGCGCATTTATAAAATGCTGTGCCGTGCACACGCCCAGCTCCAATCCGAAGAAGAGGCGTGCCCGCCGCATCAGCGAAACGCTGCGCGCTCCAATGAATACGCTGCGCAGAATGGTAAAATAGATGTTTAATCCTTTCTCAATTTGGATTTAGTTTAATTCTAACTGTGTGTTCTCTTAACGTTCAGCAACGTCATCCGCAGCAGCGGGGCGCCGGACCTCGCAGCATTCCGCCGCCAGCGCACGAGGCGCAGCATTATCCGAGAGGTGGTGGCGGTGGAGCTGCTGGCGGACGTCATGGTGGCGGACGTGGTCACAATCATAACTCACATCCGCACGAATGGGATCGGCAGCAGGGCGGACACTCGATTGTGCCGCTGCCCACTGGCGGCAGCCATGCGAGTCGCAATTCAGCCGCAAATCAGGGACGACGCACCGATGGACGTGGCACCAGGCCCAGCAGCAGCGGACGACCGCAGGCCAGCGGCGGAGCAGCAGCCAGAACTGGGTATGGAGCTGATCAAGCGGGCGTGGGTGCAATTGGTGGTGGTGTCCAGGCGGCCATCAGCAGCGGCGGCGTTGTGGCGCGCGCCCAGCTGCCGCTGCCGTTGCCGCCAGCGAATGCACAGCATCAGCAACAGCAACAGCAACAACAACAACAACAAGCACTCTCACCGCAACAACAACCACAACAACAACAACCGCAAGCGTTTTATGCGCCGAAAGGTGCGTTTCCTCCCATTCATCCATAGAGATTCCAGTAGCTCCCCAATGATAGAGATCTGCTGTTTCGTTTTCCATAGTGTTCCACACATACGAATTGCATTTTCAATTTTGTCGTTTTTTCTTTTCGTTTTTTTTTTTCGACCTCTTTTCATACACTTCTGCAAACGTTAAACGAACAAAAAAAATATATAAATTCAGAATTACCACCACGCAATAAGTCCCGCTCGTCACGTACCAACAACAACACCAACAACACAGCCACGCCCTCGACCGGCGCTGGCAGCAGTAAGAATGCCAAAAGTGCCAAAGCCAAAGACACAGTCCACCAACAACAGCAACAACAACAACAACAACAGCAACAACACAACAAACACAACAACAGCAACAGAAGCCGCAGCAGCAGCAAAGATAAATCGGCAGCCGCCGTCAAGACGCGTCGCAATATTGTTTACTAATTGCAACGATGGCGTGGAACGGCTGGAATTGGAATGCCATATACGAAAAATATATTACCCAGTACATACCTCCAAAACAAAATTAAAATAACAAAAAAAAAAAAAAAAACAAAAACAAATCCACGCGCCTGCGTGCCATTTCCATCGCTTTCCCCAAACGAATTTGATCAGCAATTGGTATGAATAAAGTTTTTCCTTCAATGCAGCGTTTCCACTTGTTTTCTTATGATTTTCATCTCCCGCCTCCTTTTTGGTCATCGGCTCTACTAACAGCACTCGTATACTTGATTTTTTTTCTGTCTATTTAGTTCTTGTTCTTTCGTCGCATGTTTCGGCTGTCTTTTGATTTTTCTTTGTGGTTCTTTTCTTTATTGTTTACCCCTGCATTTTGTATTGTTGTTGTTTTTGTTATTGCATGCACACTTTGAATATACATAAATAATACTTAATATTAAAAACAAATTACTAAAACTAACAGCTTTTTATGCAGATAAAACAAATGAAAATTCAGGTTTTAAAAATGAAAAAATTTTCTACTTTGCTTTGAGTTTGTTTTATTTATTTTTAATTATTTAAATACTAACAAAGGAATAAACAGAATCGAACAAATTAAATGCAATTTAGCAACAAATAGAACAAATTAATTTATATATTTAACTAAAATATATTAATATTTTTTTTGTATATATTTTTATTAATATAAAAAAATGTATATATCTGTAGATCTAAGCTTAGTTTTTGTATTATTAAATTTTAAGCTTTGCAAATGAAAAAACTTAAAAATTGAATTGATATGCAAAAAATGCATTTTTTAATAATTTTAAAACTTCAACTTTAATGGAATTTGTGCAAGTTTTTGTTTTTAAGTGCCATTTCATTTGCATAGTTATAAAAACCAAAAACACTACTAAAAACTACTAAAAAATAACTTTGTGTGCGAGTGTGTGTGAGAGTGTGTGTGTATGTTTTAATATAAATCGATAAGCTGCACATGGCCTAATTCGCGGGGGTTTCACTTGAGACTGGCGCCATGGCAAACAAGCCAAGAAACTAATTCAACTTTTAATGTATACATATTCTCTCTCTTTCTCTCTCTCTCTCTGCCCCCATCACGCTCTGCATGGGTATGTGTGCATGTGTGTGTGTACTTAATGTGGAACAGGCGTCGCGCCCCCGCCGCCGCAACAAGTAAACTATAGTCGACCGACGTCGCTGCATGAGCAACAACAAGCACAACAGCCGCTGGAGGAGGACGAGGAGCAGCAGCAGCAGGAGCCGGATCAGCGACAACAACAACAACAACAGCAACAGCACGCCTATGCCGACGCCTATGCGGCTTTGGGGCGTGGCCACTACGAATCAACGACGCGGGTGCCCAACAATAGCAAAGTTTGACAGCCAAAATTATCGGCGGAGCGCCATAAGAAACCAAAAGCAAAGCGACAAAAGCACCAGCAGCAACAACAACAACAACAACAACAACAACAACAACAACAGCTAGCACAGCCACAACAACAACAACAGCAACAAGAACAAAAATCAAATGAACTCAAATTAAATGTAAATGTAATTTTTATGCTAATTATTTTTATTTAAACAAAAGCAAGAAAAGCAAAAAACAAAAATAATATGAATTAAAAACTGAAATATAGACAGAAAGAGAAAATATGAAAAAGAAAAGCAAAACTTTCAGAAGTACCAACAAAAGAAAAAAAAAAACAAAAGCTAAAACTAAAAAAAAAAACGATATTTTTGATTGAATTAATTGATATAAGAATGCAAATCATTATTATTATAAATAATTAAAAATGCAGATTGCATAATATATATATATATATATATATATATATAAAGTAAACAGAAATATATATATGTATACATACACACACCCATATATATATATTTAATGATTGTGCGTACTTATTTACAAAGCAGCAGCAACAACATGAATAAAAACAATATTAAAAAATACGCAAAAACAACACAAGCTAAAAAAAAATAAATATATAAATTGAAATACTTAAATGTCAAACATTTACTAAAGAGCAAGAAGCAACAAAACGAAATAATGGCAAACATTTGAATATGTTAAAGAAAAAGGCGTCTGGCAAAGCATTTAAATTGTATTTAACTGTTCGAAAAGCCAAAACTGATAAACAAAGCCGTCAAATTTTGCATTTGTAAACTTACAAATAAAAAAGAAAAACAACACACGGATTATTTTCATTTAGAATTGCGAGATTTTTAAATATTTGTTGCCAAAGTCATTTGTATAAAAGAAATAACCATTATTGCTGCTATCTTTAAATATTACAAATAAAAACAATAAAACGAAAATGATAATGCGAATCGAATAACGCAAGCAATAAAATAATTATTAAATCAATTCTTTAGTTCTCATAAAAGTAAAGCATAAAACAATATAATTTATTCTTTTAGTATTGATTTTGTCATTTTGTATTAGGTTAAAAGCTTTATATTTAAATGTTTAATGAGCTATTTTTTTCTGAAGCCTGCAACTGATTATGTTAAATGTTACTCAGCTCTATATGGCGCCTATATATATCCTCTATTCTATGATTCATTTTAGTTTTATCACATTAATCAAACACTCTTATATGTATTCGGATTTGTATTTGTTGTAATTAATTAATTAGGCTTTCTAGTTTATGTTTTTTGTTTTTGTCTGTACATTTCGCGCTTGAATTATCCTTGAGAAATTCAACACATTACTCTTGGTGCATCCCAAGGTGCACAGATCTTTAAACTATATGTATTACTCCATATATATAGGTAATTTTTACAAATTTCGATTTGTTTTAAATGCCATAAAATATTTAAAGTACTTAAGTCAGCTTTATTTTAAAAGTATTTTAAATAACTATGGCGAAAACTTGAACTCTCGTTCAACAAATTTTAAATGTTTCCCTTGATATAATTTTATTGATTCCATTTAAAACTGTTTTTCACATATATTTTCGTTGTCAATAAAATGCAAACTTGTAAATAGAAAAGTCTCTAAGAAATACACATTAAAATATAAAAAAGATGCATTAATTAAGTAAATGAAATAAATGTTTGTATTGCAAGAAAAAAAAAACAACAAAGAAACATTAGTTTAAAAGTAATTACTTAAATTGATAAATATAAAATATGTATTTAAATTTAAATTGATGAACAAAGGCAAACTATGCATTAGTTTAACGCAAGACAAAAACAACAAGAACAACAGACAACCGAAATACAAAAACAAAAAACATTTAACTATTAATTTAATTATATAATAAAATGAATTAATTAATTGAACTTAAGGCTAAAAACACTGCTACAAAAATAAAAAAAAACAAACAAAAAAAAACATAAAAGTAAGAATGAACATAAGAAATGATAATAAAAGCAAGAACAAAACTACTATTTTATAAAATACAAAAAACGATTTATTTTTAAACGGAAAACAAAATGAAAATATTTGTTTGCATTGAAAGTGGGTAAGTAAATTTTAATAGAATTTATAAGTAAACGAAATGAAGCTTTAAAATTCGAAAGTCCGTTGTAAATTAAAACCAATTTTCAGTTTTAAACTATTGAAATGTTTAAATTCGACATTTCCGCTAGACGAATGTTCAAGGCTGACAGAGAAATGCAATTCGAATTTACAATTTTATTTGTTTTATTCTCATTTGTTAGAAAACATTTAAGGCACTTTTACAATATTAAATATTAAAATACAAATACTTAAAAATTAGTATACAAAAAAACATATTTTTTGGTTAAAACGAGAACACACACATTTAGCTGGCGCTGGCAGCCAGAAAACTGCAACAACTACAGTAAAGCCTCCAGTTTTCGACTATGCACGCACGCGGGATGCCTTCTTGCTTTTGTCTGCCTTAGGTGGAGGCGGGCCGCCACGTCCGCCCTGCATGTGACGATTGTATATGCTGTTGACAGACAAAAAACAGTGTATATTGTATAGATATTGTATAGGATAAATAGAAATATTGTAAAGATATTATGAGAGGATATTAAACTCACATTTTGTAGGTTTCAGTCTTGAGATAGTCGATCACATGACTGATACCCAACAGATATTGCTCCGCAATGGGATTCACCCAGGGATTCTCCTCCATTTTCATCACCGACTTATTGCTGAGCAAGTCGAGTTGTGCCACTTCCGGAGGCAGCACCTGCAGCCGATTGTTCTGAATGTGCAGCTCACGCAAACGCACCAAATCGCCAACCTCGCGCGGCAGCTCCAGCAGATCGTTGTCGCGCAGTCCCAGGATCTGCAGGTTCTTCAGCTGGCCCACTTCCTTGGGTATATACTCAAAATCGTTATCGCCCAGGTACAAAGCGCGCAGCGTCTCCATGCCAAAGAAGTTGCCCGGCAACACCTGCTCGCTCAGATTGTTGTACGACAAGTCGAGCACCTCCAGCACGGGAAAGGCGCCAAAGCCACGCGGCAGATTTCCCAAACGATTGATCGACACGTTCAAGATGCGCAGCTTGGGCATCGAAGATAGCGACACGGGAAGTTCGGTCAGCAGGTTATTCGAGAGGTTCAGAATTTCCAGATTCAGCAAATTGGCAATGCCGGGACTAATAAGGCTAATCTTGTTGTGCGAGAGCGTCAGCCGTGTGATATAGGACATGTTGACTGTAAAATAACAGACATTTTAGTATATGTATCTATAACATCTTATAAAGATATATGTCTTTGTATATAAGTTTATGTATATTATATAATTTAGCAATATTTATCTTAATATTTATTTCGTTATTTTTTAAATAAAAATAATTTTTTCAGAAAATAAATTTAAAATGAATTGTTATTATTCGTGTTTTATTATTCACATTCAATAAATGCAGTAAATTTTCTACAGGCCTTTAAGTCTGCTAATCACAACAGCTGTTTTCGTCGCTCTGCATGCAACAGGCATTAGTGCGAGCGGGACAACATTAGAGTGTGACTATTTTTAAATGAAAATTAAATAAATATTGGGCGTTTGCAGCTGGTTGTTAACTTGAAGTACTTTCAACTAGTGCATACAACTGCATTAAAAGTGTCTACTAATATGAATACACTTTGCAAAGTTAATTTAAATGAGTTTTTAGGCAGTTGTTAGGTGTTTTGTTGATGCATCGTGCTTGATGAAGTTGCCGTCATTAACAGATTAACAGAGTTCTGTTGACTGTAGGGCGATGGCGTCATGGCTATTTATTTTGTTTTAAATGCACAGTTGATCACAAATACTAGGGACATTCTGTGTGCCGTGTACTTACACAGTCCGGGCAGCTCCTCAAAGGAGACCAAGCCCTTGTCAACAAGGTCCAATTCACGATTTTGCGTCTCGCGAGCCTCATCCAAAACCTTCTTCGCCTTCGACATCTTTGCGTTAACAGGCAGACACTGATTCATTGTTGACTTCGTTCGCTGTTAAGCACACTGTTAACTCGATGGGTGCTGTTAGGCAGCCGGCGTTGCCAACTGCAGATATGCTTAGCGAAGTTTTACACCTTATCCGAAGCACAGTGCTGCTTAAACTGTAAATATTTGTTTATGAAAATTTATTTAATAAATAAATTTTTTTTTATTGATTTTATGTTTATTTGTATTAACACAACGTTAAGGGTAAGGGGTTTGTTTAATTGCCAAATGCAATGCTAATTGATTGTTATTTCGCTGCGCAGCGCTGCTCAAACTGTTGCCGCAGCTGGTTGAATTTGTTGCCCCTGTTGCATCTGTTTTTCTTGTGGCACTTTTCACGGACTTTCCAGCACTTTGCATTCAGCTGAACAATTTCAATGCACACTGTGCCACACAAACTATGCACTTGACCCAATTCCGAGTCGAAAAGAAATGTTTTTTATTTGATTTTTGGCCTTTTACAATTTAAATAGAAATGTGCACACTCTACAGGTCCGAACGTAACTGAACAATCGAAGCGTTTGCCTTATTCTAATTTAAAAACTTATTCTAATTTAAAAACTAATCACTACGAAAATAGCAAAGTCTCCGAATGCCTCACTTCGTCACCTTCTTTCGCCACGCGCTCGTCCAAAACTACTGAGAAGATCATTTTACAGCGATCGATCGATCGATTCGATGTTGGAGCTGGTTTTTTCTTCTTCTTCTTATAGTTTGCCTTTTTAGATTTTTCGCGTTGTCGTCAAAATGCTAGTATGAGTGCTCTAGTTGTGTGCACTACGCTGAAAAATACCCTGTATTAAGATAATTGAAAAACTATTTCGTTCATTTACCTTTTTTGCTTCACAGACTTCTATTAATTAACGCCATTCCATGCAATTTTCATAATTTCCATACTTGTACAAAGAGTGAGAGAAAGCTAAATAATGGAGAAAAATCTGAGTAGAAAAAGGACAATTGCAAATTTAGAAGCAGAAGGAAATTAAAGAGCATAGAGCTGAAAAAGATTTTGTTTATTAATATTATTTAGTTTGCTACAAGCATTTGCGCATCTCTATCATACCTTTTGTAAGCTGCTTTATAGAGTATAGTATAGGGTACAGTGAAAACACAAAATACAAAATACAAAGACATTCGCACTCGTTTAACTTGATACGAGTTTGCCTTTGACTTGGTTTTGTTTATTTTATTTAACTTTTGTTTTTCTTACTTTTTTTTTTTGTCGTCTGCCGGAAACCCGTTTGACAGCATTTTACTTTTTACTTCTGCCTCATTTTTCTATGCTGTTTGTTTTGTTTCTCTCTTTGTTTTTATACATTTTTGTGCAGTGGGTAACTTATTTTTTTTAAACTTTTTAGATTTATAGAGTTATTTTAATTTATGGCATCTAAATAAATATTTTACGTTTGTATTATCGGGATATATTATTCTACTAAATATCAATTATAAACAAAGGAGCACACTTTAAAAAACATTTATAAAAGGATATTCTCATTGATTAGACTTTAACTTAACTTTATTAATACTTTTACTTTCCAACTCAGAAAAAATATTAGGTACAGTCGTGGCAAAAACAGTAGCACAATTAGCAGGAACTGCCGTTAAAGGCAAATATTTAAAATCCCATTGGATTTATCTAGGCGAATTCTTTGTTATTTTTATTGTGCAGAAATGTATTTCCGATACATATACACACACATATGTATAGATATCTAGCAGAATATGAAAATGTACGATTTTAAGCGCTGGCCAATTAAAAAGTAAAGCACAAACTATGATTTAATATTTAATAAATTGCTGATGCTTCATGCAGCGAGTAGGCCCATAAATTATGACGAGCATACTGCTGGTAGAGACTGTCGGGAGGAGGGGTGGAAAGGAAGGGGTTCAGTTTCCGCTTAGATTGTTAGTTGAATTTTTAATTACTTTATTGTTGGTGCGGCCATTGGGACTGGACGCTCAGCGCTCTGATATGCATTGTTAGTCATATTCTTTTTTTTTTTTTTCATTTTCATTTTCCTATTAATTTTCATTTCGCCTGTCGAATCTGCCAAAGCCAGTGAAAGTTTGTCTTTTGTGCCTTGTGTTGCATAATTTGCGTGTTGCATACTTTTCGGGCGCATCCATGAGCATGCGTGTGTATGTGTGTGTGTGTGTGTGGGTGCATGTCCGTGTGCTGTGCGCAACATTTCCGCCATATAAAATATGCAAAACAATGCAAACTCTCTCCGGCTAACAAAATGAAAATAAAAATTAAAAAAATAAACAGACTCTAGCTTGCCCCCAAAAATTAATTTTGTTTTAGCTGTGAAATTTTCAAGCTCTAGATTTTTGGGTTGCATTTTAAAAAAAATTGTTTTGTTTTTTATTTTTTGTTTTGGTTGCTAATGTTGTGGCAACACTGGCATAGTTTTTTGTTTTAATTAATTTATTTTTTGTTTATGTCCTATTTATTTTTTGTAAAGTTTGCTGCGAATCGCCAAAATAAATTACATTTTACATGAAAATGCATTTTTAAATATGCATTTTATTGCATATTTCATCAAAATGAAAAAACTTATTCGTTTGCATCTCTTTCAAAATTGAATTTTATTCTCTCACAAATGTAGCATTATCCGTTGTTCTGTTATTTAACTACTCAGACGCACACACTCAAATGTTGAGCGCAAAAGAGAAAATAACAAAACTTAGATTCCACCTAATGAGAGGATTGGATCATATATGAAAGACGATTTGAAGAAAAGTGTAAGAGGCTGAATTTTTACTCTCTTAAGCGTTGTTACTACTGACATATACACACAAACATATGCAGTCGACACCATATTAAGAGATGTTATTTCTAAATGTAGGGGAGCTAAGCTTAATAAATTTGCAATGTATTCCAATGGTTTATTAATAATATTTATATAACAAACTTTTAAGGTATACATATATAAAATCAATCAAGAAACAATCAAAAAATTGAGCTGCCTGCTTACAAGGAATTTGGCCTGATCATCATTTGAGTAAATTTGAGGGGCTTATCATCCCATTTATTCCAATACATTTTTTTCCCTTGAGGTCCAACATCTTGCAATGTGTACTGTCCGTTAAGGTCACTAAAATTGTAAATTAATCAATACTCGACGTAATTAATATATTTTTTTCTTATTTACCAAGAACCGCACTGATTAAACCACCAGGCAGAATGAAAAAGAACTGCACATAAGGTCGCAGTTATATCGTTCTTATGATCAAATGTTGCAAATTTATTTAGGTCGCAGTTATATCGTTCTTATGATCAAATGTTGCAAATTTCATTTCCAAATGCCGCTGTAGGGCATCACCAGCATTTCCAAAGTACTCTCCAATTGACTTTATCTTATACGATTCTTCTTCGTCTCCAATAAGAAAATGACTATATCCGGCGTAAAGGCTCTCATTATTCAAATTCTCCATGTATATGTATAACTCATGGGGTTGCGATTGGGTTAATAAATGCAGTTTCTCCAGCCCAATGAAAAATTCTCCGTGTAAATCACCAAAACCTTTTTTGTACTCTTCCCAACCTCTGTTAAAGTCCACACTTCCATTGATTCGCCGTTGAATCACGATCCACCCGGGCACGGCAAACTTCGAGTCACAAGGCACGAGGAATGGTTCCATATTCGGCAACTTAATCTCAGTTAGACCTGTCGATTTATATGTGCAAAGCTTCTTCTTCTTCCTTTATCAGAGATTTTAATTTTAATATTTCTATATCATTTTGCATAGTCCTGTATGACTGAAGTTGCAGAGCCAATTGTTCATCCTTGGCTTGAATTATTTCATCCTTTGAAGTTTTGCATGCATTTAATAATTCCAGTTGTAAGGCCAATTGCTTATCTTTCACCTCAATAGTTTTCTTCAAACCTTCTATATTTTTGATATATTCGTGAATTCTTGATTCTAACTCTGTTAAAGATTTCTCCTTCAAGGACACGGTTGAGGCGTGTTGTATTAGGGGTTTTACTACCTTATAACAGTATTCGCCGCATTCATTGTCTAACTCTCGATATTGTACGCAATGCTGAATTATTAGTTATTGAGTTTAATATTATTATTGAGTTTTAAAACATTTCTTATAAGATATAGAACTAACCGAATTTTCCACTGCTACAGTTTTCACTTTAATTGATATAAATATTACTAACATGAAAAATATTTTGGTGTAGTCTTTAATTTTTTAAAATTTTAAATCTTTCATTTTTAACATTTTAAATTTTGCAACAGTTGCACAATTGTGTTCAATTCGTACTGATTCAATTCTCAGATCATCTCAAAAAAGAAATGTTGTATTTCGCATTTTTTAATTCTTATCAGTATTCACTATTTCGATTGACGTCTGTAGCCAAAAATTAAGTCCTGACCCCCGATCTTATCAGCAATTATACTTATAATTTATTCTTGGGTCAGAAGGCTAAGATTATCAATTTCAAATGTTTTAAAAAGAAATTAATACATCTTAGATTGCAACAATCCTAAGTTGTTTATTTTCTTCATATATTTGTATATATTCTTCGTTTAAGATTGAAGTCAAGAATTCAACAACAAAATGTGTTTATAAAACTTAATTTTTGATATATGAATTTTAAACGAAAAAGAGATAACTTCGTCATTTTAAAAGAGATGAGCCATTGTGTTTTGCTGAGAGCCAGGCTGTTCGTGTAAAGAGAGTAGAATACACAAAATCCACTTGAGGCTCAACTTGGATCAAAAATAAGTGGAAGCTGAGTTAAGTGTCTCGCTCCTCGTTTTTGAGAGGATCCACATGTGGATGGACACAATGAGTGAGTGTTTTTGCAGTTGTAAGTAGTTTTCATTTGTGTAGGTGCCCATAATCTGATTTTACGAAGTTGTTTGAGAACTTTAGCAAGAATCGCAGTCGGCACCCATTGGTGTTTTAATCCCGTATACATATTCATATACATACATACATATGTATGTAATTTAATTTGCTTTACATGTCTTGCAATATTGTTTACATATATATGTTTATATATTATGCGAGTGCACACATAAGTTGGTAGTTGTGTGTTCTAATCCAGCGCTTAGAACCGTTATAATTTTAAGTGTATCAATTCTTATCGCTTTTGTTTTAGACTTTGCTCTCATTGCTCTAGCGCTAAATTTTGTTGAGTAAATCCAATAGAAATATTAATGTGATAAAGCGGGGAGATTGGCTTAGCACGCTATAAAATCTAGAGCATATGCATTCTACTAATATAAAATTATTATTATACTTGTGTTTGGATTAGTACTTAATAAGAAAACAAAATTTTACATTGAAATATATTATATGTATGTCATAAATTAAGAAGAGAGAAAAGAAAAACAATTTTCTATCAATGCGATTTGCAATTTTGAAATTTCGTTTGTGTTTCGAACCCTTTTGAAAAGCTGAAAACTTTGTTATTTATGAAAATTTATTACCCATGCATTATTTATCTTGAACAAATGCTTTGCGAGTGCCCAGCGTTGACTTAAGTATCTTTTAAGTTAGCCGATTTGTATGCTAATGTGTTCGCACCTACAATATATACATATATATATATATATGTACATAAGTATACATGTATATATATATATCTGTATTTGTGCGTGTATAATTCATTTTGTATTGCGTCTGTGATTGGTATTACCATAAATTATTCAGTGTCGAAACGTTTTGCGGTCCCATTTTAAATGAGCTGTAAAATATGCAGGTTAATTTGGTAAAACGGTACGACTGCAGCCATAAATTCGCATTAAGTTGTATAATAATTTGCGCCATTAACAGGTTGTACTATCGGGCTATCTAATGCACGATATACACACATATATATGTATAAATATATATTTATATATTTATATAAATGTAAGATAAGGCATGGCATCAGTAAGGGAAAGACCCTTCAGTTTAGTTTGATTTATGTCTGCACTAATTTTCGGCCATTTGCCTGTTCTGGCCCAAAAAGCTGACCACAGCAAAGGAACTGGGTCCGTCCTTTCCGTCTGGCGGCTTGGCTGGATAAATGGGCTGATTGAATAACTCGAATGGCACTGAAATATAAATGACAGCTGCCTACACCCTGTGCACTGTGCCCCCGAGCAGCTGTCAGCACACACTGTTGGGAAACCAGGAGGCACATCCTTCTAAACGGCACACATACAGTACAGTACACTGTCTGGCTTATTTCTGGCCATTTTTCAGTGCGCTTTGTTTACATGGGAGCGGCAACAGCAGGCAGGAGACAAAGCAGCAGGATGAGCACTAATGCCACCCAGGGGCAGGCAGCAGGAGGCACCAATCACTTGCGCTGTGGAACCACAGGCTGTGCCTTTTGCTGCCTGCAATGGCTTGCTTATCCTGCAAGCGTTCTGTTCGTCCTGCTCGTCCATTTGATTTACTTCAAACAATTGGCAACATCATACATCAACGACTTTTCGATTTTCTTCTATTTTGATTTTCTGGTTATTTCGCACAAATCTCTCTATGCAAAGCGTCCTGTGCTCAGCCTCAATCCAATCCTTCAATCACGTTGCCTCACTTTTCTCCTTTTGTTCTTCAATTCGAAATCTAAAAGCTGCAGCTTATGCAGACATTACTTGTTGTACAGCGTGCCGTGCATACATCATGATTGATAGCAATTATCACATGTATTGTAAAATATGAACAATGGGTTAATAAAGACTTGGTTAGACTTAAAGTGTTGATTATATAATTTAATATAAATGAATAATTATTATAAGACGATTTAACTATGTATATATTTTTCATAATATGATAGCAAGTTTTGATAAATATTTCGCACATCTCTACGTTGTCTCCATTTTTAGTGCTGTATTTTAACTTTGGCAATTATAATTGATTTTTCACGTAAACGGGCTACGGGTTAAACTTTATCCCAAAGTCCTCTCATCCCCCTCTACCTTTTCCCCTCTCGCAGCAATTGCTCATATTTTTATGCATGCCAAGCCCGGAGCACGGACACAAATCGAAGATGTAGAAAATAAAACAAGAGAAAATGTTTAAGAAAACGACGAAAATGTAAATCTCAAAATCCTTGTACTTGTGCACGTTGATTGCTTGGCAGACTTCATCCCCCCTCCCCTTCACCCACCACCAATCCAGCATCCATTCATTGGCCCCTTCATCGATCGACTTGCATTTGCAATTCCTTTCGATTTTCCTACAGCCACTTTATCAATTTCGCCAATAAAATTCAAACAGCAAAATTTTCTTTTATTTTTTATTGCTTACTTTTTTTTCTTTCCTTTTTTTTATTAAAGTGTTTTTTGACTGCTGCTGACATAAAAAATGCATCATTCATCTTTTTAAAAAAATGCATTTCTGATTTGAATTGGTCTGTTGTCTAGCTCAATGGATTTGTAGACTGTAGATACTGTATATTCTTGTTGGTTTTTTTTTCATATAATTAGTTTTATTATTACAATTTGCAGGGACTTAATTCGAAAGCTAATCAACTTTTTAAAGATTTTTATTGTTATTTGAACATTATTGTAGTTTACTTACACGGAAGTTACAGAAATATAGATTCATTAGCTTTTCAACATGCTTTTAATTAATTTTTATGTCTCATTTATTTTGTGTGATCATTCGTATTGATTATTTAATTATTTGTGTAATGATGTACTATGAATGTAATTATGAAGTGTGAACAACTAACATGCAGTGCGACATGTTGTAGCCTGTCAAATGTGTGTGCTTGTCACCGCGCCAAAAAGCAGGCAATGAAATTGTTGCTTACTAATGTTGTCATGTCCGCTGGCTTTTGTGTGTGTATGTGAGAGGAAGGAGTGGAGGAGTGGGGTGTGTGTGTGTGTGTGTCTGCCAAGTTGTAGTCATCGTTCCCGTTGGTAGAAGTTAGACGTTTTTTTTGTTTCCTTTCTCTTGTAGTCGTATCTTGTACAACTCGTATTTGACTAAGGAACGGGACTGTGAACAGGATTGACCGACAGGTGGACGTGCTTTGTCTACCTCAATACTTTCAGTACTTTGATTTTGACAGTGGACAATGCTTTTTGTTTGGGCTACTGCGACAGTTGGCCAGGTGCCAGACAAATGATAATTGGTATGAGCGAAGCAGCAGCTGAAGTTGGAGTTGGAGTTGGAGTTGGAGTTGTAGTTGGCGAACGACAATCCATCGGTTTAATCATGAAGAAATGTTACTGTCTGTGTCGAGTTTTTTTCTCGCATGATTGCGCAAGCATTGGATATGCTTGAGCAATCAGTCGTTGTGCTGACATTGAGTTGTTAGCAGTTCTTATTTGTCATTCGATAAAAATAAAGAACTGAGTATCCGGCCAGGATAACAGATTTCGGTTAACGTGTGAATGTGCTTAAAGTGGGATACACTAATGGAGCTGAAAACCCGTTATTTATATGGTATACTTCTACTTAAGTTTTGTGTTTTATAAAGATGTTAAATTTTCCTTTCGCTTAACTTAATCTTGACTTGTATTTAAATTGTGATTGAATTGAAATGCCAAAATTCATATTTTATTTAAACAAGTCACAATTTGTGGCTCAATTTAAAAAGTCTAGCATATAGATAGATGCTGAGGCTATAAATAAAAATAAATTGAATAAGAAAAAGTGATGCGACAGCTTTTGAGTTGCTACTGAAGCCTATTATGGCAACCTATCAATGTGAATGTCATCCAAAAAGGTTGTCAGCAAAATGAGATGGAATTTCGATTACAGATGATTTTCAGTGTTGGCGGCGACAATTTGCGAGTGAGTCTTGAGAGTCATGCAACAGTTAATGCTAAATAAATTACACACTAATGTGGGTGGGCATTCGGGCCAGAGCCTTAGGCGGTACGTCAATCCGGCAGGCGCCGCACTGATTAGGTTGGAGCTGTGAGGCAGGTGAGGTCTGGGATCTGCGAATCTCTATATCTGAGTTGTTGCTGTGGCCAAGCGAAAGCTCTAACGAGTTCTGAAACATTTCGCCCAGCTAAACGAAGTTAAACGCATTGAATAACAAGTAGTTTTTCCACACACACACACACACACACACACACACACACACACTCACACACACTGACATAAGCCGAATTTGCGGCATGGCAGGAGATGGAGTTAACTTGAGACAGCGACACAAACTGAATCCAAATGAGGCACCTGCCTCTGCGGTTGCATGCGTCGTATACGTAACGCTGATTTTGCCCACTCGCTCGAGAGTCGCTTTGACACTGCGCCAATGACTGTCCGGCAAGTTGAATGCCACTGAATTCGGGCCTTGGCCAACTAATGAGCAGTTAAACATTTGTTGACAGCCAAACAGCTGACTTAACGCTAATTAATCGCTTTGTAAGCTGCTAAACGCATTTTTGCTGTGGTTTACCTATTCCTCTTTTGTTGTTGTTGTTGTTGTTGTTGTTTCCATTGTCTAGCTAATAATTGCATAATTGTCAACAAATTAATATAACATTTTATTTATTTACAATGTGTGCTTAATTATGATTTATGCATACCAACAACCACAACAAAAGCGCATTTAAAATCCGTTTATGCAACTTTCTCTAACCTCTCAACTTAGTAATATTTCCATTTGTTTGTCTTTTTTTTATGATAATTATTTTACTTTTTTGCGGAAGTTTTTTGTTTCGCTTTGCATGTCATAATCCCTGTTGAATTCCCTTTGAATTTAAATATTATTTACTTTAATTAAAATGGATTAGTTTTCGTAATTTGCGTGCACCAATTAAATGCACTTTTTGTTGTGATTATTTGAATAATTTACTTACTGCAATTGCAGCGAACGGAATAAATTTTTATATTTATATGATATTCATTTTCATTTATGGTATTTTTTATTATATTTGATACATTGTTTTACGAACACAGATTTTAAAACATTAAAATTAAATTGTATTTAATTATTTTTTTTTTAACAAAAGTACGTTATCTATTAAATTTGCATTCAGTGCTGAAGCAGAAAATTATTTTTGATTTGGTTTTGGAGATAAAAGTTAAGTTTTAAGGCAGACTTTTTGCACAATTTTGTGTGCTTAAGGATGACGACAAATTAGGACGAAAATCATTACTCAAAATAATTTAAAAAAAAGTGTTTCTTTGTCCGACAAAAAGTACAGAATGGGTTTTAAGCTGTAGCTCAAAATTACCTTTGCTGCTGCTTCGGCATAAATCCAATTTCCAGGGAAAAATCTGCAAATAAAAGCCAGTCCAAAGAGAAGATCTGGGGATTTTAGTGGAGCAAAGTTGATGCCCAAATGTAATACGTAACATGCTCAATTTAAACTGTTCTGATTTGCCAGCAGAAAGCACACAATATGTGTGAGAGTGTGCGTGTGTGTGAGTGTGTGTGTCCAACACGTTTGCCTTTGTTTAGTCTGCGAATAGATGAGGCAACAATGCACCGAGTTTTGCAACACTAGTGCAACGTGTAGGAAGAGAAAAATATTGTAGCATAATTTTCGGCGGTAACAATACAAGTGAAGCAGGAACAGGCCTGGCAGGGGGGAGCGGGGTGCGTAGGTGGCAGGGCCAGACCAGGCGGACACATGGCATATATCAGCACATGCATTCATAAATCATATTCTGCAGCTGGAGAGTGCAGCCAGGCAAACAGGAAGCGGCCAGCAGGAGCAGTGTCCTGTCTGCTCCAGTGCGAGTGTTAGTATGTGTATGTGTGTGTGTGTGTTTAGCAGTAGCAGCAGCAGCAGCAGCAGCAGAGTCGGCTATTTTAAGGATATTTATACTGACAGCGGATTTTTGATGGAAAAACTTTTGTAAATTGCTTTTAGCAGTCCAAAGTAGCCCCAAAAACAGCCGCAGAAAAACAAGCTAGCAAAATGAAAATGCGAAAAAAGAGAAAATATTTTCAAAAGGATATTAAACTATGCCGCTTGCCTCGTTGGCTCTGCTTTAATTTTGTTTAAGGAACTGCAACTGCAGCCTTTTTTTTTGTTCGCCTTCTCACGTAAGTTTCATATCGAAGCATATTTCGTGGCCTCGCATCCTGCCACAGCACTTCCTGTGCGCCCTGTCTTTGCTTTGTCAATGCACATTTAATAAATCGACTCCACATATATACACACATATATATAAATATTATGTATATATAGTTAGTTTTTCAGCTCTGCTAAAGAATTGCCAACGTATTTATTTTGTCTTTCTTTGGTCCCCGCCTTCGTTTTCTGTTTGCCTCATTGTTGTGTTTGTTGCATTGTCGCTCTATTGTTGTGGCCACAAAATGTCATTACGTATCCTTTCAAAAGCCAACGTCTGTGCTCATAAATACCAACGTATTGAGTCCTGCTAAAGGACACCATCAAAAGCGATTTAATTGATGACATAAATTAAAGTTTTTTGCCTTTATTTATTCATTAAGCACTACTGGAATGTTACTACACAAAAATATATATAATAAGATTAAATTTTAATTATAGATTTTTATATTTATTTTAACAAACCTTTTTATTTTTTTATATATATCAAAGTTAACGATAAGCTGATCAAGTCCATAAAATGTGTTTATTTTTTAGTGATTATAGAAATGTAAATATTAATTAGAAAATTCTTTATGAAATACAACAATGAATAGCATTAAATCATATATAAATCAAACATCATTTGTTATCCCATTTAAATACTCCAATTTACATATTTAAATCGTTCAATAATTTGTATTTTACTGCACAATTTGTTTTTAAGCTGTTTTATTGAACTGCTTTTGAGCTCTTTAAAGCCAGCTTTTTGTTCACACATTTTTTTGTATAATTATTTAATACTATAATTAACTTTTAATTATTATAATTGAAATTCATTGGTAACACTTACTTTTTTTATTAAATATTTTTTATTTCGTCAGCTTTAAATAGTTTACGACCTATTAAAATATTGCGCATACGCTGAGTTTCACCAACACATTTTTTTTATTCAATTTATACGGTTGTATTTATAGATATATATAAATGTTATACATAAATGTTTTGCAACCTAATTGCCACAAATGTTTCATTTAAAACAAAATAATGTGGCAAAAGATTTGTATATTAAAAATAAAAATCACAGTCAAAAAAATATCAAACAGAAATTAAATAAAGAAACATAAATCGAATGAATGAATTTAAAAAAAATATATAATTATTAAATTTTGCTTGAATTCGTGTTTGCATCTATACTTTCTTTCCATGATTTTTTCTCTGGTAAAATGTTAGAAATGAATGATAATAAACTGAATGTTATTTTCATGCCTGTGATATATGCTCCTTAATAATTTAAATAGGGTACATTGATTAGCAGGAGACAGAATTTTAATAATATAGAAATGTAATCTGCAACAACTACAAACAATAATCATATAAATAATTTTATCTTAACTATAAATATAAATAATTTTATCTTAACTATTCTAAATTCAGATTTCTTGAATACATTCAACCTAATAAAATATTTATCAATCTTAATTTACATTATTTCTTATGGATATTAATCTTGTTAAGAAAGATACAGAAATGGAAAAATAATTGTTTTTGTTTAATTGGAGAAGTACAAACTTTCGTATATATTTAAATGTTACAGAATAAATGTTGTTAAGGAAGATACAGAAATGAATTTAATAATTTTTTCTTTAAATTGATGAAGTAAAAATTTGCATATATATTTAAATGTTATATTTATATGTTATTTCGTTCCACTGTGCGCTAAACAACAATACGAACAACAGCAGCGAAGAAAAATCTGTGGCAAGCAGCCGTGCAACGATTTCGCGTTTGTTGTGCAGCGACTGAGCGAAAATGTTGCACAGCATGCATAAATAATAAACGACAAGCTCTCTCTATCATACACGCATATACATAAACACACACACACACAGGTATTATGCACATTTTGCCGTTTTGCCGACGCGCCCAACTGAGGCGTGATGCAAGCAAACGGCCAAGGGGACAGGTGTGAGAGATTGCGACAAGGGAAGGGGGCGGTGGGGCGGTCCGCTTCTAAATTTATTTTATTAAGTCAAGCACATAGACAGCTCATGGGATGCGGCTGTCTGCTGGCTGCTGTTGTTGCTGATTCTGCCTGCCGCCTAACGGTATAAATAAAATAATTTACGGTAACTGCTGCCGCTCATCAGGCCAAAGCAACGAGGTGCAACGAGGACCGTCGTGTTGACAAAACCTGCGCGCTGGATCATCATCAGTGGCAGCCGCTTACAAAAACTGTAGCATACTTTTTTGCGCTGTGCCTTTGTGTGCATCTGCATACGAAATTAATGCACATATGCAAGCGTGAGTATGTGTGTGTGTGTGTGTGGCTGTATATGTGCGTGTTTATATATGGATGAGTTAAAATTCAGCCTGCTAAATATAGTTATAATTATGCGCACACGTTTTTAATTAAGTTTTGCACTGGGCCGCTGCCCGTTTTGGCTATGGTTAAGCTAAATATTATGCATACGCCCTGTTAAATTGCATTAATATGTGACACACTCTCTTCTTCTTCATCATCTCTTGTGTGTTCTCTCAATGCTTTCTTTTTGTCCACTGTCAGATTACATGTGTTAAACATTTGCGCGATGTTTGCTCTAATTTATGCGGTTTTTATTTTTTTTTTTAACATATTTGCTTTACCTTTGTGGCATTATTTGTGAATGAGGTTGACGGTGGGTTAAAGAAGAAGAGAATGTACTGCTTGCGAATGTTTGGTGCACTGTGCAACATGCACGAAATTCCACTTATTACACTCATGATATTTATATTTATATTGCATTCCAAACAATTACTCTAAAATTCAAATGTTGAACATAGAAAGCCACGAAAGAAAAACTTTTTACACTTTAAAAAAAAATGTATCTCATTTCAGTTGAAGTTTTGCGGTTGCAGTTTATGAATGTTGATAAATATTTACAATTACCAATTTAAAAGTTCGGCTTGTTGGCCATTTCATTTGGCTTGTTTCGCTTGTTGCAAAGTCAAGTTAGTTCTTGTTCTTGTGTTTTTTTTTTGTAACACGAAAGTTTTTGTTTGGAAAATGCAGCTAGCAGCAAGTTTGTGCTTCTTCTTCTTCGTCTTGCTGCTGCCTGATATTATTTTTTTTCTGTGGTTGTGGGGAAAAAGTTTTAAATATGATTTTATTTGTGCACCAAGTGGCGGCTTTTTTACATATTTGACCAGCTTGCAGCTGATTTGTTTTGTGGCCAAGGAAAAAGTCGGCACACAACAACAAGGAAAACCGCTCAATTTTCGAAGTAGCGTAATGCAGTTTTTTGACTGGAAAATTTTTCAGATGAAATATTCGACGCAGTCTGCGAGATTAGATCACTTAATGCCCGACAGTCAAAATATTGCGACCGTTTCTCTTCTCGCCTTTAAGAATTTTCGACGCGAGCGCCACGAATTAAATGTGCAAAGTGCATAAACGTTTAAGGAGCTCTAAATCATGGCGTGTCCTTTTGGCTGCTCCTTCTTCTAGCAACATTTTCTGCTTAAATGCATTTGGCGCTTAGCTCCTTCTCCGTCTTCGTCTCAAGTGGGCTCTCCTCAAGCTGTCTGTGCTCCCGCCTGACTATCCCTGCTCTAACCCATTTTAAAACGTGTCTGGCTCTGCAAACTTTCACCGTTTACTTTGCTGCTGCTGCTGCTGCTGCTGCTGCTGCTGCCGGTTCTGCCACTTGCTATCTTCGTCCTTCGTCGCGTCCTGGCGGCTCTTTATTTGAATTATTGTAATGATTTACACTGAAGTGGCTGCTGCAACATTTGGAGTCCGGGCCCAACTGACGCGGCTTCGTAATGAGCTGCCCAACTCCGGGCTCCAAGCTGAAGGTTGCGTGTCTGATGGTGCATTGTCTGACGCTTAGTCCTTGCATCGCGTCCTTACAGTTGGCTGCTCTAGCAACGGGTTCCCGTTATGCTGATCACTTGTTTTCTCTCAGTCACGGCTTGGCCTGATGGCTTTTACGTAATCCTATGCAATATTTTAAATGCAAATGCTCAGATTTTAGGGCTATTTATTTTTTAATAAGTAGCGACAATTACAATAATATTAAGAATACAAATGACGCTAATGATATTAGGAATGATAGCGATTAATCGTAAAGATAATGTGAATGTGTGTAACAACGATAATGATAATGCTAGCCTTAATGATTATGACAAGGATGTGATGATGCTTATGATAATAGTAATAGTAAATGACAAAGATATTTTTTTGGGATAATGCTTATGACAATAGTAATGCTAATAATAATAATAATAATAATAATAATAATAATAGCAAATAATAATGGTAACACTGATAATATTTCTAATAATAATTGTAATAATTGTAATCATAATAAAAAAAACAAAAAAATAAATTAATCAAATTATTAATAATAATAATAATAATAATAATAATAATTGATAATGAAAATGCTAATGTTTATGCTTGAAATTATGATAGTAATAATGCTTTTAATACTATATTGAATAATATAATTAACAAAGATAATAATGATAATAGAAATACTATAATTTTAATGATAATAGAATTAAAAATACTAATAATATTGATAATAATGTTTATGCTAAGACTAATGCTAATGATTATGATAATGCTAATACTTCTAATACAATATTCAAAGTTAAAAAAAAAAATTATAATAATAATAATGAAAATAATAGAATTCTTATAATAATGGAATAAAAATCACATTGATATGCAAACAATTTAATATTATTTAGCACTTGTAAAATGATTCATTAAAGTTTCTTATACGAGCAGCTAAAATTTCCCATTACCAATATTCTTATAATTTTCTGATAACTTAGTCAGATTCAATATAGTTTACACTCACGCATCATTTTGCACGACTTCTTCATGCAAACGTATTCTGCCAATGATTAAGTATTCGATATAAGTTGACTTTTATTAAGGTTCTCAATCAATTTGCGGACTACACTTGGCTAACAAAGTCCATTGTTCAGCTGTTGGACGGACTTCAAGTTTATATTTGAAGTATTTAAATCTAAACCCATTTATGAGAGTTCTGTAACCAATTATGATTTGAAACAAAAGCGAATTTCAATTAACTTTCAGGCAGAAATTACTTGAAATATTTGTCTTGGATGTCAAAAACAAAATACTTTGAGGTCTGTTCACAAGTTGTCGTTATTGTTGTTGTTGTTGTTGTTAGAGTAAGGCAGAGCTATCAATAGTTTGGAAATATCTTGAAGTCAAAACAGTTATACACTCACACACGCAGCCACTTCATCTTTGCCACATTCAGGTGGCAATGTGCGTAAGTTGAAGTCCTCGAGCGGCTGCACCTGCAGCCGAAAGTGATTTTGTGTTTTATGAGAGCCGACATGTGGCAGCAGCAACAACAACAACAACAGCAACAACAACAACAATAGCAGGAGTCATAAGAGCCGCAGCCACAGTCAAGCACTTGCCACATGACACTCACACACACACACACACACACAGTTGTTGTGTAGCTCGTGTCAGTTTCATTGTTGACTGCCTCATCGTGTGTTGTGTGCGGTTGCCGCTGCAACATGTTGTAAATTATTATAAACTCAAGTGGTTTCCAAGTGGCAGCTCCGGCTGCGGCAACAGTCTCTCCAGATCATCTGCAAATGAACTGAATGACCCCAATGAACAAACGAATTCTGAATTGTTTGCCCCGACTCGCCTTTGTGCAGCACTTGTGGCATCGCATTGACAATTATAAGACATCCTTCAAGTATCCCAATGAATTCCAATCGACTGACTTAATTCATTGATTCTTATGCTCTGCATAATTTGTACAGATTTCCGAGCATTTATCGAAACTCCATTTGCAGCTTTTAAATGCCTTTTATGCATTTCAAATCAATTTATTTTCTTTGTGGCTTAACTGTTTCCGTTTCCTGGCTGTGTTTTGCAGTAATTAAAATTTTAATTTGGTTTTTTTTTAACAAATACTTTCATAGTATAAAACCCATTAAAAATAGGTAAGCAAGATATAATTCTTGCTATCGTTAGTAGTAGAAATAAATCGAAGACCAAAGATAATTTATTTTAATTGCGCAATTGAGAATCTATTTATATGATTAAGAAAAGTGATAAAGTGTAAATAACTAAAGAACTGTTTAAGAAATTAAGAAATAATACAGAAATTTACCGCTGAAAAGTTATTGTAACTGAGAAAAAGATAGATTTTATGCCAGGAGAAATATAGGGTTTCCTTAATGAGCACAAATCAAAAATATGGAGACAGTGTAATAATGCACTTGTTTTATTCTTATTAATTTTAGTAGAAAGGCAATGTTTTAAATTAATAGTCTTCAGCTGATTGCCCTGATCAACATATCCTTAGATTTAATATTTAATTAAAGCCATTCTCTTACCATTTTTACCAACATATATACATAGGAATAGAATCAGATCAACACTATACGTATTTTATATGTTCTCTTTTTCATTTACCAGCTTTTACAGTTATTAAAATACTTACCAGAGCCGTACATACCTACACAATTACTCACACATATGTTTATCTCTATCATATGTTCAAAATTTGATGTCTAGATATTGTTTTAGGGCATGTCTTATACGATTCTTCCACTATAGTGGAAGTGAAATAGACTCGTTTTTTTATATTCTAGGGTTTCAATAAGCCAAATTTACTACATAGCAACACTGCGCGGTGTGCAGGGTATCTACTAGTCGAGCAAACTCGACAAAAGTTAGCTTAGTCTCAATTTTTTTAATTTTTCAAAACGCTTTTTATTTTACACGTAAATGCAACAAATATCTTAAGCTATATGTTTGCTATTTATTTAAAATAATTATGATTAAATACAATTTAATTGTTTAATTAAAATTAGTGCAATACATAAATAAATATATGAGAGTTGATCAAATATACTAGAGAATATCCATTTTAATTTTAATTTTTTAACCTAAGTTTATATGTGAGTTTTATATGTGCAAACAAAAATGTTATACTTCATATATATGTATATGTTAAATACGTCCGTTTAATAAATGCTCATAAATTACAAGAATGATCCATTTTAATTTTTTATATTTTAATCTACATTTTTTATATGCCCGTTTAATAAATGCAGCAATTGGATTTACAGTTAACTGTTCGCATCTGCTGTACGACTATTTATGTACCACCTTATATATATATATTAAATTATTAAATATATAAATATTTGCCATTCTTGCAATCTGGGCATTCGGCTAACGTTTTACTAATTTATGCCAGGCTGTTGCTTAATTTGCGGGTCCATTTTTCTTGCTTTGGCTGCGACAGCAACCGGTTACAGCTTTCTCTCTCCATCCCTCTCTCTCCCCTGTTTATTCTCTGTGGACTGCTGTGGCATATATCCCCATGCGCTAGCCACCCTGTGCAGCCCCACCCTGTGGCGGAGTCGCGAGCAAAGTGACAAACAACTAAGCGAAAATCGCGTGCGTGACGCGTGGCGGGCGCATAAACTTTCTGACACGTTTCCACAGTTGCAGTTTTTCCCCGTTGCTGTTCCTGTTGTTGTTGTTTTGGACCAAAGGCACAAAAAGTTGTTGGTCTGGAGCATTGGATGAGGGAGGGGGGGTCGACAGGCTGATGCTGATGGCGACACTTTAGAGCCGCGTTGCATACTTTCGGGGCGTCATGCAAGTCACGTTAATTTCGCCAGCGAACTGTAAAGCAAAAAAAAACACGAAAAACAAAAACAACAACAAGTTGTTGTTGCTGTTGTTATTGCTCTTGCACAACTTCGTTTCTTTTCAAAGGGCTTAAAGGTGAACTCACATCCAGCTTTTGGCATCTTCTACGTTAATCAAATATGCGCTAAAGGAGCACAGCTAAAAGAAGAAGAGTTGAAAACATCATTTTATATACGATATATGCATAACAAATATTTAAAATCTAAAGGTATATTATTTAGCTTCAAGGGGAAATATTGTTTATTACCATCAGCTTGATTAACCTTAGATTATTTTCATCTTTACATAGTATACATAGTATATAATACATTATATTCTTATTTTATTTGATATTCATATAAAATATAGTGTAAATACTGCTTTAATAGCAAAATGTGTAAAATACAATCTAAAGTTTGCTGTCTTTCTATATATTTAAAAAAAGTATTAATATTATATAAATAATAAATATATAAATAATTCAATTTAATTTATCTTAATTAATTTCAATTTATCATAAATATCTAATCTATGTAATCGATAAAAAAAAGTCTGAAAAAAATATTCGTGTGATCCTTCGATAATTTGTCTGTTTAGCGCAATTAATGTCAAGTACTTGTTAATCTTCCACAAAGGCTGTTTTCGGCAAATTACAGGGTATTCCGTGTATATGACTGTTGTTAACAACTTATGTGGCCACGCCCACCGCCTCAATGGGCCACTCATTAAGCGTCTTTAGTGTGTTTATATAATATAAATTAGCTTAATTTGAAAACATTTTTTGATGCCAAAAGTTTGGCACTTGCACGAGACAGACAGAAGACGACGACGGTGGAGGGATGAGAGTGGGGATGTGGAGGGAGAGGGGATGTAAGGGGAGTGTAAGAAGCAGCTGTTCGGTAGTGTCTTTGCTTCCAGCTTGGCTAATTTATATGCCCGTTGGACATTCTCGAGCCGGCCAAAAAGTTGTGGCAACTTTTTGCCAAGTCGGCTGCGGCGTGTCTCCGATTCCTGTTGCGGGTTAATAAGACGACGACGAAGGCGGCCAACAAATTGCCAACATTACTCTTGCCAGCAATCCAAAAGGCAATGGAATGGTGGTAAGGGGGTGGTCTGGGGTAGAGGGGTTGGTGGAAAGATGCCTGCAAATAGACTTTTGAGTGTTGTACTTGGTTTCGTTGTTTTGTTGACTTTGAGCGGACTCCACGAAGGAGGCGGGCGCTGTGGGCTGGGGGGCGTGGCAGCAGTCGGTCTTGGAAAGTGTCAAAAGCGCAGGCAATTAATTTGGCCTAATTAGACTCTTGGTTGACTGCTCGGCTTGGCTTGGCTTGGCTTGGCTGCCACTGCTTGTGGCTGAGAGTGCAATTTTTGTGGCTTGTCAAAGCCGTTAGCCAAGTTAAAAAGTGCCCATGAACAATGGATTTTTGCATGTTGAGCGATTTATGGCTTACCAAGTTTATTAAGCTGGCCAAATTTACAAAGGATTTTGGCGGCCAAGCGAGGATCACAAAAACCATTGCGAGTTGCATTTGTTAATTTATGAGTCGTTCACAGAAATTTAGTAGGGTAAATTGTACAAAAGGTGTGCCAGATTTTGAGCAGCTCAAAGCTTACATTAGGGTTAATAAAATATAAAAAAAAAAAATTAAAAAAATGTTGGTTTAAAATACAATTGTTAATTTATCGACTATCAGTAATATTTAAGACTTAAAGGCATTCACAACTCACTTGTTTTTCTTTAGGAAAAAAAGAATCTGTATTAGATTTCTTTGAAGAATAAAAATATATTATATAATATAATATATTATATAATATAGTTTGTAAATCCTCTTTATTCATTTATAAAAACTAAAGTCCTTGTGAAAAAATGTATGGATAATCATATTAACGTAAACTAAAAAAGAAATAAAATATATGTATATGAAATAAAAATGTGTCTATATGTCTATTAGTTATTCAATGCAAGCCCAGTATTATCTTAGTGCTATCGAAATAAAGCTGGATTTTCAGCATATTGTTCATATTTATATAAAAAAAAAATATATATATATATATAAATAACAAAATAAAATAAATATTAAAGTAAAAACATACACAAATACGAGATATGTCGTATATGCCATAGCAGACTGTGATTTATTTCAATTTTTCTTTTTATTTACAAAGGAAAATTTTGAATACTTCGTATAATTTTATTTAAATGCAACTAGAGCAAAACTTCTAGTAAAAATATTTAAATAAAAACTAATGTGTCTCAACATTTTCCTTTTGCCAAAAAAGAAAAAAGAAGAAGATATTTAAATGGTATTTGCATACTTTTGTGGCCATTAACAGTCGAAGCAAAGACCAGTTAAGGCCACATTTCAGCAGCTCTCAATGGCCAATGATAATTTTGGGCAACTGCATTCGCAAGCATTGGCTGCAACTGTAGTTCGGTCCAAGTCCGACATCTTGTAGCTTCAGATATATTTTTGTGTGCCATGCCCATAATTTGCTTAACAACTTTTGGCCGATGCATTGGCCAGGCCTTGGCACTGAGCCAAATTCCCTTTTGCAGCCGTTCGACACTCTTGCCGCTTATATAATAATTTTGTGGCATAATTTATTGTTGGCCAAAAAGTTTTTGAGGCCTTCTGCGGGTGCCCAGCCGAACAATTGCCACTATAATGTCGTACCGGGCCAAAAACTGTTGTTGGCCTGGCCCAAAACTATGCACCACAGAGTCATAAATTTGTTATTAAATGTGGCTCCGCTTATCGAAGCGACAAGCAAAACTGGACCTCTTAACTGTGCGGCATAACAAACGTCAAATTGATTTTAAATTGCACTTTTTCGAACTAAAAGAAAAAATGGGAAAATGCAACTGTGAATTCTTAACAAAATAATAAATAGTTCCAAATTTCCCAACGAATATTATGCACTGTATTTTATATGCACTTAAGCTAGATACTAATGTATCTGATATTTGCGTTGATTATACAGAACACTTTGCAGCAATTTGTTAATGAACAAATAATGAATTCACAAGAGGTTGCAACATTCTCAGTTGCAAATGAACAAGTAACTGTTTATCTTTGTATTTATTTTATTGCACTTCTTTTCATTGGTTACCAATGTGTATTCATTTAGGCAAATAATAGATAGATTATTTTTATGAGTATTTGCATGCTTGCGAACACAAGTATTTATTTTGCTCGATTGTTGAACTCCCACTCGGTTGTAAAAAGAACGACCGTTAACCGATAGGCAGTTGAGGTAAAGTGAATACAAGTTTCCCCACACCCTTCCCCTTTCCCTTGGCCGAGACATCCCTTTGTTGATAAGCCATGCGACAGCCATTGTTTGTTATTGTTGTTATTGTTGTTGTTGCTTAAATTGGAATTAAAGCAGCGTGGCGGAGCTAATCGTGAGACAAACACTTACACGAACACACACACACACCCGCAAACACCCGCACACATGTGTACAAATACTCACATTTAACAAGCTGCTCATTTTGCGAAATTTTCTACTCCAAAGATCTTCCAAGCGAGCAAACAAATGAATAAAAAGATAAAAATGATTATTAAGCATTTGGAGTGGGAAGAAGCGGAGGAGTAGGAGGAGGAGGAGCAGCGAGTCAACTAACTACAAATTGTGAGTCAGAGATACATAGATTTCAGCGGAGAAGTGTGGGGAGAGGAAGCAACTTGTTTGGGCATACGAAAAACAATAAAAACAAAAAATAAAACAGCTTTAAAAAGCAAAAACTTGTCATGTGAGAAACAAGAAAGCAACAACAGAAACGGAAAACAAAATATTAATGAATGAGCTGCGGGAGAGCAAAGAGAGTAAGAGAGTGAGTGGGAGAGGAAGAGGTAGAGAAGTCAAAGACAAAGCTCTGGCCGCTGCTGCCACGGCCAACAGGTGAGCGCAACGGAACGCAACGCAAAGCTAAAGCCGTTGCTCGCTCAGTTGAACGTTTGCAGTCAAAGCCAGAGGCGGGCCCAACTGTTGGAGCGCATGAAACGTTTGGAAACGGAACGAAACAGCAGAACGGTAAAAAGGGCTTAAGCTGAGCTGAGTGCAAGCTGAGCTGAGCGCAAGCTGAGCGTAGCGCGCCTTTGAGCCAAGCTAAGCTGAGCTTTTTGTTTTTGGGTGTGCCGAGGCAGTGCGACGAGAACGCGTGAGCGGCCAACACGTTAACGAAGCGCTGTGCGCTGCGCTGAAAATACACAAAAACAAAATCAGTTAAAAGTATACAAGCAATAACGGCAGAAGCAGCAGCAGTAGCAGCAGCGACGGCGGCAACAACTCAAGTGTGAATTGTTATTGAGGTTATGTAAGCGGCAAAAAAGCAAATATAAAACGTATTCGCTCGGCGAGGCAAAACACGTTCAATTATAACAATAACAAAAACGCATCAGCCTCGCGCATTCGCACATTCCTGAAAGTTGTATAAAAAGCCAATGGAGCACGAGGCCAAAGCGCAGGCGCAGGCGCAAACGTCAACTGCGACGGCGACTGCGATTGTGATGCCAACGCATCCGCTGCAGGATGTGCCACTTAATGATAACGGCGGCGATCGGGCTGCAGCTGATGACGTACAACTGACGCCCAAAAATTGGGTTAAATTCGACGACGAGGCGGACAGCAGTGAAAATAATAATAACAGTAACAGTGGCGGCGACGCCAGTGCCACACAACAGCAGCAGCAAATACAACAAAACAAGTTGTCGCTGCCGCCACCGCCGCCGTCTGTGGTCAGCAGCAACAACAAGCGACGCGCGCGCTCGCGCAGTCCCAACGACCAGTCCACAGCCACAGCTCCAACACCTGTGCAGGTTAGTCACTCTCTCTAACACACACACTCTCTCACTCTCTCTCTCTCTCGTGCTCTGCTCTCGCTTGAAGTGCGCTCTCTTTGAGTGCTGCTCTCACGTGTTGCGGCAGACCCAACACAACGTAACGCATTCCAATGCATCGCACAATATGTGTGTTTCCCTCGCTCTTCCTCCCCAGCCCGAATTTCGCTCTCTGCTAGGCAAGCCCTGCCGCCGCCTTATCGCTGCGTTTCTTTTTGTTTGTCCGCCTTTTTGCTGCCTAATGGAGTTGTTAGCAGCGGTACTTTTCCTCTCCCTCGTTTCGTATGCCCCCTCTCTCATTATTCCTTTGTGGGACGTTGCGCGCTTGACAAATGAAGTAAGGTTAGGGACAGAGGCAACAAGGCCTACTGGTTGCAAGCATTGATTACTCATCGCCAGGTGACACGTCACACTGTGCAGGTAAAAGGGCTTGTTCATTAAGTTAAGGTGCACGCATGAATGGAGATGTCAGTCACACTTTTGGCTGCATTAAGGTGTACAGTCAGTACTTTTTGGTTGAGGCTTACTCACAGTTATTGGCTCACAGTTTTCCATTTACCGTTTAGCCTTAATACAAATTCACAGTTAATTATACAGATCTAATAATTTAATTGGTAATGCAATTATTTGTCTGGTGGAAAATATATTCAATATGCTGGAATGACACGTTATAATTTAAATAATGTTACGTAGATAAAAAAGTGTATATCGAACTTTTTAATATCAATAAACGAATAAATTTACTTTGCATATTATGAAAGTATCATTAATATTATTTGAAGATCAGCAGTTTGTTTTTTATTGATATGCCATAACAATAGATAAACTTGTATATATTTCTCAGCCACCTGACTACGAATGGCAAATAAAATCATGTGCAAATAACTGTATACATAAATGTGTATAGAAGCAATTCAATCATCGGAATTCGCCTGTTAGCAGGTGTATAAAAATGTATATTTGTTGCACATACCTCTATCTTTACCTCGAATACCTTTCTCGCTTATTGCTTTTCCAAGTTCAGTATCTGTTGTTTTTATTCTTCCTCTTCTCTTTTCTGTACGTTCGTCGCATCGACGAAGATTGAGATAAAAGTAATTTAAATACAACTTCATCGCTGCGAGCGGCATTTGTTTAAATACTTCGCCAGCTTTATTTATATTATTATGTTTATTATTATAAAAGAGTCAATATTTATTTGTTGCTTTTTTTTTTGCCCATTCGCTACGTGTCTCCGGCTTTTCAACTGGGTTAAGTTACAGAACAATTCCAGATGTGGGCTGTCAACAGAGACATTAATGTAAATAACGACAACAAATTTGGAGTCTGAACATTTTCAAGGGAAATGTTTTTCGATAAGATTATAACTTATTTACACTCCAATGATATAAGGGTAATAGTTTTTGTTGTTTACTTGGATATACATACTATATAGCGAATAAATATTACTCTTATACTCGTATACTATTATCTACTATACTGTGCATCTGCACTTTATCTGATCTCAAGGCTAAGGGCATGAACGAATATCTAAAACATGAGTAATGAGAATAGAAAAATAAAATTATATCTTAATTTGAAAATGTAGCCTAATTTTAATGATATTTTTACAGTGCATCAAAAAGTCGCGCATCTTAACGATTTTTTTTATTATTTACATTTACTTATCGGATTAGCTACCGACCGACAAAATCAAATATAAAACAAATATTTATAATTTAGACCAAAATTTGAAACTTGCAAGACATACATTAGGATTATGTATCCGCAGATAATATATGTATACAGATAGCATGTGTTTATATAGTTGCTAGAGTATAGAGTATAATATTGCTCTAAGAGCACGTCACTAAACAATTTATAGCACGCTAAAGATCGATTATAGCAAAGCTCAACTAATGCGCGTCTATTTTTTGGCTGTTGCGTTTTGTTTTCATTTTTGTGTGTTTGCCTTTTAAAGCGCAGTACGCAGCTCTCCATATCCGTTGAGCTGCGTACGTGCAAAATGACAAATTGCTTTCATTTCAGTTGCAACCTCGAGTGCTGCTCAATGTTTCTTGTATCATTGTATTATTTTTATAAATCGCTGGCAAATCAATAAAATTGATTTTCAATTGCACATTTGCATAATTCTTGTTCTCCCATTGTTTTGCTTTGCCTTGCTTTGTCTTAAGGCCAAGAGCATTAACCATATTGCTGTCATATTTTACAGCGCTCTGCAGTTTCGTCCACAACAGCTGCCTCAACGGCGTTGCCGGATGTGACGCCGGCTGTGTTGACAACTGAGAGCATCCACGTTAATCTGAATGCATCCGGCAGTGGCAGCAGCGGCAGCAGTCCGCCCCGCCACCCGCAGCAGCTAATAAACCAAAAAGCAAGTGCAGCAGCCTCTGCTGCTGCCTTGGCCGCAACAACTTCGGCTTCATCCTCGACAGTAGCTGCAGCAGGAGCAGCAGCGGCGACCGCTACTCATCCAAATGGCAGCAGCAGCAGCAGCAGCAACAACAACAACAACACAAGCAAAAGCATCTCCATTCCAGTGGATCAAGCATCAGGGATGCGCACAATTGAGCTGTCGACGGGTCGCATACGCGAGGGTTTCGGTGAGTAGACCTCGATAAGAAAATATTAACACTTTGCAAGCATTAAAAAGAATCTTTCGCTAATGATAATAGTAATGAAGAAAACAATGATAATGATAAGTATTGGTTATTTAAAGCTGTTCGCTCGCAGCTAATAATAATGATAATTTTTGTAGTAGTGATAATAATATGATATTGGAAGTAATGATAATGATATTATGATATAATACGAACCGATAATAATGAACAATATAATAATAATGATAAATAGTACCCATAATAATAGTATTGAGTATACTCTTTCACTAATGATAATAATAATAATGATAAAATAAAATAATAATCATAATAATGATGACTAATATAAGTTATAATAAAGGTGTTCGCTCTGAGCTAATAATGATAAGGTAATGAACAATACAATAATGTTGATAAATAATACCTATAATAATAGTGAATACACGTTTGAGTGAGTTGGCCTCTTAGCTTGCACCAGTAATCAATATATAAGATTCATAATGATAATAATATAAAATAATTATAATAAAACTGGTTTTTTATTATTTGGTATTTGGAATAATACCAATAATGAGAGACATAATGACAATGACAATGACAATGATACGGCTAACGACAATTAAATAATGATAATTATAAATAATAATTATAATAAACCTGATGACAGTAGTATAAATAGATATACCATTAATAAGAATCATGATGACAATGATAATAATATAAACAATGCTAATAATACCAATAATGAAAATCATAAAAACAAAAATAAACGGGTATATAAAGATAAAGACAATTAATGATAGTGTCATGGCTTAAACTAATACTAATGTTCATACCACATATGCAGACATTTTGGTGAGCCACACCCACCCCTCCGTATCACTCAATATTGCACTTTGTTTCAACTACCGAAATTGAATTATGTACAGAATTCGCGACACCCTCTAATACTGCCTCTCACTTCCACCCACACAGCTAATGGAGATGTGATTGTCACACTGCTGCCGGCCAATACGAAATGGCCGTGGATAACGCCGGCCATATTTCGACCGGAGCTTGTGCCCGAGGAGCTGATGGCGCAGGGTTTGACAGTAAGCGAGCAGTCAATCAATCAATCAATCAATCAATCAATCAATGCATCAGCTAACCATCCAGCAATCCTCCATTGCTCCTACTTTTAGCTCACCGTCGAGGACTATGTGAATGCAATGGAGACGCTCGTGAATGACTATCGCTTCACCGTATACAACATTTGCTATAAGCGGATTCTCGTCTGCTGGATACTGTTTGCGTTCGCTGTGCTGCTGGCGCTGCTCTTCTCCGGGCTCCAGGGCGTGGCACTGTTCGCCCTGGGTGTCGGTTGGCTGTTCCTTAACGCGGCTGCCATATTCCTGTGCATGTGGGTGAAGCTGCGGCTGTCGCGCGGCCTCGAGAAGTGTTTGGCGCGTGTGAATAAGCAACTGATGCGCCACAAAATATTGCTGGTGCTCGACGATCGGGGTCGCATCTCCTGTCACAAGGTCAATCTGTGCTTCATGTACTTCGATGCGACGCAGTGCGTGAACTTTTTGAACGAGTTCCTAGAGCAGACCGAACAGAATGGCGGCGAGGCCATCAAGGCCGGCTGGGAGGCCAAGCTGGACATCGATGTGAACGACATTGTCATACAGGGCACTCAACCGGTGCGTCTGTCCCGCAAGCAGGTGAGTCGCGAGCGATTTCTGATAGATTTCCTGCTGCGCGCAATGAAAAGCTTTGCAAATCTCACTCAAAGAGAGAGCTTTCATGTTGTAGTTGTATTTGTAGTTGTAGTTGTGCTGACACTGATTCTTCAATTGCTTTCTTCCACTCGCTTCTGTCTCTCTTTCTATCTCTGTATCTGTCTCTATCTCACACGCCTTGTCCTCCGTCTTTCTGTACATTGCTCATGCATCATGCTCACCCATTCTCTTTTTTGTCTCTCACGCACACAACGACACTCTCACAACAAATGCTCACAACTCTCTTTAGGCCTTTGCCCAGGAGCTGTTTCTCAGCTATCTGCAGCGCTGGGGCAAGGACTTTCTGCGCCGTCGCCTCGACTGGACCGTACAGGAGGCGGGCGTCCATGAGACACCACGACATCTCCAATCTTCCATTTGCCCGTGCCAGTACGAGGAGGAGCTGCTGCGTAACAAAATCAAGATCAGCCTGCAGCATCGCCAGTGCTGTGGCATCAATTGCATGGGCTGCTGGCTGTAGGCGTGGCCGACACCCTCGATTAACTTGTGAAAATTCCGTCGTCAATTCCACTCTGTTTGCTTTCGTTACAAATATCCTGTAATCTGTATGTCTTATTTTTACTTTCTCCTTGTTTGCGAATTGTACAATTAAAAGCTGTTGAAAACGAAGCGGAACTATTTTTAATTAAACCGTTAAAATAAGTGAGATTCTCATATACAACTTATATATTTATTGGTATTTACGTTAAGTGTGTTTCTTTTTTATTTCAGCCGAAAAGTATGCTGCACATTTTTGTGTCAACTCACACGTATTAATCATCCGCACTGTCTAACATGCACTCTTCAATTTTCCTAACATTCCAACCATATATGTCTAACTGACTAAAAATATCCTTAGATCTATGTTCGAGATTTTCGATTTATATCTAACATCTAATTCTTAGGAGCGCGGCCTGCAGCTGTTTTTGCGCTACGGCTCCCGGTGGGGAATGGAGGCGCTGAGGGGCTTGGTGGATGTCACGCCTTTGGAGCCGGGCCGGCATTGCGGCCAATTTCAGTGTCCTTGCCAGTACATTAAGGAGCATTTGCAGTGCAAACCGCGAGGCAAGTTCAAGTGTTGCAATTTTGTGCATTGGGTGTTGGCATGTGAGCGCTACGATTACTAAAAACCAAAAAAAAAAAGAAAAAGCAAAAACGAAAATGAAAAAAATATATATTCTATTTCATCTCAACATGTGTACATACTAAGCATGTTCTATGTCCTTGAATGTAAACTAATGAATTTACTGATGCAGGTCCTTAAGCTAATTAATACCAAGCCAATATTTGCCAGCTCCTTTCCTTGCATAAATACCAAAAAAATACCAACTTTGTTGCCAACAAAAAACAAATAGAAAAAGAAACTATAAATATTCTTTCGTTTCAGATGTTAGTCCATAATCAAGGTAAAAATATTGGTAGTTTTTGGTATTACATATATTTTGGCTAAACTCTTTCGACTTAATCACACATGCGATTTATTTAACTGCTACTACTACTACTTAAATACAAAACCTCTTAACTAGTTAATATATCAACATTTTTTTTCTTAATAATATATTTCTTTTTATGAAACAATTTAAAACACAGTTGCCATAAACAGCATGGGCCAAGTAGTTTGGACACGTTTTTCCCCCTTTGGTGGCATTTTAGTATGATCGAAAATTTCAGTAATATGCCTAAATGAAACATACTAGAAATCAACTACTAAGCTATTTCGAATTTATCAAAAATTATATTTAAATTAAAATTACAAATTTACGCATTTCTGAAACAACAAAATTTGCTTTGTTTTTCCTGTATTTGTCTTTTGTAAATTTCAACTGTATGCATTTATTTTGGTATCATTTAAAATAAATATTTAATTAATGTTTATATAACGTTTATGTTGTTATTGTTATTGTTATTTTTATTTTGTTTCTTGACATGTTTTTTTTTCATGTATTTTTGGTGTTTTTCAACGAACGCCTTTTACAGGTTATCCATGTGCTTGCATTGTCTATGGTTCGGATCCCAGTTTTCAATATCGTTACTAGCACTGTTTACAGATGCATATATACATATATGTATGTATATATATGCATATCAAGATGTATATATATATGTGTCTGTTGACAGTTGCAATTGGTTTATCATTTAACTACATTATTTAATAACTGTTTTAGCATTGTGCAATTGACAATCTTGAATCTGTTTACTTTTTAATATTTAATAAAGTTTATAAATATGTTTAAATGTGCATTATTCAGATCTGGTCAATTGGTATCGTGTACTGATTTTACAATTTAACAAATTTATGTCAAATAAAATATACACACACATATATTCATTATTAAATGTCCTTTATCATAAATAATACTTAACAAATATTTGTTGCCAAATTACATGCAATATAAAAACGGTTGATCCAAAAAGATTAACAAAAACTTGGGCACAAAATGTTAGTTTCTACGAATACTTTAAGCCCCGAAAATTGTGAATGTGTGCGTGTGTGTGTGAGCCATTTGCAGTTTTCCACAATTATTGCATTACTTTTTATTACATAATTCAACTTTACGTTTGCCGCATTTAAGCCACGTTTCATGTTGGTAACAAATTTGTGAACAACTTTGTTGCCATTTTGTCGTCGTTGTTGTTGTTCTTGTTGTTGCTGCTGTTGCTGCGGCAACATTTGCCTCGTTTTGGATTGCATGTGTAATGAGTCATTAACATGGTGCAGAGAAAAGTTTTCAGAAATAAAATACTTTAATTTCATTTTATTATAATTTCTGCATTCACAATTAGGTGCCAGGCGATTTTATTTATGTTGAATTCTTGGCCATTAAACAGTTACAAATATGACGAACATCATTTTGATTGGATAATTGTTGTTCATGTTGTACGTCTTACAAAGGTAAATTCTTGATTAAAAGGTAACATAAGCATAAAATTGATTTATTTTGATTTCTATGTATTATATTGTTATATACATTTTTATATAGTGTACGTACATAAGTCGTTGTTAATATATTTATTAATTATTTGTTAAGAATATTTGTTGTTGCTTTGACTTGTGGAGTTTCAAGTCTCTATAAGTAAATATAACCATTGATCTAATCTTAATATTTGTAATTTATTATAATTTTGTAAGCAAAATAATATAATATATTAAGTAAAATAGATACATACATATATGTATGTACTGAGCAAGAAATTTGTTTCGATGTAAAAAGTTCATTTACAAAAATCTCCGTGGCTAAAATTTATAAACAATAATCAAGCCTGGCGAGTTCTCTATTGAACGGTATTTGGTTGCTCTTTCAACAATTTCCCAAATGCGATTTTACGCTCTAATAAAATAAGCGAAAACTTTTCTAGCAGCGTGTAAAAAGAATGCACCATTAAATGTTGTTAAACTTCATTAAACTCGGGCAAAGCTTCGAGCGATTTGTTTTTCCAACTGCACTTCAAACAGAGGAGCCAAAAACAAAAAATAAAAAAAATAGAACTAGAAAACAACGGAATCCAGACACCAATACCACAGCGTGTAAACTAATCGCAAACAAACAAACACACACACACATTCACACACACTTTCGCACACATTCACATTGAGTGCCAAAACTGAAGGCTCATCAAAGTTTTGGCAGTTTCTTTTTCTATTTTTTGTTGTTTTTTTTGGGAAATCCAATTCAATTGCGCGATTTTCATTTGAATTACAGCAATCAAAAAGTGCCTTTGCTGCGCAAACCTGTGGTTACGAGTGGGCTTGTGGGCGTGGCACATCCAAGAGGAATTTTGTGAGCACCTATGCCATTACTTTGACTTCGTAGTTAGCTCTCAATTTTCAATTAGGTTAGGGTATTCAAATATGCATACAATTTGCTTTAAGTACACATTAGTGTTGGTAAACAATTCAATAATAACGACAATACTATGTTAGTGCTGGAAAACGTTAAGCAATGAATAGAATCAATCGATTGATATTAAAAATTATGTTTTGAGTTAAAATAATACAAAATAATATCAATCAAATAAGAACAATAAAATAATAAGAAATATAAAAGTAATTAACAATAGTTATTAAATATATATTTTAATATCCATTTTTAATGAGGAAAATAAAAAAAAACTTTAGTTTCAAATGCAAATAACGATTTGCTAGCTTAGTTTAAATAAATATCACTTATTAGGGGTATATATAAAGGGTATGTAGGTTTCACTATTTAACATTGTAAATTTTTAACATTTGGCACCTTTTGGGGCAGTATCATTGTTTCTATAGCTGTTGTCGACGCAGCTGCTGCCGCCGCTGTTTTTGCATTTATTTTGCGGCTAAAACTTTAATTGAGTTTTAAACCATTTTACTGGCTGTTGGCCGCGCGTCTCACCGAGAATTGTTTATGCTGCGTGTTTGTTTGTGTGTGTTAAAAAACTGGTTTATTGTTTGAGGGGATCTGCTGTTGCTTCAGCTTCAGCTTCAGCATTTGCTGGCGCTGTTGTTGCACTTCCTTCATGCGTTGCGCTGGAGTGATGAGTTTTTCGTGGAATTGGCTTCTTTTTTGTTATTTTTATTTGTAGGTAGGGGAGATTTACCCCAACCCCTCTGAGTGCACTTTAAAAAATTTTAAATGTGTTTTGTTTCACGCTCGAATTGCACAAATTTGTTGTATCACGTATGTTTGTGTGCAGCAGCTGGTTGAACTTCCATAAGCTGCTGCAGCTACGGACTCTCAGGTAACGCATACGCCCCGTGCGCCAAACAAATTACAGCCATTTAAGTGATTTTCGCTAATGTTATTTGGGGCGTTGGTGCAAAAAGTTGCATACGAAGCGCAGTTTGTTGCTTTTGTTGGTTTATTGCTGCCGCCCAACAGGGCGTATGTGCGCTTAAAACTTTGTGTTTATAACTTGAGTTAAGGAGCACTTTTAGTGAAAGATAATACTGTACAACAAGTTTCATCTTTATGTGTTGCGAAATGAAATTATTGTTAATTCAATTATGTCAGTGAAAAGACATATGTAGGTATGTCTTAAAGCTCTGCTATCATATAAATATTACTTCATCTTTTAATTAATTGTTCAGTTGTTATTGTATTCCATTACTATTTCTTTTTTTTTTATAAGTAAATACACAAATATATGCAGTTCAGAACTTAAGCTATGTGTATTATAACAATACATGCTTAATTACGAAAATAGCTTTAAAGTCCAAGCTAATCATCCACACAAACGAATTCATTTTCTGATCTGAGCTCAAAAGTTCACTCGAAAATAGAACACAGAACTTACAGTATAAAACACATGCAGAATGGAAGCTTAACTGAGCGCTTTCCTAACAGTTGCGGAGAGGATTCAAACACACTCGAGTAAACGAATTTTTGCGTTCATTAGTGCACAGTCTACGAGTGTAATATATCTTAGGTTGAGTACTTGTGTTCCACGCTCTGAGCTCATATGGATCAAAAATTTCATGTGAGCAGAGCTGAAAGCTCGCTTGAGATTTGCTGAGAGGATTCATTAATTACGCTGTAGTTTGCAAGCACTAAAGATAATGAGCATGGATTCTATTGTAGTTGAGTGCATTAGGAATTGTTTAGCTCTGAACGTCGAATTATTATTATTTATTTTTTATCCGAATTACATACATAGCTGTATTCATTTTTTGTGAGTTCCTCATATGAGAAATATTGCAAAATTAAAACAGGAAAAGTATACAGCTATACATATATGTATTTAAAATATATAAACGCTGCTGCCACTAACGGTTTTGCAGCTTTATGCACGATCATAAACAGGTAACATGGCCATAATAAATAAATATGGCCTTAAATCCTTAACAACAGGCGCAGGCGAGTGTCCACTGTGAAACCGAAAACGTTGACCATATATCATCATAAAAATAAACCAGACAGAGACAGGGAAGAGGAAGAACAGAGCTACTAAAACCGGCTGCAAACGCGTTCCAGCTATAAAACATTAGTCAAAAACATTAAACATGAAAAGGTGGGCAGCAGCGGTGGGGTTGGGATTGGGTTGGGGTTGGGGTTGGGGTTGGCGAGGGGATTCGTGTTGCATATGTAGTTGTAGTTGGGGATCCCAGGACTACAATCAACATCATTAACGCGTGCTTTAAAAGCCATTTGTTTAGAGGCAGACATGGGAAGCCATGTTAAAAATGGCAGCCGCTGCTCGAGTATGGGAGAACTATAAATTTAACGCTTTTAGCATAATTGCAGGAGCATGTGCGTGTCCCGCAGGACGAGCCGAACCGAAGGACTTGGTATGGATAGCCATCAACGCGTAAGCGTTATGATAAGTGGCTGGCAAAGGATATCAGCGTCAACACGCACTAAGTTATTGCCCTTTATGAACATCCTTTCGTCCTGGCCAGCCAGTCGATCCACAGCTATTAGCCATAAATGGCGTCTCTCTCTCCCTCTCTCTCCCCCTCCCTCTCTTCCGCTCTCTCTGGCATCATGTTACTCGGCCTTATAATTGCCAGGCGCTTTTGACCTTTATCAAAGCGGTGCTGCAACTTAATATACCGTTAAAGCCTAACCCTTTCAGCAGAACAAACACTTGACAGGCAATTTGTGGGCCACCTCGAGCCATAACTTATATGAAGAGTGTATCGATTTATAGTTAACCAGACATTTCTGCCTCCTGTATTTATCGCCTGTCTAATGGATACAAATTGGGTCAGTCGAGTAGATTTTTGAAGGCAGCCTCAAATTGTTTCCCTCAAATTGTATGCTTTTTATGGCCAATGCACAATGCACAGACGCAATGGGGCGTATGCGTAATTTATGCGTTTCGACCACGTTTTAATTGCTGCAGATATCCGTGTAAGGACTATTTATTGCATATGACTTTCAGCTCGTTACAAAATCAACGAACGAAAGTCCTTGGGCTGCAAAACTAATCTAAGAACGTTAAGAGTTTCAAATATTAATAATTTACAATTTGAATGCACTTTTAGGAGCTAATTTATGAAGTCAAACATACATGAATTCTTATTAATTGTTATTAAATTTTAATTAATTAAAACTGTGATTTCGTTCAAGAACTTTAGGAATTGTTGAGCAGTTATTTAAAGCAGCTGCTAAACAATTTAAGCCTTAAATAATTGCCAACTTCTCTTTGGCAACTGTAAGCTGATTGTTTTTCATTTGTTGGCTAAATTCAATTTAACTTTTCAGTTACTTTTATCAAAAACAATTGAAAAGTGTCAAGTGCAGCGTGTCGAGAAACACAGCAGCAACAGCAACAACAACAACAATAACAATAAGAGCAATCGAAACACAAACACAAACACACACACACACACACACACACAGAGCATAAAGGAAATTTGATGCAGTGGCAAGACAAAGAGGAATGTAATTGTAATTGAAAGTGAGCCAACAAATTGGATTAACTAAACGTGAGCGTGTAAAGGACGATATGAAAAGGACAACTGCAAAGCGGAGATCAGAGATCAAGTACTTTGAAATGGATGCTTCACAAATTTTCTTGTGCCACCTGCTTCGTATATCATTGCCAGAAAAATAACAACTACAGCAGTAATAACAAGATGGAAACTTTCGCTTGCGCTGGCATCTAAGCAAAGCATAAGACTAACACACACACATACACAGTCAGAGCCAACTTTCTGGCCAACTTGTGCAGAGCAACGGCTCAAACACTCAACAGCAAACATCACTAGCAATTAGTTACAATTGAGTTTGCCACGACTTGGCAATATCCTGTAATCCGTCACTCATCTGAACATTTATTTAAGAAACTGCTCAATGTTTGGAGTTTTAATGTTGAGTGAAATGTTAATCTCATTTTCTATTCATGTTACAGCTGCAACTGATTGAGCAAGTGAGCAGATCAAGTTAACAGAGATGAATACTCACACTATAGGGTGACTAAACAAACACACACAATCGCCGGCAAACATTCATAAAAGTGTCGCCCTCATCACATGCTCGTCAACACACACACACACATATACTCCCTTTGCAGCCATTCATACCCTCACCTGCCACGCCCCTCTCTCCAACTTCTTGTGATATTCCCATTGCCTTCTCCATTCGCATTCGTCGTTTATGTTGACGTAGATTTAATTACAATGTTTGCGCCACTCGGGCTCTGCGCTTACGTTTACGTTTATGCCACTGTGCCACTTATTTGTTGCATGCGTCTATGCCTCTGCCGGCTGCCATTGCTGCCATTGCTGCTGCATCAGCGTCTGCTTCTGGTTATGTCTGTTCTTCTTTATATATGTGTATATATATATATGTAGTCGTATAGCCAACTGGGTTAGAGTAGCTGCCGCTTTTGTTTAGTAACAAACATGCAACGCGGCGAGTTAAAATCTCACACGTTGCATCCTCTCATCGCCTGCTACTTTTATGCACTTTGCAAATTGAATTTTCCACTCGCATACGCAACCGAGGTTGCAACAAAAAGGATGTGTGCAACAAGAAGTGCAGCCAAATGTCATTCTCTTTGCTCTGGCTTAGACACTTTTTGCTTTTCCTACTAAAGAGCTGCTTTCCTTTCGGTATTTGCTAAGTATCACGTATGATATCATTTTTTGGGTAAATAAACATTTATGTGACTACATAAGCCTTAATATAAGTCGGCTGCACCTCAGACAAAGTATTAACTAACCGACGAGGCTATAAATTGGAACACTTATTTCTATAAATATTAATCAGTAACATTTCATTGTGCCTAATTTATCTTCCCATAGTTATAGTCTTTTTGAAACTAAAGGCAGATATCATAAAAAATTCTCAATTGAATGCTTTAGTTATATGTATGCATTGCATTTTTTTACTTCTGTTAGAGCAGAGCTTGAGATAATGCTAAGCAAGTGACTTAACAGCTGCATCGACTGTTGAGCAAGTGACTTAACAGTTGATATTGCTTCTATTCAGAATCACTCAATTAACATAATCAAAGTCATAATCAATGAGCTCCACTCAGTTAGTTAACATAATAATACGAGTGACATCCTAATATGTAGTCTTTCCTGCCATTTTTGAGTGCTCCTTAGTTATCGAAGTGGGTTGCTGCACATGTTGAAATTATTGAGGTCTCATTTAATGTAATGTATTTAGTCGAAACTCAAAAAAAAATTATATAAAATCGTTATAAATAATCTTTATTTTGTTTTTTTTTTCTTTTTTTCTGCATTCTATAAGAATTGATCCAACATTTGTTATTCGTAATATTTAGTATTTCAATATTATAATTATTTATTATATAAGAAAGTGGGTAATTTCTGTTTAATCTTGTGATCCTTGACAATATATTATTTAATGGGGCTTAAAGCGTTCATAGCCAGCTGAAAAGAGAAGAAGAAGATTAGTTAGGTTTTGCTAGGGCTTGGCTGATATATGCTTACCATAGTGCAGTTATCTAGGCTTATATATTATATAACATACAATCTTAACTCCTTTTTCTGTCACCAAGTCATTTATTAATCATCTATAAATACATATATAAAAGTTCAAGGTTTGAGCTATAAATATTCAAAAGATTTGCTTACTTTGAATTTCTGACGAATTTTGACTTCATTCCAAGGTCAAGTTGTTCCACACTTGACATACATACATAAGTATATAGATGGTCATATGTAAATGGTGGCCTTTTATGTGTCGCACAGTTAACCCAGTCTTCGACTTTGTTGTCCATTTGGCATGCGCTTTTCCAACCACTAATTGCTTGGAAAATATGCTCGCTTCCACACGACAACATTTCAATGGGAGCCGCAACAATTTCCACAGAGCGTCGGCTGTAAAAACTGCAAAATGTTTAAGCACGACTACGACGTGAGGCCGGGCAAGGAGTGAAAATCTTTTGGCCCGGTTTTAAATAAAGACGAGAAACTGTTTCCAGTTGTTGTTCTTCTCATGTGTGTGTGTGTGTGTCTGTGTGTGTTGGGTTTTTGGTAATTTGTGCGGTTTCTGCCAACAATTATGTGCTTCGCTGGAGTGCATTGTTTCCAAATACCCTGTAAATGCTGTTCACAGACAGTAACCAGCTGGTAACTGAAGTTGCTGAGATGTAAATTTATGTTTTAACTATTCTTTGTGTTCTTCTTAAATAAAAGTTTAATTATTTTGCAAATAAAAACTTTTTATATTATATCAGTTTGATTCCATAAAAAAAGATATATTAAAGTCGTTCAGACGGATGCGTTTTATATTTTGTTGCTGTTGTTGCCTTTCGTTTCTTCTGGCAAATTACACAATTGCGTTCTGCCTGCTTGTTACCACATATATATGTACCATTTATATATACATATATACATATATATGAATACACGTGCTTCTAGTCGTCCTTGAAAGTTTTGTCCTTCAGCTGGGCGCAGCTTTCAATGTGATTAAATCTGTTGGCAGCAGATTCCAGACTTTATATAATGCTCAACATTAATTGCACACAGTTTGTTGTCACTTTTATTTTATTGTAAACTTCTCATACATTTACATACAAATATATGTTACATAGATATGCCACAACTTATATTCACATAGAGCTCCATAATGAATACGCTTATGAAATCATAAAAACTAGCAATATATATAATAATATATATATATATATATATGAATTTATGTATGTACTTACTATGTATATAGTCATGTATGTATATGATAGACATACATTTTTCTGAGCTTCTTTATGCTTTTAACGTACGCCTTAAATATAAATTCATATACTCATATTTTTGTTTTGTTTGTTTTTTTTTTTTTTAATCTTTAACAGCAATTCTTTTGGTTTTAATAAGTTGCAAATGCTGATTGGGAATTTACTGTCTACTTAATTAGCTTTAAATACTTTATATATATAAATGTATATGTATATATTTAATTTGTTCAACATTTCAACATACATTTTAACTTTCACAATTTAATACTTAATTATATTTACACATTTTTAAAGCATTGCGTAATTATTTTAATTTAGTTATGCATTTTCTTAATAATTTCTTTTCATGTTGAATTTTTTTATGAAATATTTTTGCTCTCATATTTACAGCAGCAGGTAAAAAAAGATTTTAGTGGAAGTAATGCAATATTTTGTAATTCAAATATTTACAGCAAAAATTAAAACAAGTGTCAAAATTAGATGAATTAAATAAATAAAAGAGATCAACAATTTGCTTGTTAATTAGTAAGTATATAAATAAAATGATTAAATTAATACAAAAAAATATGTATTTTTGTTATTATTTAAAGCGTATCACTAGCTAAAATATGGCTAAGATTTAACATATATATTTTTTTATTTATTTCATTTTTGCTTCTTTAACTCATTATTTATATAGTTTTTCGCTAAATTTACTATGTAAATTCGCTATGTATGTGTGTTTGTAAATACGCTCATCTAAATGCAAATTTGATTAACAGTGTTTTTTTTCCATTTTCCATTTCCATTCATTTTACTTTGAATTCATATTGTTTAATATTATTAATTTATGTTCATTTAATGGGGCAATGCTTTTGTTTGAATTTTGCATGCTAAGCCGCCATTTGTGGCTCTCATTTATAGATCCACAATCCGCTTTTAGTATTTGTTTAATGCATATTTCATAAATTTATATGTGTGTAAACATTTCCATTTCACGCATATTTCTATTGATTTCGAATTTAATTGCAAGCAGGGCAAACAAACATTTTCGCTTTCATTCTGTAAATATTTCAGCAGCAATTGGCTTTTGGCTGTTTGCATTCAAATTCTATTCAAAACCATCAACCAAATGTTTTTTAAATATTTTTAAATAAATATGTAAATTACTATGCACATAGCTTGGCCAAATCGAATAACAATTGTAAAGTTCTAAAGTGAACAACAATAGTTTTCAGCATTTCATTTTAACTCAGATTTATATATTTATATTTAAAAAAAAACTTATGCATTGTATTTTAAGTTAAAAATATGTTTTACAAAAATAAAAAATAAATTCTTAAATAGAAAAATAAAATTAATTAACATCTAATCTAATGTCATTTTGTATAATTTAATTAATTTATAATAATCACATTAAATCGGCATCAAATAATAAAAATAATAAATAAAGGGATAATATAAGAAAATAAAATATTAAATAAACATTAATTATGCATTAAGTAATTAAATTTTTTTCCAGTCTTGAAAACTTGATAACAATTTCTAAACTTCTTGAAAAACTTAAAATAAAACTGACTTCAAATCGAGTTAGATAAACGCATACAAATAAATCCCATTAGTGGAGATGTAAAATGGCTCTTGAGGGGTAATTAAATTAAAGGAAAATGGAAAACTTAACAGACAAGTGCTGTTAGCAGCACCCTTCAAACTGCTTCGACTGCTGATTGGCAATTAGAAAGTAAATTTGAAAGCTTTGCCATGCCAATTGCTGCAATTGCGACTATTTATTCATTTAATCAAACACGAGATTCATTTTAACACATATCCACGATTATGGCTGTACATATATGAATATACTGTATATGTAGTTCGAGTATATATAGGATATATATATATATGTATATGTGTATATATATATATATATATATATGAGTATGGGAAATGTATTTCCTGTGCTGCCTTGCACAACTTTTATATTTTTATACTGTTACTTACTTGTCTAAGTTTGATTCTATTTTTCACGCTCGCGCGGCGCTCTTTCTTCTTCTTCTACTTCATATTGTTGTTGCTGTTGTTGTTGTTGTTGTTGTTGTGCCCTAAATGAGTTTTTTGCAATTATTTGATTTCATCTTGAATGCCAGCGCTGGCAAAGCACAGCAAATGTGTTTGGCTTGGTTGCTGTTAGCCACGTTGTTGCTGTTGCTGTTGTTGTTGTTGTTGTCGCTGCTACTGCTGTTGTTGTATAAATTTGCGGCAACAATGCGGCAACCTTATTACCAACAGCCCAAAATGTTAACATTAAATGTTGCCTATGCGCCGCACTAATAGAAAATGCGATCCGGCTGCCGATAAAATGCAGCAACAGCAACAGCAACGCCAACAACAACAGCAACAACAATTTTGGCATAACATTCGCCGTGGCAGCAACAAAGCTGCCTGCCAATATTACTATGCAAATGAGAATTGGCCAATGGCATTGCGTCACACGCGGCGTATGAGCAATGCCAAATATGCGAAGCTCACGCTGCCACGCCCATTGATTGCTATTGTTGATGTTGTTGTTGCTGTTGTTGTTGTTGTTGGTTGTGCTGCTGCCGCAGATGCTGCTGTTTATGTTTGACTGCACGCTGACATCGGTCTCCAGTGGCTGGGTGTGGGGCAGCTTTCTCATATTACTCATACGCCACGTTGTCGTCGTCGTCGTCGTCGTCGTCGATGCTGGCAGCGACGTCAGCAGCGCCGCTGGCAAATAACTCGATAAACGTTTGAAAATCCCAAATGATTGCGTTTTAATGCCGCGCATTATTTTACCAAGTAGATTATGCTGTGCCAGTGAGCCTGCAGAATTGTGAAATGCTCCGGGCGGATTACGCACGGGCGTTTGATTGTTATCGCCAGTGTTGCCACCATGGTTGCCTGCAAATCGAAATGCGAGTAGAACAAGAGAGAACGGGAAGGTTATTTGGGGGCGGTTATTTAGGGGCGGTGTACAGAATATGCGAGTAAGTGTTTGAGCTCTTGTAGTAATCAGTTTTTGGTTAGTCGGGTTTATATTTTCATTTATTTTGCGCGTTACCCAAAGCCAAACCCAAATCCCATTGAATAAATAGGAAAAGTCAAGCAGGCTGTGGGCGGGGCAGCAAAGAAAATTGCTTTGTGTGGTTGTGGAGTGCATTTAATAGTTGCTGGCGCGCCTGGCCAGAAGGCTATGTGAGTATCGCTTGTTAATTTATTGATTTTGCACTCTGCGGTTCGGACCAATTGATGTTGGCCAGACTCACAGCCAAATAGATTGCCGCACTTGGCTCATAAACCTCATAATCGGCATTGCGATTTAATTAATCTACTCGTATAGTTAAGCAAATTATAATAACAGAAATGCTTCTCAAGGGAAATTAACAAAATGCAAATTACTTTTCTTTAGCGAGTGTTTAATACACACTTATTTCACTTATATAGATGTTGTTTGTGTTTTTTTTTTTTTAAATAAATAAAGCAATAAATTATAAGTTTATGTTTATAATAAAATTATGGCTTCAAGATTAAGTTTACTTCCATATAGTTATATTTATTTTAATTAAAGATATTAATCTAAACTGAAATCAAAAATTTTCTAGTTTTTCAAAATTAGAATTTGACTATTATCCTTAATCCTTAATCCATAATCCTTAGTCCTTAAGAAAATTATTAAACACTTTAATAGTTTCGTATGCTTTTAGACTAAATGTCACTTGTAAAAGCGAAAAAAAGTTAAAATTAATCCGCATAATATAAAATTGTACTCATGCAGTACGAACTTTATATTCATATTAACTGGCAAAGTGCAAGAGGATTGACCCAATAGCCACAATCAACCACATCGACTGCCACTCTTTCGCTTTCTCACCCCCTCTTCGTCTCGCCTTCCCAGTCCCTCCGGTCAACAGCTCTATTTATGGGGTTCACTTAAGCAAGCTCCCCGAATAGCTTCCATTCCGGCTTGCTGCGTGTTGACATCTTTTGCTTGCCATGGAAGCTCTCCACAATTTTATACGTATTTTCCCCCAGCTTTTCATTTTCTCTGTCTGTCTGTCTGTCATTTTTTTTTTTACAACGTCATTTTGTGTCTTTATATCGTCAATGCATTCGACGAGCGTTTCGACAGCGATTACTCGACAATATTTTACCGTTCTGCGACTTTATAAGGCGGACAGTCAATGTACCCAAGCTTGGACAGCGTGTGTCCCTGTCTACGCTTGATTGAGTGCTATGCTCCAGTCCCTCCCCCTTCTCCACACCCACTCACAATCCCCACCCCCCACCCCCCAGCCAACATTCAACTTGGGTGCTCCTTGTTGTTGCTGTTATTGTATCTGCCTTTGGTTTTTATGCACGTCATTGAACGCACTTTGTTGACCGCATGTCAATGTTTGATATATGGCAGGCACCGTGGTTTAAGTACTATTGAAACTAACGTAATTAAAGCAACTCACTAATATTAAATTTTTTTTTTGAATGATGTCGATGAAAAATTATATTCAACTTAAGCAAGTCACAGAGATTGAAGCAAAGTTCTATTGAAATTTGTCTTAAATATTACGCAATGAAAAATAAATGTTGACTATAAGAATCCCACGTAAATGCAACGTTTTTTTTTAATTTAGGTAATACACTTTCCTTTTATTTTGTTCTAATTTTAGTTTTATTTTAATTGTAATAATTGGTTTTAAATTTTCTGCACATACACATGATTTAATATTTTACATATTTTGCAGTAATTTTTATCACTTGTGCACCACTGTAAGCAGCCACTCGCACACACACAGGGAGTTCATAGTGCTTGCTGGTCAAAGTACACACATACTCGTACATATGAGGGCTATTAAATATATTTTATCTGCTTTTAATCTTTTGGCATTTGGCTTTTCATCAGCTGGCGTCATAAATAACAACAAAGTGGCATTTAAGCGCGCATTGCGTTGATTTTCCTGCTGGCTTTTTGTGGTATTTGTGGTTGTTGTTTTTGTTGTAGTTGTTGGTCAAAGGGCCTATTTGTGTTGTTTTTGCTGTTGTTGTCGCTGACTACAGTCAAAGCCATAAATATTAAGTGATAGATGCGTCAAAGCACAAATAAAGTTGCTGCAAGCACTTCAAATAAGCCGAACTTCAGGAATTTTCAAGAGCAGCAAGTGGATGAGAGAAACAAATACACACACACACACTCAGACATACACTCACACAATCAATTTGCAGGCCTAACTCTGCCTCCAGCTGTTTGTTTAAGGCTCTCAGCAAAATTCTGCCGGAAATTCGCATTGCCCTTTGATTGATGTCAAAGACATAAATATCAAGTAGGTCTATGTGTGTGTGTGAGTGTGTGTGTGGGTGAGCATGTGGGTGCCCGCATTCACGGTTGATTGAGAACACATTGAAGAGGTGTCAAAGCGACAATGAGACAATTTTGATGGCATATTTCATTCGATGCCAATTCAAGGCAATAAATATTCCCAATTTTTATGCCACGCATCTTCGTTTTGATTTTTCAACTTCATCCTATGACCCTATAGAATCCATACTTTATATATATACATACATATATATATATATATGTGTTGTTTTATTTATAAGCTGCGACGTTGGCAAACAAAACGTTGAAAACTCGACGTCAAAGCTGTCAATCGCAAATCAATCAAAAAGGCATTTTGTGGTACTTTTTTTTTTGTGGGGCTTAAATAAAATATTTATTTTTATGAATTTTTATTTTTTATATTTTCTTCGCGAAGGTTGAATTAAAATCAATATTTTAATATTTTTGTGTAGAAATATGGTTTTACTTTAAAACTTTGACCAAAATTCAACTTTAAGTATTAGAAGTACTTCTTGAGATTATCAAGCTATGTTAGCTTTATTTGTGGCGTACAAATTTGTACTTATATAATGTATATGTCAGTATATTCCTTTCATGTTACATATAGCATATAAGCTCTAGTTGTCAGTACTATTTAAAAAATTGGGTTGATAGTTCAAATATGTTTGAATGCGCACACATATATAATAAATAATCATTTAATCAGTAGTACATCCGCTCATATGTATATTAAAATATATTATAGAAATGAACAGGCATATTTATTTATATTTCTTGTTTTGCTTATTCACTTTAAGCATTTGCTTTAATCGTTATCAGGGCGCGTTTAATATACATATATAAAAAATATATATTCATAATATAAATAAAATTCTTAGCAACTTTTTGCCAGGGAAGAAGTAAACATAATAATACATTCATATGTGAGACAAGAAGAATAAATCTGATTTATAGTACAATGTTATAATTTCTCATTTTTCTAATTGAATACCATACCAATCAATGCGAGAGTTGGCGAACAACTGAATATATCACATTATGCACGCCCTTAAGAACACGATAACAACTCCATAAACACTCAACTAAAATAATTATTAATCTTTCTCTCATTCAAAACATAGTAACTCAGAGCTTGCAGACTTCTGTAATTGGTGTAGAAATAAGTGGACGATTGCATATGCTCTCAGTAACTGTAAAGAAAGCTCAACTCATTTTCTCATAAGTATAGACTTACTTTGCCTCTTGTGGATTTTATGTACAACTCTTAACAGTGGAGTTTAAGGCTAAAGAATGCTCAATTATATGTTTGTCCTTATCTTAGATAACACCTTAAACATTGCCCATAAGCACGTTAAGTCAGACGAATAACTATAATCTTCTTTATATATGAAATATTTGCTGGCTGTTGCTTCATTTATTTAATGAGAACCAATAATCAAAATTTACATAGGTTATAGTTCAGAAAATGAAATAATCACAGAATAATTTAATATATTACACAATATATAATCTCATTGTATTAGACAATAATCCCGTGATCTAACATTCATATGTATGTAATTCGACGAGAAGCCAACAACATTGAGCATCCGTCCTGATAACAATACATACATATATGAACGTTAATCTGAGGGCCTTAATCAGTCAATACACGTTCAACAAATCAGTTCTCCCACTCAATTTCTATTCTTCTCCCAAGCTTCAGACTTGTTAGTGCAACACGCATGACAGTGTGGATCCTCTCTGTAACTTTTGACAAGGACGTTGGGTTTGCTTCCACTAAACATTGTAAAAGCTCATCTTTCGTTTCAATATGTTGGCCTGCCAGCCTTATCTTTTTAATTTATACAAATTAATGAACTCAACCTAAATTTGTATGTGTGTTTATATGGAACTTAAGTATCTGTTCTTATGTGGAAAGTAAGTTTTCTACACAGCAACCAATTGCACTCAACATAGTAGCATGTTAAAATGGCTTGTATCTCTTTAAATGTTTCAGCTCGTCTCTTAGAGATGCTATAAACTACGCTCTACAGTCTCTGTGCATTGTGTGTTGATCAATACTGCAGATATTGGTTTACCACTAACACACTTAAAAAATACTCAGTTCGGTTCTCATTCAGTAACTCTCTTAATTATTATTCTGTTTTGAGTGAACTGCAAATGCTTACAATGCATGACAATTTATACGCTTGTAGAAGGCATTACAAGAACAACATAATGTATGAACTGTATACATTTAAGTATAATTGTATTTATTTAAAAATTAAATAAGAAAAATACTTAAACCAATGACGAAATAATCTGGTGAAATTGATAAGCTTAACTTTCTGACCCACGATTAATGAATAAAAAAATTGCTGTCAAAGTCATGGGTTACACAAAATTGATCCTGATAATGCGTCTGGTTGCTGACGTCAATTCACATTGAAAACAATGATAAGAATTACTAAATGCGTAATACGAGTTTTCATTATGGAGATGCAGAATCCCATTCCTTAGTTCGAATTAACTTCTGTTGTGTGAGAGTTGAATATTAAAGTTAAAAAATGGAAAAGTTTTCGAAAGGTTTTTTCATGTTGGTGATAATGATATTAGTAAAAGATAACTTTGTGACAATGAACGATTTGGTTAGTTTTTACGTCCAGGTCTAAGAATAGGATTTGATTAAAAGTTACATTTTTGATATTTCAGAACTCGGCAGCCCTCGAAACCCAATGTGGAGCATATTGCTTCAAGATAACGAAACCCCTTCTCGAACACGCCTCTTCTGTATTTTTGATGGAGAAAACTATGGCCCAGAGCCAGAGTAAAATTGATGAATGTATAAAAGATACAGCATACCAGAGAGAAATAATTGAGTTTAAGGATAAGGAAATAGCTATGAAACTTGAGTTGATCAACTCATACAAAAGCATGAAAGATAACTCTATAATTGAAAAAGATGAGGAAATATTAAAGCTTAAGCATCTGATTGAGGAAAAAGATCTGAGAATATCTGACCTAGAAAATACAACTTTTACATACACAGCTTTGATAAAGGAGAAAGATAACAGAATTTCAGATTTGGAAGAAATAACTAATGCAAATGCTGCTCTGATTAAGGAAAAAGATATTAAAATATCTGATCTGGAAGATACAGTTACTGCAAATAATGATCTGATAAGTGGAAAAGATCTCGCAATTTCGAATCTCCAAAATAATTCGACTGAAAGTGCTTTGAAAATAAAAGAACTTGAAAAGAACTTTTCAGATTATAAAGAAATATTTAAGGAATCAAGTTGTTCATCGGCTGGTATAGCTGTGTTTAAGGTACCCGACATCGTGTCATTCGTTGTGCCCTGCGACTCGAAGATTGCCGGATCCGGGTGGACCGTTATTCAGCGTAGAATTGATGGGAGTGTTGACTTCAATAGAAATTGGAAAGATTACAAAAATGGTTTTGGCGACTTAAGCGGTGAAAATTTTATTGGTTTGGAGAAACTGCATCTATTGACTCAATCGCAACCCCATGAATTGTACATATACATGGAGGATTTTAATAATCAAAACCGTTATGCCCGATATAATAATTTCGTTATTGGAAACGAAGCGGAGTCGTACATGATAAATTCCATTGGAGCCTATTCGGGAAATGCTGGTGATGCCCTACAATATCATATAAACAATAAATTTTCAACACCAGATCGGGATAACGACGAATCTAAAAATAACTGTGCCCTAAGTTTTCAGTCAGGATGGTGGTTCAACAGCTGCTATAATTGGTAAGTAAATAAACTACATACATATATTTAAATACCATATGTTGTGATAAACTACATCATTATTTTATATATTTTATTTTTAGTAATCTAAATGGGTATTACACTTCGGAAGATGTTGGACGGTTGGGAAAAAAAATTTCCTGGAACTTATGGCATCATAAGCCGCTAAAAGTTATACAAATGATGATAAGGCCAAAGTCATATGATAATGATAATTAATCATTTTGTATACTTTGTTAAATGATCATTAATAATAAATCAGTGCAGAATAAAAATTTCAAGAAAAACAAAAAAAAAAAAAAAAACATAAATAAAATATAAACACAACTTTTTATTGATTATATTGATGATATAATATTGATATATATAATATTGATATATATAATATATATATAATAGTACTTGTATGTTCTGTTAGTGTATTCACTAGTCAATCTTTTAGTTATTATCTGCTGTTTTTCTTTCATTTTTAATTTTGTTTCTTTCTCCAGTTTTTGAAGGCACTTTCAATGCACGACTGCGCTTGAGAACTCCGATACTCAGCCTTTGTCCAGACAACCGATATAACCTCTACCCCTACCCCTACCCCTTCCCCTTCCCCAACCCCTGACTGACAGAGTCGACCACTTCGTTCAGATTCAGTTCATTAGTGCAGTCGGTTGAGCGGCATTTCACGGACGCGTGCCTTAAATAATTGCATTTTAAATGCAATCAACATTTTTGCTCGCAAATATTTTTGGCCAGCCGGAAAAGTTGTTGCTATTGTTATTGTTGTTGCTGTTGCTGTTGTTATTGCTGTTGCTATTGTTATGCGGCAAGGATTAAAAGACGGGCGACTCCGCATTTGTTGGCTTAAACCGCAATAAACCAGTCACTGGCTTATGGCTAATTTGCCGCTGAGTTCTATGCGCAACTAATTTGTGCCACATCAATTTTTAGTGAAAAATGCGGCGCAGGACACGCGTGTCCTGCAGCTGAACAGACATGGGTTATTGGTATTGACAACATTGCAATGTCAGTGTCAATCAACGTTTAAGCTGTTGCCTGCTGCAGCTGCAGCTGCTTTTGTTGTTGTTCTTTTTCTTATTGTTGTCGTTGTTGCTGTTGCATTTGGCTGTACGATTGATGGCGTTTTTATTGCAACAGATTTATTTGAACGGCAAAAAGAGCAGTAAACACACACAGCTCAAACACAAAACACACACACACAACTGCACACATTCACACAGGCACACACACAGACACCTGCACACACATGTTTTGGGTGTGAAACATTCACAAGCCGCACAAATGCCCCGCTTCGAATGTCTGTTCGTGCATTCGAAATGAAAATGAAATAAAATACAAAATAAATTGTTGCTAGGTTGTGTTTTGCGGCTGCATTTTGTGGCTTAGTTTGCTGCCACCAATCCCCAACCGCCTCACCCGCCCCGCCCGCCCATCCCTTTGCAGCTGGCCTCAATTTGTTGGTTTGCTTTTGTGGCTAGTTTGATGTGCACCATACGGACTGCATTCCGTTTCAGCTGCAGCCTTCATTTCATGTACCCCTTGCTTTTCTCTGAGTGTATCGTTTAGCTGTATATTGTTTTTATTACATTTACCGCATTTTAATTGAAACGGCGTTGTTATTAGCGAGAAATTGATTTGTGGCTTTGTTATTTAAACTATTTGTAAACTTCCAGCTAAAACATATTTTACATGCATCGAGATTTCCGTTGCGCTATAACTATATATATTTGTTTTTATTTATATTTATATATATTTATGTATATACATCTAAATGCCAACAATTGATTTATTAAAATCCATAATCGAATTTGGGACTCCTTTTAATCGGAATTTTTAAAAGTATTGAAAAAGTTAGCGATTATCCTGAGGCTCAAATAATTGTTGAAAATTCTTTTAAGACCTTTTCAGTCTGTATACCCTTTAGAATGCAAATACTTGCGGAATTAATAACACATTTCATAAATTGATACAAATATTTAAATTCTTCTTAGCTAGTTTTTGTATTATTAAAATAAAGCATTCATATTTAAATAGGTCCCATAAATGAAAAATAAAAGAAAAAGTGAAATGCATTTTAACTACTTTCGCACTTATAAGTTTTTAAACAAAAGCACAAGTCGAGCTGCTGTTTTAGCCATTCAATAATACGGCTTAAACTTTTAACTACTTATTTCTTTGAGTGCTGGTAACGCCCACCGAACGGCACGCCCCTCGCTGTTGATTGCCTTCGTAGTTGTTGTACGCTTTGTGCTTATGGCACTTTATAAATCCAAGATGTTGCAGGAGGGGCTGGCGGGCCGATGGGGTGTGGCTTGGGGGCGTACAAGAGGCAATAAAGTGCATTGCGTATTTGCAGCTGAACACGAAATGAAAACGGAAAACGGAAAAGCGTATAAAAACAAAAAAAAAAAAAACAAAAACAAAACAAAACGAAGAAATAAAAAATGGACAACAACAACAACAACTGTGAAATGCAAACGTCAAGGAAATTTAATTAATTTTTAACGTTGGCGCTAAACACTTGGCCATGGCCCAAACAAAAGGCCAAAAGAGCTATTATAAGTTTTGCATTATGGCAACTGGCAACACGGGAAAAGCCAACGGCGACGCACTTGAAATATGAAAAATATACAAAATGAATGAAAACGAGATGTGAGAGAGAGAGTGAGAGAGAGAGAGAGAGAGAGAGAGAGAAGTAGAGGGTCGCAACTGTGTGAAAATGATGAAAAAGTGCAGCGATTGCTATCAAAAAGGCAGACAGAACTTGGCCGCGTACAAAGAGCAGAATTTTCTTTTTGTATCTTTATCTAAGAGGACAGGTAAGAGGCAGGTCTGTGTGTGTGTGTGTTCGTTTGTGGAAAGGGGGGGGGGGGGTTGTATATTTGTAGCGTGTACTTACCTTGAGCACCGTCACGCCACTCCTCAACCCCGTAATCAGGCAAAGCGTTAGCCGACTCAAATTTATTTCTATGACGTCTCTTGCCATCTTTTGCAATGTGAAGTTGGTTTAAGTTGTTTTTTTTTTTTTTTGTATAATTTTATGCAGCAAGAATCAGTTGCAGCAACAGCAAGCGAGAGAGAGATAAAGAGAGGGATATAAAGATAAAGATAGATAGAGAGAGAGAGAAAGAGTTGGTCGTTTTTTTGGCACGGCACAAGGTATATGAATAATGACGGTTTGTTTTTGTTGTAGTTGTTGTTGGTTGGAGTTTTGTTTATTATCATTTTGTTTATTTTCATTTTCATTTTCATTTTTATTTTTTGCAGGCAACATGAAAGCAATATTCAGAAAATAAGTTGAACAGGTTGTAAAAGAAAAAGCCATATAAAAACTTATAATACATATAAACGTAATGGTATTCCAAGTATTTTTATTTAATTTTTGCATTTATTTGCATTTAATAGACGTCTGAGAGAGGAGCGAAAAACAAAAAAAAAAAAAACAACATCACACAAAAGTAAATATGGTAAAAACAAGGTAAAAGAAATGGACACAGAAAATTGCATGCAAGCTGCCAAATGAGTTGAAAGGGGAACGGGGAAATGGGGGTGGGAGTGGGAGTGGGAGAGTGAGAGTGTGAGTGGGAGGGATAGTGGCTCAAAGAGTTGATGTACCGTTGGGCGGAACTTTGTCCAGGGTTTTCTTTGAAATATGTGCAGCTATTTGCCTTGATTAAGGCCCCTTTGAGAGTCGAGACTCTTCAAAGAAACAGTTTAGTTAGAAAATAACTTTAAGGTTTCTTTACTCATTGCATGATAACCTTATGTATCTTTTAGTATTAGGCTTATTGCTATTTTTTTTGTGCTATTTTATGCTGATGATTTACGGTGCATAAAGTTATAAATATGAATTATGCGAAACCAATTTAGACGAGGTTGAGTGAGTGAATTGTTGGTGCTAAATGAAATTGATTTATTTTATTTTTTATGAATTACGTTCAAGCTTTTGATTGATTCTAATTGAGGGAAAAAAAGGTAATATTATTTATATGAGACCTCTTACCATAGCTGCGATTCAACATGGCCATCTCTGATATAATTGCAGTTGTGGGTGTTGGCATTTCTGTGAAAGTTTAAACAAATTTGAAAAATTACTTTTAAGTTTAAAATAATTTTTAATAAGTATTTAAAAATTTTAATACATTTGTATACCAGATTAAAAAGCTGAATTTCGGAAAGAATTTATACTTTTTAAATTTTCATTTTTATCAAAAGCTGCTCTTAAACTTATCTTCAATCCTAAGTCCTAACTGACGAATCGAACTATTCGCTAAATATTATGAAACACTTTGTTGTAGAAAAAGTTTCAGCTACTTTATGACTCTTTCTTTTAATTAAAATGTCTCATTTATCAAATATTTTAATGAATGGATTTCAGCGGCAATTGCAGGCAATTGAAATACTTTAGTGCAATGTTGATAATAAATTGCCTAAAAAGTTTTTTTTTTACAACATTTTTAACAGCTTTAAAACTTCAGTTGGCAATAAAAAACTCATATTTATTAATTTCTGCACATTTTACAATTTCTATAAAATATGAGCAACTATAGCAAACACTTTATAGTCTTTATATAATGTCAACTTTTTGACAGCTAACCAGGCCAGAAAAAATGTAGCCTGCCAACTGATGAAAAATGTGCAGCAATTTTTTAATGCCAGCTGCACAAATGTAGCAAATAAATTGCAATGCATTAAGAAAAAAATGTATATTATAATTGTATATATATATATATATATATATATATGTATATTGTGTGTGTCACTCACCGTCCAGTTTAATATTGCCATCGGTTTCGCCCAGCGAGTTTTTTGCCACGCAGCGATAGGTGCCAAAATCATTTGGCCCGACAGCCCGAATTTTTAACTTCATATATTTCGTATAACCGCTGACGGTTGATGTGGTCTCGTATTTATCCCCGGCTCGGGAAGTATCTGAAAATGCACAGCGACAGCCAAAATAAAATAAGCACATCTATATGTATATGTATATGTATATGTATAAAAATTAATGAAAATAGTCGATATGCATATGCTCTGCAGTCATAGTCTTATTTACTGTTAAATTCTTTATTTAAAAAATTCTGGCATGTTAACAAATATAAAATAAAAAAGCATATACCCTGCAATCACAGTCTGATTTTAAATTCGATATACAAAAATTTAGATATATTATTGAAATAAATAAGTAAACAAACCTATACACGACTCTTACATACCCATTAATTTCTATACCTATTTCAATCACCTCTTTTGTATTCTTTAAATAATAATTTTTAATAATTATTAAGATTGTACACGACTGGCATATACCCTGCATTTACAGTTCTTTTGCAGTCATCTTTTTAATTCGTTAGACAATAATTAATAACTAATCATATTGTACGCGACTAACATATACCCTGCATTCACAGTTCTGTTTCAGTCAACTTTTGAAAAATTCCACACATATTAACAAAAATTAGTAAATTGTAGAGTTCTTTACATATCATTCTGATTTGCGAGCCACGCCTTAAAACTTAAATCAAAATCAATATTTTAAATCTGTTATGTTATTGAAATATTGCAGACAGTATTTAATTATATAAATTATTGATTTTTAGTTTTTAGCATTTGCAGTAACAAAGATTAGCGCGTTTTTGAACAGACGGATGGGTTCGGATCAGCACTTCATCCTCATACCTTATAAGCTGGTTTTTGCCTTCTACCCTCTTTTACATACATTAGCAAAAAATGAGTATACCCTAAACACTCAGCTTTTAGGCTAAAAGATTGGTATGCAGCTTTAAAGTTTCGCTTTACAAAGAAAACTTAAGCAGCAAGCCGAAAAAAAAGGAGAAATCAATTAATTAATGTCACCTGCATTTGTGTGTGTGTGTGTGTGTGTGTGTGTGGTTTCAATAGCAACTCAAACTAATTACGCGTTTTCTCCATCGATGTTTCTGTCTGCGTGTATGTGTGTGTAATTAAAACTGCCGCTGTTCGATAGTAGGGGTGTTCCCTATACCAAGAACTAAATCAAACTTTTCTCATTAATCAGTGAAAATCTAAAAGAAAAACTTTTGTTCAATGTACTTTTCTTTTTCTTCTGTGTGTTTGTGTGTGTGTGTTTTTGTTTTTTTTTTCTTTTTTGGCCGCTTTACTTGTGGCTTTAAGTTCGCTTTGTGCTGCCTACTTTTTGGCCTAGGCTCGGGAATATCAGGTAGACGAGTAAGTAGCATTAAATATATAAACTTAATTTCTCTTTGATTGCTTGCCGCAGTCTAAGGCGATATCGCATGTTACTCATACGCCGTGTTCTGCCTCAATTGTGCTCGTGTGTATGTGTGTGTATGTTTGTGACAAATGTCTTTGGTTTCTGGCTTCTGTTTTTCTTCTTCTTTCCATCATTTTTTTTTTTTTTGGCAAAAACAATTTGCGTTGTGGCACATGCATGTTCCCCTTTCTTGCTTTATTTCCTACTTTTCTTTATAGTCAGTCACCTTTTGTGACGGCGCAGTTACTCAGATACTTTTCGTGCCATATTATAAGCCCCTATGACACGCAAATATATAATTTGACTCATAATCAGAGCAGCAGCAGTAGAGGAAGAAGAAGCAGCAGCAGCAGCAACAGCAAGCAACTCGACATATGCGATTCGAGCAACTTTATACTTTTAATATGCCGCCATCCGATATTGGAACATAAAACACAAGTTTATTTTTTTTTTATATTTTAGATATACATATGGTATATATATACATGTATATATTTTGTGTTTTTTTTTTTTTGTTGGACTGACTGTGGCATGCATCAGCGGCAGTCTGTGAGAGAATTGCTTGTCCTGTCCCTGACTATTTCTGTGATAAATGGCATGTGCCAGCGACAGTCAAAACGAGGGCTGTTTGACAAGTTTCTAGATTTCGGTTAGACTAGCAAGAGCAGGGAGCAATAGATGTGCAGTAAAGCGTGTATATCTTCTCTCTATCTTATATGGCAAGTGTATGAGATTCTTTATGTTATTATTTTCATTCATTTAATTTCATTTCTTTGTTATTTTTTATATTGCTTAAGAATTTCTGTATTTTATATATGTATATGTAAAGATTTGTCCGTATATTAATATATAAAAATATACCTCATTATATGTATCTGCATTTTAATCAATATTTGTATCTGAATGTTTGCCACACCTGAATTTGTATCTTTTATGTGAACATGCAACAAGATTTGTATCTGAATTTGTCAATCTGTGTATTTTTATATTTATAACTCTGTCCTGAAACTATTTTTTGTGTGTTCACTAAAAAATAATAATTTTAAATATAAATAAATGCGCATATCTACATAACATATATACCATACATTTTTAATGTATTTAATGTATATTATATTTAATTTATATAGATAATAATAAATATAATTTGTATATGTATTCATGTATATAAACAGTATAAAATATATGTTATAAATAGGTATATGCATGTATCTAGATAATATCAAAATTATATACTATTATCTAGATATATGCACATTTTATTTCAAATTGTGAATCTTACGTAAATAATCTAACTGTATTTACGTTTGTATCTTTAGCTCTTCTACCTGCACTTTTAGTTTGTTTATCTGTATCGAGCTCTACTTTAGTATTTGTATTTGTATTTGTAACTAAAGGCTGTATTTGATTTTGTGACCGAATCCCTAAGTCTAGTTGAATGTATCTGTATCTGTATCTGTAAGCCAATATGTATCTATATCTGTGCATATACTCCTACTATTCTATCTTCAGCTGTCTTCGTGTTTGTATTCATTCTTCCATTTCTCTCCACTTTAGATAACTTTCTGTGGGCAGCTTTTCGGGCCACCCGCCTGCATCTATAAAAAGACTCACACACATACACACGCATATATATTGGGAGTAGTTTCCATGCGTTTCGCTTCGAAATCGCTTAAAATTTATTACCCAAAACTTTTGGTGTCTGTTTGCCATGCATCATGCTCGACGCCCCCGGATTTCGTATCTCCAGTTCTCGCGTTTTGTTTGCCGCCTGTGCGTGTGTGCATATGAAATGTCTCTTCTTTTCGCTAAAACCTGGCCCATAATTTCGTGTCTAACATATATGTGTATGTGCGTGTGTGTGCGTGCGTGCCATATCGAACAAACAAATAGCGCACAGATATAAGAATGTAAGTTTGTCTGCTATAATTTCTAAGCTAAGGAATGGCACAATCTGAGTCATCAGGGTAAAAGGATAAAAAGCTTTATCCCTAGCTAAATATCAGACATAAGTTCAGATGCTATAATATTACAACCATCTATTGGGTGATTCTTAGTCACACAGTGAAGCAACTGCTTACCAGCCTTTAACGATAGATCAAGGGTCCTTTTTCTCATTCAATATCGAAAGCAATTCGTAAGAATATGCCAAAGTCTCAGCTTATTGGGAATCATATTGAAGCCTTCTAACCAACACACTGTTTAACAAATTTAACAGATCAACTCTGTTTAGAAACAATTATATGAAATATATTGATTTTATATTTAGTCTCTGGCATGTTAATTATTTTCCATTTTAATTTGGTCGCTGTGCGCGGCTTTAACTGTGTTTTGTTATCCTTTTAGTCCTGGCACATGTTTTGGCATGCATTTAGGTGCTTTACGCAACATTGTGTGTGTGTATGTGTGAGTGTGTGTGCTGTGTGTGTTTGCCAATATGATTATGTTCAAATAATTTCCGCTACAACATAATGGTTTGGTTTATTTTGTCAAAAATTGAAAACTGAATTTTCATATGCAATTTGTATTTCATTGAGCTCCACTTATATTTATTTAATTTTTGTTTTGTCAATTTGCGAACACAACACAATATTATTTATTAGTTTTCAATAATTTCCACTTTTATTATATTCAATTTCTGATACACTCTCCAGCTCAGTGGTTAATTAAAAGCAATTGTGTTTAACGGGACTTTCTGTAATTTAATTAGTTGCCACTTATTTGATTTGCATTTCAAGGGAATTTCATAGTGCAATCAATGCCGCAAATGAGCATTACAAATATTTTTTAACAAGTCTGAAATATTTTTAAATATATAATATATAATTATAATTTTATTCAAAGGTATGTAAAAAAATGGGGGATAAAAGAAAGCCTTATACATCAATTAAATGGAAATTAAAACAAATAATTTAAATTCTATAATATTATAAAAATCTTGTATAACTTTTACAAATACCCTATTTAACATATTTAATCAGAATATTTCGTTTTTAATTAACAGAAGAGTCAAGTTATAAGAATATTAATATTTAGTTGAGAAACATATTATTTTATTATATATTATTTATAATACTTTTAACTTTTATACACAATTGATATTTATGCTCATAAACTATTAATTTATAGTAAAATAATAAAATATTTCTTTTAAATATTTATTTATATTGATGTCTAAATCTTTTTTTTTTGTAAAATTTAGTAATAAATAATTTTAAAAAGATTTTAATTATACAATATTTTAAAATAAAGGAGTAAATAGTTTATTAGTTTATCTAAATGTCAATATGCAATTACTAAATAAAATTCCTAAAAAAAAGAAATTTGAAGATCAATAAAAGTATTGAAGATTACACCAATAAATAAATATATTTTATATATACATGTATATCTTACAGATAATCGTTTAAATACTTTAATAGATTTTCTGCTTTGCACTTAAATGGAAATTTTGGCAGCTCTTTCCAGCAACAATCACAGCCAAATGTCAAATGTGGCTCGAAGCAGCGAATCGCTTTTAAATCTTTACAATGTGACATTAACAGCGCAACACAGTGTAAGTGTATGTGTGTGTGTGTGCTCGTTCTTTTCGAATGCCTGTCACTCAGTGCGTATGAGTAATGCAAAAAAGAAATCGCCGCAGCTTCAGCAACAGCGGCCCACGTTATTGTTTGCCAATGGATTTTCATTTGTTTTCATTGTTGTTTCAGATGCTGTTGTTCTTCTTCTTCTTCTTGTTGTTGTTTTTATTCGTATTGGTGGACTGACTGTTGCTGCAGCTGCACAGGCTGCAGTGGCTGTGGCAACACAGCAGCAGCTTAACTTATTTTTTGGGCTTACGCCGTGATGCGAATTTTAATTTTCGCCATTTTACATGACAATTTTGTGACATCGGCTACTGGACACGATTCTGGCCATGGCCAAGCAGCATGTTGATTACAATGTAAGCTCATTTACAAACACACTTTCACATAATAAACGTGGCTGCAATGCACAGGCCCCACACTTTGACAAGATTGAAGTTCTTATTGGATTTCGCGGTATTCTGGACATAATGCACATACATATATGTGACTGTATATATATATAGGCATACAACAATGTATATAGAGCACACAATGTTGCCAATAAGTGCAATTAAAATGTTGGCTGGCAGTTAACAATACCTGATATAATCATGTCGCCACGTTCAGTAGTCCAATAGTTAATAGAGGCCGGATATGCCTCTGTATGACACTCCAGCATCACGTCCTGGCCCAAATAGGCGCCTTCTAACTGATTCGGTATGGAGAGCATGGGAGGAACTGCAGAAGAGATATATAAATATAAATATAAATATAAATATAAATATAAATATAAATATAAATATAAATATAAATATAAATATAAATATAAATATAAATATAAATATAAATATAAATATAAATATAAATATAAATATAAATATAAATATAAATATAAATATAAATATAAATATAAATATAAATATAAATATAAATATAAATATAAATATAAATATAAATATAAATATAAATATAAATATAAATATAAATATAAATATAAATGTAAATGTAAATATAAATATAAATATAAATATAAATGTAAATATAAATATAAATATAAATATAAATATAAATATAAATATAAATGTAAATATAAATATAAATATAAATATAAATATAAATATAAATGTAAATGTAAATATAAATATAAATATAAATATAAATGTAAATATAAATATAAATATAAATATAAATATAAATATAAATATAAATATAAATATAAATGTAAATATAAATATAAATATAAATATAAATATAAATATAAATATAAATATAAATATAAATATAAATATAAATATAAATATAAATATAAATTAAGCTATTAAATTCTAATCAGTTTATGAAATCTTAAAAGTTAATCTATAAACTATTTTCTGCTGATCCGTTTGTAACTTTCCAACAATTTTCAATTTGCAGCACAGATTTTGCGTAGCAATTTTCACCTGGATTTTACGTGAGTTTGCAAACTGTTTTTGGATTAAAATGCATTCGGTCATTAAAAGAGCGCCTGTTAAGCGTGAGATTGTGCCTCGGTGTGTGTAAATAGCTTTTGTTGCAGCATCCGCCTGCGGCAATGTGTGTGTAAGAATGTGTGTGTGTGTGTGTGTGTGTGTGTATGTGTGTGTGGCAGTAACAACAAAAGCTCTGATGGCATTGGCAACGCATTTTCGCCACGTACACAACGCTGGGGCACAAAATAACACCTGCTGACAAACAAACAAACAAAACGCCCACAAACAAGGCAAAATGAGCGCGCGCACACACACGCACACACACATAGAAACACAACCTCGCACGGCCAGGTAAATTAATTTAACGTGACTGCAGCTTTGGTCGATTTTCGGCCAAGTGAGTGCACCTCGAAACGCCAACCACGCCCCCATTGCGCCCACTTTGGCTCCTATTTCGTCTGCCAATGTTGAGGACACGCTGCGGTTATTGCCCCGAGGCTGCAACAACGAAGCGATGCGCGTGGCACAAAGGGGAGTGCGTGGGGTGTGGCAACTGAGAGCCGCCCATCTGCTTTGCTTTGCTTTCTCTGTGTGTGTGTGTGTGGATGTGTGTGTATTTTACGCATTTAACAACGCGTCTGACTCGGGGCAGCCCCACCGTCCGAATGGCGCATAAATGTTGCATAACATTTGTAGCCCCACAATGGATTTTACGCGTTGACGCACGTGCAACTGCATATAAGAATTGTGTTGCATGATTTTTAAGCTGGACATCGATTCAATTGATCTTTAAGGCAAAAAAAGAAAAGCTACTTAACAATTAGCGAAAAATACAGAAATGTAAGTGATGAACTTTTCACTTAACGGCATTTCGATTGAAATATTTTGTTCTAGAAGTATTAGAATTAGTAGATTAAAGTAATGCCAAATGGTATTGTGCATAAAATAACAAAATAAAAACAGAGATAAGAAATTCAATTCAAAAATTTTGCTTATCAGCAAAGCTTATAATTCTAAACCTCAGACCCACATAACTCAGTCTCAAATAAATCTGTTTGACAAAAAAATATTTAAACTGAATTAGTTTGGAATTTTGATAAATCCCTAATACTTTCCATTTGCAGGCAATACTTGGACTTGTTTTTTTTCACATAATTGTGAACTATTATAAGGATTCAAAGAATTGAATTCAAGGACTCTGGCAGATACTCACATTGCACTCGCAAGTGCACCCGCTTGCTTATGGAGGGGGGCACCCCGTTGGATGCCACACAGAGATAGGCCGCCATGTGGAGTCGGCTCACCTTGGTGATGTGCAGCAGTTCGCCATCGACGACATTCACTGCAATGGTGGGTGGAGAAACCGCAATGGGTGGGAAGTTTTGCGTGCGCGGATTGTGAATGCGTTGCTGATTACTCACCGTGCTCCCCGCCAATTAGCATTTCCTCGCCGTCCTCGCGACGCCACATGACATAGGGTTCCGGATAGCCGCGGGCCTTGCACATCAGTGACACGTTCTGACCCTCTCGGACAACCATGTCGTTGCTGGTCATGCCCTCGACAATCATGGGAGGCACTGCAGCATTGAAAGCATGAGTTGTTTGCCCCGCGGCTCAACTGCCAGCGTGTACTTACCCACCACCTGCAAATAGCCCTTCCTGGATCGCATTGGATCCTTTAAGGGAAAGGAGGAAGACAAGCATGAGCATATTTCAGGGACTTCACTCTCTTGACTATCCACTTACCGTATTTACCTGGCACATGTACCAGCCACGATCCGTTTCTTCTACTTCCTTGATGTGCAAATACCACTAAAATGGGAAGAAAATAGAAAGGAAATAATGGTACGATTCGAAACAATTAATAAATATATTTTAAGGTCGATAAAATCATTACATTTCATGGATATAAAACAATACTAAGCAAGAATGAAAACCGACACCCTGAACCCCGCGCCGTGCTGTTATATATAAAATTTTGCTTACTTCTTCTATATTCAAAATGCGCCAGGCTATAACTTTTTTGTTTCTTATCTAATTTTAATGAAATTTTTTTATATACGTTAATGACACATTTTTGTTAAAACTTCTGAATCTACCTAACAAATTTCAAGTCTCTAACTCTTGTAGTTGCTGAGATCGACGCGTTCATATAAACGGACAGACGGTGATTATGTTTATTATTCCTTATCATCTATAAAGGTTCTCAATTGCTGACGACATACAACTCGAAGTTGACAGACACATTATTTTATTTATGATTATGATGCTAAATCATAAATAATCATATTAATAACAAACACATATGTATATAAAAAACTGGTAAATACAGATAGAGAGATAGAGAGCGGGATAGAGATGTGAAGATGATGCATACCGATCGATGATCATTGTAGGTCAGGCTGATTCGATTATTCTGCGATATAACATTGTGGTGTATGGAGAGTATGGTCTGTGTGTCCACCCGCACCCAGGCCACCTTGTACCCCTTGAGATTCTCGACGACGCAGGCGAGCAGCGCATCTCTTCCTATAGAGACGGTCACATTGGCGATCGGTTCCGCGAAGCGAGGCATGTCTGTATCTGGGAATTTGGAAACAAGTGCAATCAGTTAATCAAAAGCGGTTTTATTTACTCAAAATGTTGGCTTTGTCGCATTTCTTGTGGCTCTCGATGACGCACATTACGTATACGCTCAGTGCTCCAATAGCAGGTATGGAATGACAAAATATAACGCTAACATATTAATTACCTTCTAGTGTTGTTTGCTGTGTGTCCACCCGTGTGTGTTTGCCTGCAGGGAGAGAGAAGTGCACAAAAAAGGAGCAGTTAGAAAATTTAATTATATTTTCTGGTCAAATCAAAAGCATTCTGGCTGCCCGTTCGTATACGTAATAAATAAAAATTAATTAGCGACAACTCGGACCAAAAAATACTTTTACGCCAATGCTTTCCGCCGTGTCCTGCGGACTAGAACCCCGACTCCAACTCCAACTCCGACTCGGACTCGGACTCGGACTCTGCAGATGTCGCTTTATTTTGCTGATACGGCAAATTTTCACGCTGCGCTTTTAGTTTTTTATTTATTTTATTTTTATTTCATTTTTGTTCTTTTTTTGGGTGACAAAAGTTCAAGTTTAATTGTTTTTTCGTCGCAAATTGCAACGTTTGCAGTTTTTCCCTTGCGAGGGCAAAGAAAAAGTTTTATTTTACAGGAAATATTTTGTTATTTGGCCATGAGTTCGGACACACATATATGAAAAAATATATTAAAAAAGTATTTTGTAAAATTAATATATTGAAATACTATTAATTTAATTCACAGTTTGTTAACTGCAAATTTAATTAAATTCATTTATTTTTTTGATTGTAATTAATATAACAAGTCACAAAAACCTTTTTAAAATTGTTTATTGTTCATAGCTTTTATCTTCGAATAATATAAAAATTATGTATATTAAATTTAAGTCCTTATTTATAAGCGTTCATCCAAATATTATGATAAATTTATTAATATTTAATGTAAGTGAATTATTAATACCCATTGCCACGTATAAATAAATATAATTAATTAATTAATTAATTAATTAATAAATTATTGAGTTTCTATAAAAATTAAACTAAAATATGATTGATAATCTTTGATATTTAAGTAAAAAAAAAAATACACAAAAAAAAAATGGTTTTTTCAAATTATTTGTCAATAAAAGGGTTTGTGTTGATTTCGTAGAATTCTTTCCAGTTTTTAAGGACTTCAACCTGTCGTATTGAATATCAATGTTCGATTTAGCACTGACCTAACTGCTGGACCTGCCCAGCTGAAGGACCTGTTCGGCTGCAGGACCTTTCGCCCTTAACAAACGGCAATTGCAAATGTTCCACAAAACATTTAAGAAATTCGAGGTAGCTGCAAATCTCATTCCGGCCAAAATGTGTGCTCACGGAAAGCTGTTCGTAAAATAAAACTGGTAAATTGAAAAACGCTTAAGCATTTTTACAGCTTTTAACACGGCATTGCATATTGAATTACGTTACGAAGTCAGGAGACAGGAGACAGGAGACAGAAGATAGGCGACGGGTGACGGGCAACAGCAGGACAACTGCACACGGCGCTCAAGAGTCACCCGCCCCTTGCCACACCCACTTGCCTCTGCCACTTGCCACTTGCTACTTGCCGCTGGCCGTCACCAAAGCCATGTCCAATCTCCAATTCCCTCTGGACTTTTGCCACTTTTCAACTTTCGCCTCCAGCTCCGCCCTTCCACGAATCCCTAGCAACAACTGTTTATGCTTTTTCCTCGTTTTCCCTGTTTTTCTTTACCCATTTTTTTTTCTTTTTTTTTTTGATTTTCGGATAGCGAAAAATGCTCAACACGATTTTCGCTGTTGATTTACGTTTTAGCACGTTTTTCGTATAGTTTGAAGCTAGCATTATTTGTTTTTTCTTTCAAAATTCTGCTGCGGAAAGGGTATTACAGCCCCCCTCCAGTTCTTTTTCCTTCAATTTCACCTGTCAGAGGGCTGCTGCATTTGCAGCTGCTTTCCCATTCACAAGTTGTTTTTCGCGAACGTCGAGTTTCCAATTTAATGAGCAGTTTTTCCTGAGCTTTCCGCCTGTTCCCTCGATTTGTCTGGCTCTCCATTTGCATAATGCCAAATGATTCATTCCCTTTCTTTTATTCTCTATTTACTTAGGGATATGTGCAATTAGAACGGTATTCAGATTCTTAGGTGTGATATCTGTGGCTCTATTAGCTATCAATGCTTAACGTATGTCTAATCTATCGATTCGGCTGTTGATTCTGATCTATGTCAAATATAATTTCACAAAAACATTACACCCCATTAACCCATTATTAATGAGTATCAAAATGAAATGTCAACAAGATCAACGTTATTATTTGGTAACAGTTTTTGACGTCAATTGACGTTTCAAATAGTGATAAGAATTAGAAATATGCTAGTACGAGGCTTTATTCTAGTTCAGATCAAAAGCTTGGATAAGTCTGAAATTGATTCAATTGTGCGACAGTTGTCTGTTAAAGGTATTTTAAAATGGAAAAATTCCTCAAACTGTTTTCCATTTCGCTGATATTTGCATTAATTAAAATGAACTTTGCAACAATGGAAAAGTCGGTCAGTATTTTTGTATTGATCTGTAATTCATATTTCAGTCTTGCTCAGAGAGAAGAAACAATTAAGTCTAAAAATTAACATTTGGCTCTGCAACTGGAATTTATCAACTACAATCAAAGATGAGGAAATAATCAAACTCAAACATTTGATATCTGTACCAGAAAATAAAACCATTGCAAATACAGCTTTGATATAGAAAAGAGATCGCAGGACATCTGATCTGGAAGAGAGAGAACTTCTGCAAAGGATGCTCGGATAAAAGAAAGAGATCTAAAAACATCTCGACTACTGCAAATACTGCTTTGTAAAAAGAAAAATATGGCAAAATATCTGATATGGTTAATGACGCCAGCCACGCCTCTTTCTGCTTGTCACATACACATTTACAAAAATATTAAACCCTGCAATCATAACATTTTGTGATATATGAATTATATTTTCTAACCTTAATCAATTAAAATTTTGTGGCATTTCCCATCAAGAAGTGTTCTGCTAATTTAAAGCAAAATCAACTTTTTGTAATATCCGTTCATATTCAATTGCCGCTGCCACATGCCACGATTTGTGGCAGGTCCTGCACTCCGGCAATCAGTCAGTCAGTCAGTCAGCGCAATGTCCATTTGACTCGTCCATGATCTGGCTGGCAAATGTTGTTTGGCCCAACTGGGCAAAGGGCCAGCCACCTGAATTGGCCTTTTTATGCAAACGCAGCTGACCATTCAATTTATCAGGCTAGCCGATGGCTTCGTTTCTCCGCGCTTTTGGCCCTTCTGTTGCTGCTTTTTGGACTTTGGGCAAACAGAACCGTGCTGAAAAGTGGGACCCACTTTCAATGAGCCGTCCGCTTCGACTATGCTAAACAAGTAAGAAATGTGTGGTCGGGTATGCTCGATCAGAATATACCCTACAACTCGCAATAAGCCACCCGTCTAGAAGTTACCTTAAACCTTGCAACATTTTAAAGTTTTTTACTTACTGCTGGGTATACCCGATGAGCAGATACCCTACAACTCGCAATAAGCCACCCGACTAGGAGATACCTTAAACCTTGCATTGAGGCAATATTTTAAAGTTTTTTGCTTACCGCTGGGTATACTCGACTAGGTGATACCCTCTACCTTGCTTTGAGATTACAATACAAGCATTGTTTACACATATCGTATATATATACAAATAGTCATCCGCATTTTTATGTTTATTGTTTGTTTTTTATATCATTAAAAGATAAACTCTTAATCTTTCAGAATTATTTTGCAAGTTCAATAAGTAAAGCTTAAAGATTTAATTACAAATTATTTCTATCTATATCGAAATGAACTCAATCTGCAGCTGGTATAAAAACTAAAATCACGATCAAATCAACAATTGATCATGAGCAAGAGTTTATATATATAGCTTAACTGCCACAAATGCTACGGACTGTTACATACATTTGCACGTAAACGATATACCATAAATTTGGAGTTTCAATGGGCTTAGGGTATAGAAAAGTGGCTGCAAAAAGTGGCGCCAAAGCAAATTTGACTGCGCGCTTTTTTATGTGCCGCCTTCTGCTTTTTTTGTTTGTTTTTGATTTCAAGCGAGTAAACACAAATTGTCGGCATACTTTTAGGCGCCTCGCTGGCCGTTTAAAGCGCAGCTCAGTTTTATGGCAAATTTATGGCCCGCTTAACATTTGAATGACCCGCTCCCTCTCTCTCTCGCTATTTGTCTCTCCGTGTCCACATAAACTGCGAATGCAAATGCAAATCGCAAATCTTCACGTCTTTGCGAGCATTCAAATAAGTCGCCCACTTTTACGCGATTGTTCGCAAATGGACAAATCATTGAGGTAGGCGGCAGAGCAGACAGCACCAACCAGCCTGTCTATGTGTGTGTGTGTGTGTCTGCATGTGTGTGTGTGTCTGCTTGTCCACCTTGGCCAAGCCGGAATCTAATCTCGGCTGCTTGCACCAACCAAATGGACGTCATAAACAAATCGCACACACAATACGAGGAGCAAAGTCTATTGCAAACGTGCCGCCTACTTCGTTTTAATGCTGCTTTTCAGGTTTGCCTTAAGGCAGGCACAGTGGAACCAACTGCATATTTCGGGTTCTGAATTTTAACCCACATTATTTCTGCATATAATCCTTATATAAACCACAAACAAATTTTATAAAAATTTCCAATTTGAAATAAAAAATATTGTTTTATTTGATATTTTTCCAAATTTTTGTAGCTCATACATTTTTTTTGTTTTCTTATATTTCTCACAAAAGTTGAATTAATTTTACGTATACTCTATAATTATATTACTAAGAGAAATGTTTTTGTAGATTTTCCTTAATTCAATCGATGCGATATTTTCGAATGAGGTTTATTTAATATATATTTTTATATATTTAATATATTTTTTTTTCTCCTTATTTTATATATTTTTTTGCAAATTGTTGATTAAATAAATATTGAATCACTTGAATTATGAAAGATCTGCAAGTTATTTAAAATATTTATTTTAGATATATGTATAATATCTACAAACTGCTTTGAGCCACTGTGCAGGCGCCTTGACCCTTGTTGGCCTTTTTCGGTTTGCTTTTTTATGGGCCCGTCTCTTCTGCTGGCCATGTTTTATTTTTGTTTCTGCACTGTTGTTGCTGTTGCTGTTTCTTTTTCGACTGTTCGCCGAAATGGGGGGCGGGGCTACTTTTGGTTTACGCGCCTGCCACGCCCGCCCGTTTATTGTCGTTTATTTGTCTTTTCGCCATTTTTATATTTACGCATATAATCGCTTTCAACGCTCGCCGCCTTGGGACCACATTGGGCCAAGAAGGGAAAAGGAAACTGGAGAGGGGTGTGGGGGGGCTAACTGTTGGCTCAGACTCTTTGGCCGCGTGTCCGTGTGCGTCTTTTATATTGGTTGGGCTTGTGGCTTGCGGCTGCTTGTTGAGTCCTGTGGAGGGTCTGGCCGCTTATAAATATGATGTTATCGCTTTTTATGGTCCATTTTTATTGCCAGCAATCAGTCTTCTGTTTTGTTTGCTGATTGCCACCCATTATTCAAATGTATTTGTTTAATTCTTGGGGATCGTTCGTCCGCTGGGCGGGCACAAATCATTTTAAATCCGCAATATGTCAACAAATATTTGGCCCCAGCTTTTCGGGCTTGAGCAGCTCGTTATGGCTTATGGTCTGGCCATTATCCTTCAGGCTGCGGACGTAAAAAGTGCTGCCCAATGTGGAGTGGGACAAATATAGCCATTGCTACCAATCAAGTCAATCTAATCACACGCACATTTCACATTTGACAGTTGCCTAATCAGCTGTAGCTCATAATGACATTGCGTATACGTAATTAGTTTAGAGCTAACGACCAGCCATGCTATTGACATCCCTTTCTTACTCACTAACTCGATTTCTCTCGCTTTCTCTGTCTGGCTGTCGCTTTCTCTCTGTGGTCGCCATTATGTATGCACTTTATTGACAAACGAGCTGATTAAATGCCAGCTCTGGCTCATTATGCAATTAAATGACTTCGGCTCTGATTCATTGCAAGCTTGTCCACACATTTTCATATACATATATATATATATATATTGCCATATCTATATATATTTGAAGCACATTAAAGCCAATACTTATTTACATTTCGGCTTACGTCAGGCTTATTAATTGCAAGTGCAAAATAATTGCACATAAATTCCATTTAATTCAGTCCCAAACAATTGTTTGTCAGGCATTTGAAAGACTTAGTTTGAGTGCCACAGCAAATGTTAAATTAAATGAAATAAGATGCAATATGTACGTTATATGGAATTTTGTTGTAAATATATTAATTATAATATAAACACACAGAAACAATAAATTTAAATGAGAAACTTATTAAACACAATAATATATTTTTCATTTTATATTCTTCATTTTAATTCCTATTTAATATTATTTTAATAACAATATTACAAAATAAATAAATGAATATATAAGTTTTAGGCTACTTAATCAAACTACAAAAAATAAAATAAAATTAGTTATAAGAAGAATATTTTATGTTGTATGTAATTAATATTTCAATTCTTTATTTTGCGTCTTACATTTGTAAAACAAGTTAAGCTTAACAATCTTTAAAAATATTTATAAATATTTATTTATTTTTAAAGATTGTTAAATTATTTTTGCTTAACTACCTAAAATAAATAACCTTAAGTATTTAAATAAATTATTGCAGAGCAGCAAAAAATATTTCTTCTTTGACGCAATTTTCGACTGGGATTAAAAAAGAAAGAATGAAAGAAAGAAAAAAGTGAACTGCCAAACAAGTCGCAACATTTACTTAAGTTGTAATACGGGCAGCTATCCAGGAGGCAACTATTACCATAATTTACAATGCAGTCATAAAAAAGGATGCAGCATATGAAATGCTTTATGCAAATTGTTTACTTTAGCTCTCAGAAAAGCAACAGAAACAACACCAACAACAAGAGCAACACCAGAAACAGCAGTAAAGAGAAGACGCAGCAAAGCAAAAGCCCAAAAGTATGCAATGGAATTTTTTCACAGCAAGCACACGTGTTGCAAGAACGAAGGACCAAACCAAATGCTTACCAGATAATATTAAATGCAAGCACACTCGTATGTGTGAGTGTGTGTGTATGTGTGTGTGTGTGTGTTTATTTGTGTGTGCGAGTGTATGCTCAGATATTTATATGCAAAACCGCAAAACAAATTTCGGCTGCGGCAAAATGCACTTTGCCAACTTTTGGCAACTTGGCTAACAAATGAACTCGAACTGGGCGACACACTCAGATCCAGTTCCAAATACATATATATACATATATATATATACGTATATGTATATGGAAATATATGTGTGCTGGGAGTTCTTTTGTTTTACAAGCAGCTGCAATCTGAGCGCTCAGTTGAGCAACTGAAGCTGTTTGACTTCTTCTTCTTCCTCTTATTTTTTTTCGGTTTTTCATTTTTATTTTTTTTATTTTTTTTTCGCTTCAAGTATTTCGAACTTCATTGGCGAAGAAATTGCTGGCAAGTTGCCCAGCTGGCAGTTTCTAGCGGGTTCCGGCGGTTTCTGGCTGGCTCTGACAATGTAATCGCTTGTAAGACAAAGCCAGCTTGCATTTAATGGCTCAATTCAAGCGTCTTGATTGATTGAGCCGCGATGGAAAACTCATTAAGAACTTTAATTAAATCGAGCCAACAAAAAGTGTCACAAAATAAGAAAAACAAACAATAGCACAAAATAAAAACAAAATTCATAATATAAATTGTATAAAAGAAGTGCAACTGTGCAGATTCTTTGTTCCACTTGCAGCTACAACAATTTATGTATAATTTATTTAATAAAAAATTTAAAGAATTTATTTAAAAAAAAAAAAAAATAATAATTTAACAAATTCAATAATTTGATATATTTTTTAATCATTTTTCGTAAATTGTTTTAGAATTTACAGCAATTGTTATTGCTCAAATAAGACTTTTATTACACTCCATACATTTATTTTTATAATTAAAAAAATATTGCATTTAAAGCGGAATTAGTTACAAAAAATAAAAAAAGTAATTTAAATGTAAATTTAATTTAAATAGAACTTATGCAAAAATAGAAATCTTTCACGGATGATCAGTATAATATAATATTTTTTCATTTCTTAATCATAGCTAGGTAGATGTGAATAGATGAAAGCTAACAAAAACAAAAAGAACAATTCTAATGTGGCAACATTTTATAAACACACCCGCTCTCACATTCGATTTGCAGGGTATGAAGACAAAATATGTGCGAAAATGTGTCAGAAAGTGAGCGAAAACATAAAACATGGCAAGCAACTGGGGAGCTTCTGTTTGAGTGGGAATTGGGGGATTGGGAGTTCATGGCGAGGGAGGGGAATGGGATGGGGAGGGGGTTTGCAACTGCTGCTCGACACTTTCTCACTTTCATGAATTATGCTACGTGCCTGTCAGCTTCAGCTTCAGCTTCAGCTTCAGCTTGAACTCCTTGCAGCTGGCTGAGGGGCCACTAAGGTGCAACTGCCAACTGGCAGGTGGCATGCAGCATGTGGCAAATGGCTGCTGGCTGGTGGCGGGCGGCAGCTGTTGCTGCGGCTTCGTTTAGACTGTGTTTAACATATTAATAAATGATTGTGACAAATGCACAGGCAACGCCTGCATGCCCCAACATGCTGCAAATATGATTCCAACCTGCTCGCTCTTCAGTATTCATGGCCCGCTCCAAGGACCGTAAGCCAGGTCGAAGGGGCATGGATTAAAGTGTTTTATGACTCAAAGAAATTGTAGTTAAAGTTCTTAACCAAAGTTAAGTTCTCAAGCACTGTGAGCGATAGCAGAAACCAGATGCTTAAGCACAAGTATAAAATTTAAATTATCCAAATGCTCAGTATTAGCAACAATTAATTAAGACTCTATGTCATATGTTATATGATTAAGTTTATTATTTACTGATAATAAAAATATAAACAAGAAGAAGAGAGTTACAAACTTAATTAGGCTGATTAATATGCAGATATTTACTGCAAACAATTTACAACTTACAAATGCGAAATATAAGCAAAATATTTAGCGAATGAAGAGACGATCTATATTTATATATATATATACCGATATAACAGATACATAAAAATCTAATTAAAGTTAACTATAAATAATAATTTGTATTACCATTAAGATAGTCTTAAAGTTGTAAAAATTAAAGTTAAAATTTAGTTTAAGACAGCGGAAAACTTTTCCTATCTGAATGATTGTCTAGACTACAAATAAAAAAGGATTGAACAAAATAAAAAAAATGAGCTTAAATTAATCATAACTAAAAGAAGCTTAAAGAGAGATTCAATGAGATGCAATATAAGTATTACCCTCCTACCCCCCTCCACCCCCTCCTCCAACGCATTTTCATTTAATTTTTTCCACCCCCAAGTTTGTACTATAAGAAACAACGTCTTAATATGAATTCCCACAGCACTTGACAAATGCAACATTTGGATAAAGTCCGCACACTCGCTGCACTAATTGCTGCCACTAATTAAGTAAAGTAACAGTTAATGAGATGTACAGTTACTTGCAACTTAAGCTGAGAGCCAAAGTATTTATGTGTCATTTGTCACAGCTTTCGGCTTGAGCTGCCAGCAAGTAGTTGCACAATTCCCAGTGCATTCGACGCTGAATTAATCATGCAATAATCATTCACTCAATTTACACACTCACACGCACTTTCGCACACACACTCACACCTACACACGAACAATGCTCAATCTGCATTAAATGCTCGATTGCTCGTGCAGTGCAAAATGCAAATTGTAGGCGTAAAGGGTGGAGGGGCATGGTCGGTGGATATTTAACTGCATATTACTCATACGCCGTGTCAGCGCGTGGCAAGAACGTCTTTTGCCCAGTTGGCCAATATGGCCGTTGCCCGCATGGTAAGTAAATTTATATCAAACAATTATGCAGCAATTAACAAACCGATGCCGCCAATTACAGGTGGGCGTGTCAGTGGGCGTGGCAACTGCGTGCATTATTCATGCAATATATCAGCGAGTTGCATGCCACGCCAATTGGTTTCTGCCTCATCCACCGTTTCAGGTAACAGAACGAGTATTTTAATTTTTCAATAATTCAATTGCCGTTTCCAGTTTTCCAGTTTTCCAGTTTCACAGCCAGCAAATTGGTTGCCCGTCTTCACCTGATTGCTCACCTGTCTTACAGATTAAGTATGCGCCGCGTGTGCGTCGCGTGACGCCTCCTTTGTTTGCCTCCATATTGTTGCGAGTGAGGCTCATAAATTATTTTCAACGCGCATTTAAATTACAATTTGTAATGCGAGCTCGCGCTTGCCTCTCTTTTACTCTCCTTGTGTCTGTCTCTTTCTCGGTATTCTAGGCTGCGGCACCTACGCGCGGTTTTTGGCCATTTGTTGGCCAACATTTCCGGCCACGGTGGCCACTTCACAAATTAAGTTGTCAACAATTTTAACCATATCGCGGCCATATAATCTTCACACCTAAATTATTTATATAAAAAGCCCCGACCATCACACACACGCTACACACACACACACACACACATACCCACTCACACGCGTAGCAGCCAACAAGTGAGGCAATAAAACGTTTTGCATTGTTGTTGTTGTTGTTGCTGTCGAGCCTTTTGTTTAATAAATTATGTAAAATGCGCCAAATTGAATTTGAAATTCATGCAGACTTTTGCTGGTTATGGGAATTAAGATATGTCGACAGCCACACAGACAAGCAGACATTCAGACAGACATTCAGACAGACATTCAGACAGACGTTCAGACAGAGAGACAGTCGGACATGACAGCGCGTCCCTTTCAGCTACAACACGTTAACTTGGCTAACATTTATTTCATGTTGCTTATACTTAGCTTCAGGTTCTACCAAAAATTGGCCATTTATATTTAGTTTGTGGCTGAATTTTGGGCAATTTATATTTAGAGTCAAACGCATTAATTGTAAATTTAATAAATAATACTGAAATAAAATTGAATTAGCTTGAAGAAAAATCTGTTGAAAGTCAGTTGTTTATATCATTTACAAAATTATATTAATTAAGCAACGAAAATTTACTCACAAAATAATATAATCGAAGATTTTTAAAACTAAAATAATTTAAACAAACTTCTTTTGCTCTTTAATAAAAGAATAGAATACATAATAATAATATACTTCCTGACTCAATGGAAATGTAATTTTTAAATTAATTTAAATACAAGTAATTTTTTTATATTCCATCAGTTAATAAATTAATTTATTAAATTATTATTAACTCACAACAATTTGTATATAAGAATAATTTTTTAAATGTAGAATATATTTTTTTTTATATCACACTAAAGATTATTTTGATGTGTATAAATTTTACAGAAATTATTTATAAAATATTACAAATTAAGAACTCAACCAATTGGAATTTTACTCCTCACTACAAAAATGTTTTCAAGCCTATGCAAAAGTATGGAGAAAAAAAAAAATTGAAATATTGCTTACTTAAATATTTATTGTCTATTAACGAAATGAATACTCAATAAAGTTAATTCGTTTAATTAGGCATTTTATCCACATAATTGAAAAGTTTCTCTAATTTTTAAGTTCTCTTAATAACAATGAATTAGTTTCTGCTACATATTGTTCACTTCGAATCCTATAATCAAGTCAAAACAGACCATAAGCCAGAGACCCGAAAGCAGAGTATACCAAAATGGCTGCACATAAAACCTAATGGCAATGCATTGTGGGAGGCGAAGGGATGGTTGCTCGAGGGGGTTGGCCCAAGGAGGAGGGGCGCAAAGGAAAGTATGCGAGCATAAACATAATTTACATCAAGTGACGGCCATCAAAGCAAGGACAAGCGGCAGGTCCTTGGAGCAAATCACAACTGGAATTCGTGAAAATAATAATTAGGCGCAGTCGTCGAGTCCTCGAGTCCTCGAGTCGTCTTCTTTAACAGGACCCACACAACAAAAGAAGAAGCCGCACTCAGAATTGCAAATGAAGTGTGAACAAGAGTTTTTACTCCCTCTCCCTCCCTCCCTCTCTCTCTCTCTCTCTCACTTACACACTCTCTCTTTCTCTTACTCAGTGAAAGACAAAGGCCCGCAAAAATGTGTCTTTGGAGACGTTATTAAAAGTTTTCTTCCTTTTTTTTATTATTTTGTCCGTTGGCTACTTTTGTGGCCGCCATTTACATTAACAGCCTTTCATCCAGTGTTTGGCCAAAAAATATCAAAATGAAATTGCTGCATAATTTGTACTTTCCCACATTTTCCCTAACAGTTTTTCTTTTTTTTATATATATATATATATATATTTTATTTGTGTTGTCAGAGAGAAAAGTTTTCTATTAATTTTGGCAGCGGCAAAGTGTAAATAAATACGAAAGGACGACGACGAGTTTCTTATCTAAGCGAGCAACGGAGCGCAAACTTAAATTAAAATGTTGGCAGGACATTCGTTGAATTATTCAGTAACTTTTGGCCAACTGCTTGACTGGCTGGCAACTCTTTTATTTCCTTTCCCATTTAATTTGTTGTTCTCTTTGTGTGGCCACCAAATGGAAATTTCTTGCCTCATAGCCGGGGTTTCTCAATGTCTTGGCCGGGCTTCTAGGTGCTCCAACACTAATTAAAAATCAACAAACATCGTTGGGTATCCTTTTTGTTTTTTGTTTGTTGTTGACATTTTGCTCAAAAAGGCTTCTTTTTTTCCATGGAACGAATACATCTAACTTTTTTTATATTTATAACCAATTTATTGGTCAATGTCTATCGAAAGAAAGTTATTGACAATCCCCACTGTTGTACATAAATAATTAGCTTGACATTATTTATGGCCTAAAAGCAACACCTTTTGGACTGACATCTAAAAGCCTCATATAAAAGCTTTTAGGCTGTTATATACATAGGCCTTCAATTAATATTCCAGTATTGGTTTATAATATTATATATTTATTATTATTATTTTCGATTGGCCTTTGAGCTACTCAAAAACATTATGTTAAGAACTTGATTCTAGACAGTTTTTATTTTTAAATACCTTAAATTTTTATTTATTTAATTTTAATATAATAATATTTTTAAGAAATGTTCAAATATTACATACAATTAAACAAAATTAAAATTAAATTAATTATATTTCTTTCTATTATTAATATATTTCTCAATAGTTTTATGTATAATATTGCAGTTAGTTTTAAATGTTTAAGTTTATTTTTTATGTACTTTTAATTAAAAAAATAAATAAAAAAATTATTCTGGAATTAAAATATTTATTTTAAAATTTTTTTAACAAAAGATGTTATTAAAAAATGTATTAACTAATAAAGAATAATTGTTAATAATAAAAAATGAAATTTTATTCCTTAATTATATTTTTATTAATACAAATTTAAACAAATTTCAATTTATTTTTTCAACTTTTCTTCAATTAACTTTATAAAATACAGAAGATAATAAATATTTATTTCAATATTTAAAGTCTTAATCTATCATAAACAATTTTTACTGGCTACATAAATAAAATACCCTAACTTCTTGTAGAAATTGTTAAGCAAGAGAATATATTTTCTTACGTTTTGTGTGCATTTTGCAATGCGTTGTCAAAGCGTTTAAGCTAAATCGTCATAAACTTCAGCTGGGGTCTGCTTAAGGTGTAAAACAACCTGTCGGCAGGTCGTGGCTATAAAAAAAAAAAACAAAACAAAAATAATGCCGTTTGTCAGGTAAACGCAAAATCTCCAGGACTTAAATTCCATTCGATACACAGAGCTAAACGGCGGAGGGCAAAAAGTCAACTTTCTGCACATTTTGAGGGGGGGATTGAGATCCGTTGGGGCCAATGCCGCAATTGCTGCCAAATGCCACATGCCACATGCCACATGTGGCGCGCAGTCAGTGAATTGTGGATGCCACACTTGGCAAACGCTCAATCAGCCACACAGCTGCTCAGCTGTTTAGCTGCCGAGCATAAAACACATTTAACCACGGTCAGCTAGTCTTGCTACGCAGTAGGCGTTGCCACGCCCCCTTTGCACAGTGGCCCACTTGTTATTTATATTATGAGCACTCAGAGTTGTTGCCTCATTGTCATAAATTTCCTCAAGCGGCCGACGCCCCTTTAACATACATATAAAGAAAAAAGAAAACCAAAGATTTTCGCAGCCTTGTGTTGAGGGCCTTTTACAACAACAACAACAACAGCAACAATAACATGAGTAAAAAGAAGACTTAGCGCCTCTTGGCCAATTTAATAAATTCCATAAATTGTTTATGCTTAGCCTTGACTACAAGTGTCTCTGTGTGTGTGTGTGTGAGTGTGTTGACTGACATTTTCCGAGTGTTGCTTTGAGGTTCGAGCTGTGCTTTGTTTGCATTTAAAGTTCAACTCGAAGCTCCCAAAGAGCACATTATGCGACAACAACAACAACAAGAACAACTGTTGAATGTTTCAAATAGGTGTTTCATACTTTTTGGCAGTGTTGAAGAGTGCTTCAAACTTTAACACACACTAAGCAGCGAAAAATGTGGATGTGTACTTTTATATTTTCTTTTCTTTTTTTAAATATATTAAGTAAAACTTTGTTAAAACAAAGTATCTAAATAATAAATTCAAATTTTTTAAGAAATATTCAATAAATATTAAATTCAAATTATTTTAGCTTTAATATTTTTTAAAATAACATTGAATTTATTTTTATTTTAATTTATTATTATACAAACATTTTAATAATATTTTATTAACGTATAATTTATTTTAAATTGTTGAATAAATGTTTAAAACTGCAATTCTGAGACTTTTAATAACAAAATGCAATTGAAACTTGAATATAAATAATATAAATGTTTTAAAATCCTATAAATCTTATTAGATCTACAATTAAAACACTTGCATAGTGTTGTACCTTAAAGCCTTCAATTTGGAATATGAAATCTGGATTTTTTACCACTCAAATAAGAAAAAATTGTCTGCAAATTCCTAACTTTAAGAATTGTCTTTATTGCCCTTTTCATACATATAACACACACCCAGGCAGCACTTAAAATGGCACCAATTTAATTACACCCCAGGCCAGACTCAGACACAGCCACAGACACCGACTCACACAGACACACACACACACATACACAGACACAGCCACACATTTATATATATATTCATTTGCACCTTGAACGGAAAAACTTTAGAATGCTTTGAATGAAGTTTCGGTTCGTAGTGCCAGCCGAAACACTAAGCGCATAATCTTGTAAACTTGGCAAAAATGCTTCAAATGCCATAACTAAAATAAGCAGCGGCATAGACAAAGCAGTCGAAAGGACTAAGGAGCAGGCAACAGCGACGAGCGACGAGGAACTGGGAAGGAGCTTCACATTGCCCTAAAGGACGTAACACAAAAGTTGGTTTGGGCCAAGAGCTTGTGGAGAGTGCAAGTGCTTGATGCAAATTATTTGGCCTGGAGGTTAACTAGGGTCGTTTAGCAAATGCCTAATACACAAAAAGACAGAGTGCGCAGACACACACACACTCACACAGCTGGAGTTTTTATGAGCGCAGTACATTGGCATTCATAAGAGCGAGTAAAGCATTTTTCTATACGGGGCGAAGGCAAAGGAATTGGTTGCCAACCGCACAGTCTGGACTGTGGACTGTGGACCACCCACCACTCACCACCCACCACCCACCACCCACTCAGCATACACTTGGCACCCCCACAACAATGACAAGTACAATAAATGCCTTTCAACTGCGGTTTCACATGCACTTGAAGCAAAGTGGGCGGCTCCAGCTGGAGGGGCGTGTGCTTCATAAGCTGCAAGTGCAATTTGAAGTGAAGTGCCTCGTACTATGAAGTATGATAGTTTGGTCTCTCTCCACTCACACACACTCTTCCATGCATGCATGCATGTATACCTTACTCCCCCCTCCCCTACCCACCCCTACACACCCCTTATCCGCTCCTCAACAACTGTCACTTCTGCTGTGCCGCCTTGTGGCTTTACTTAGTTTTGGACTCCGTCCCGGACATGTTAGGCAGCTCTTAATGAAACTTTATCCCTGGAGTGTTAAAAGTCTTGCCATCTGTTCGCTCTGTAAGGCAGCTGCAGCGGCTCCTTTCTCAACTCTGTCTCTCTCTCTCTCTCTGTGTGTGTGTGTGTGTGTGCCTTTATATGTATTGTGGCTGCACTTAATTTGCTGTGTGCAACATGCTTCATGTGCCACGCCGCAGAAATGATGCTGCATGTTCGCCAAACATTTTCCGAAACCAATTTTCAAACCCTCAAATTTTATTTCTTGCAGGCTAGACATTCATCCATTTTTATTTGCAGTCATTTATATTAAGAGTTTTAGGATACCTTAGAAGAAGAAGACGAAGAAGAAGAAGATACCTTAGTAGGAATTAATTATTAAATTAATTAGTAAACTCAAGAAAAGATCTCCGCATTATAGTGTCATTAATATATTCCTAATATTGCATAATGAAAGAAAAAGTTAAGTCCTCGATTATTTTTACAATTTTGTTAGGGTCCGCCGTGTGTGTGTGCGCTAATTTAAGGCTGAGTCATCAATTTTGGCAGAGACGAAAGCTGCACTGCGCGGTGTAAAGGGTATCTCCTAGTCGAGCACACTCGACCAGAGTTATATATTTTAGATTTTTAGATTATTTATGAACACTAATTTTCAGCAATTGAAAACCTCTATAGATGATAATAAGAAAATAATAATAATAAAACAAAATAATAATAATAATACAAAAAAATTTGTGATAAAAGTAGATTTGCTTCTGTTATGAACTTGTTTAAGTCTTAACATTTTTACAAAATTTTACTAAGTTCTTAATAAAAATTCTTAGTTTTCATATTTAGAACATTTTGGCCTGATTATCATTTGGGTAAATTTTGGGTAAGTTCTAATTATGCCAAGCAATTTTATTACCAAACTCTTCCTATGTATATTGTCCATTTAAGTCACTGAAATGGATAATAGATCAACACTCTACACAATTTAAATACTATTCTATTGTTGAAAATTTCATGTCCAGATGATGGTGTAGAGCATCACCAGCATTTCCCGAGTAGTCTCCAACTCTTTTTATCTTATACGATTCTCTTTCGATTCCAATTAAAATTTCACTGTAGCGAGCGCAAAGCTTCTCATGATTAAAATTCTCCAAGTATATGTGCAACTCATGGGGCCGTGATTGGGTCAATAAATTCTGTTAAAGTTCCCATCAATTCACCCTTGAATCACGATCCACCCGGATCCGGACAACAAAGAATCTCAGAGAACGAGAAATGGATCGAAGTTGGGCACCTTAACCGCAGTTACACCTGTCGATGTACATTGGCAAGTTGAATCTCTACGCATTTGTTTATAGTCTTTTATTTTTTTTAAGCTCTCGTATCTTCTAAGTGATTGCCGTAGTTCTATCTTTCAGACCCGATATTTTGCCATCTTTTTCTTTTAACAAGCAGCACTTGGAGCGGATTTATTTTCGGGTTCAGATATCAAATGTTTTAGTTTGATTATTTCCTCATATTTTTCGATTGTAGTCGTGCACTTCATAGTCTTTTTCTATGAGTTGATCAATTCAAAATTAAAGATGCGCGAGCCAATAAAGTTTTTGTTTTTTTATCCGATCTTGATGAAATTTGCTGTATAAGTTAGTAACATTTCAATGCGTATACCTATAGAAGAGCAATTTGTTATCTTCAAAAATGAAAAATAACTTTTGTTATCGATAATCGGAAACAAACTCGATATGCGCGTGCGGTAGAAGGACCTACATACAACATTTCGAGTCTTTAGCTCTTTTATAGATTTATACGTTCATACATTTGGATAGACAGACAGGGCAGACAGAGAGGCGGATGAACAGATAGACCGAGATGATGCTGATTAAGAACATATGTATGTATATACTTTATGGGTTCGGTCATGCCTCACTCTGCCTAGTTACATAAGTATATTCACAAAAACATTTTCCCTAACCCAATTTTATCGAATTAAATTTCTCTTATAACTTACTCACTATTCCCGTGCTGATAAATTAGATAGATTCATAGGACTTTAACAAGTAAGAAACTCTAGAAACTCCCTCTACAGGGCTCAATTCTTACATCTTCTAGCTGTTACATAAGGAAATTATACCCTGCCTGATCATTTGAAATAGGCTTAGAGTATCACAAAGGGGTCATTAGCATCGCAGATAAGGATCGTGCTTATATTCAAAGTCGATCAGTTTTCCACTTTAAAGTGTTGCAAGTGCAATAAGTTATTATTATTGTAAACAATTCCATTAAATGAAATCATCAACAATTGATAAGCTCACCCTCTGACCTATGAATAAAAAGTAATAAGTAATAAATAATGTACTACAAATTGTAGTTGATAACACGTATCGCTGCTGACGTCAATTACCGTTGTAAAAAGTGATAAGAATTACAAACTACGAATTACGAGATTTCTTTCTTGAGATGCAAATACAGCTTAGATTAGTTCAAAATAAATACAGTTCTGAGACAGTTGTTTATTTCAACTGTAAAAATGGAAAAATTGCTCAAGCTGTTTTCCTTTTTAGTGATATTTGCATTAATTAAAATGAACTTTGCAAATGTGGAGGAGTCCGTTAGTATATTCGAATCATAGGAAATATTGACTTATTTCAAAGGTCTATAATTTATATTTCAGTATTGCTCAGTGAGCAAAGAATTGGACACCCAATGCGGTGAATACTGTTACAAGATAGTAAAGCCCCTTCTAAAACATTCCTCTTCAGTGTTATTAAAGGAGAAATCTTTAGCCGAAAGTCAGACTAAAATTGATGAATATATAAAAACTATAGCAGATCAGCAGAAAACAATTGAGTTCAACGATAAACAATTGGCTCTACAAATTGAATTGTTCACTACGTACAAAACATCGACAGAGGAGATAATTAAGTCTAATAACGAACAATTGACTCAACATAATAAAGTGTTCAATGCATTTAAAACTTCGACGGAAGAAACAATTCAATCCAAAGATAAGCAATTGGCCTCGCAAGTTGAGTTGATCAACACATACAAAACTATGAAAGATACGACTATAAAAGATGAGGAAATTTTAAAACTAAAACATTTGATACAGGTAAAAGATCAAAGAATATCTGACCTGGAAAATATAACTATTGCAAATGTTGCTATGATTCACGAAAGAGATCGCAAAGTAACGTATCTGGAAAATAAATCCACTGCAAGTGCTGCTCTAGTAAAACACAAAGATCTAGTAATATCAGATCTGGAAAATAAATCTTCCTCGGATGCTAGAAAAATAAAAGATCTCCAATCGGAGCTGGCAGCATATCATGAAAAGCAAAAAGAAGGAACTTGCCTCGGAAAATCGACTGATGTATTTATGATTAAAGTTCCCGAAATTAAAACATTCCATGTACCTTGTGAGTCAAAGTTGGCCGGATCTGGGTGGACCGTTATTCAGCGTAGAATTGATGGGAGTGTTAACTTTAACCGGACCTGGGAAGATTACAGAAAAGGTTTTGGAGAATTTAGTGGCGAAATGTTTCTTGGGTTAGACAAAATGCATTTACTAACCCAATCGCAGCCACATGAGCTTTACATATATATGGAGGATTTTAACGATGAGATCCGTTATGCGCGCTACAGTTATTTTCTTATTGGAAGCGAATCCGAATTGTATAAAATAAAAATGATTGGAAACTACTCTGGAAATGCTGGTGATTCGCTTAAGAATCATATAGACTTAAACTTTTCAACACCAGATCGAGATAACGATTTGGCTAAGACTAACTGCGCACATACATACGAGTCTGGATGGTGGTTTGAAAAGTGCAGTTACTGGTAAGTTTAAAATATATAATATATTGATTGATTATCTAGAGATTTTAAATTTTTACCATTTCAGTAATTTAAATGGCAGACATACTTTGGAAGATTCGGGTAAAAATGGATTAAAAATATCTTGGAATGCATGGCACTTGAAACCGATAAGATTTACCCAAATGATGATCAGGCCGGTCTTTTTGTAAATAGACACACACAAATATTAGGAATTACCCACTTTTAAAGAAGGATATTTTTTTGATTTTATAGAATTGTAATAAAGAAAGTTTGTCAAATTTCAGCATAAAAAAAAATCGTTTCCACTATATTTAAGTAAACTTTCTGATATTTGAAACTGTTCAAAAGTTATAAATGAAATCGAAATTTTTTTAAAATTATATTAAATGAACAACATTCATTGTTGCTGAAGGTATGATTTTTGATTGTGTCAAAAAAAAGTCAAAGTACAAACGCGAAAATCGTTCAAATATTACGATTTGGTTGCAGATTTCGACTAATGTCTTTTGTCGCGCCACTAATTACGGTAATATACGACAACGACAACTACAACAATAACATTAAAATAACAACAGAGAAATGGAAGTCAAAATCGAATGTCATAAATAATTTGTGCTGCAATTCGAGCGAAAGGTCGAGCACGCTTCGTCAAACAAGAAGAGGAAAACAACTTCATCGAGAGTCGAAAATGGAAAGGAAACTCGAATGGCCACAGCACACGAGATGTGGAATTGGACAGGTGTGTGTGTATATGTGTGTGTGTGTGTGATGTAGAAGTTGCTAAGCAGGCAGCCAGGTATAGCTAGACAGACAAGTGTCAGCCAAGTCGAAGGAGCGGCGGGAGGGCCAGGCAGCCAGTCATGATACCAACACAGACATCAACCAACACACACACACACACGTACGTTAACATATCAATCTTAATTAAGATTTCAGTTCTCTCTCGCTGAAGCACCGCCCACACCTGCCCCTTAGCCAGCTTCTTCTCCCAACTTTAGGGCAGCAGCAGCTGCTGGCATTCCTGTTAGGGCCACATTAGGTAATAGTGTGGGTTGTTTTGATTTTTGCGCCACTGTGCAATGTTGTTGTTGCTGTTGCTGTTGTTGTTGCTGTTAGTCAATCAGTGGCAGCCCAGAAGTTTATTACTCGCTTCTATCGATTGCTCAACTAATTGCAGTTGATGTTTTATATCATTCGATATTCGGCTTACTCTCCAGATAGCTGTGTTAGTGTGTGTTTGTTTGTGTGTGTTAGTCAATGCTTCAAAAGAAGTTTTTCACCTTTTAACCTTAGGTAAGTAAATATTGTTGTTGCTTCAAGTGCTGCTGCGTTTTACAGTTCTCAGGTATAAGTTAAGCACGTGTGAATGCGGTTTTACACGAGCGGTTTGTTTGTGTCTGGTTCGTTAAATTATTGGGTAGCTGTATGAATGGATATGGATTTTGCATATGAGGTTTGTGCTTGGGTAATTGAAGTGTGTTTCTCAACCGAAAAATCATCCATTTGATGCTCCTTATTAGCAAGTGCTAGAGAAAAAGCGATCCAGAGAGAATATTGATTTAAAATTTTTGGTAGATATTAATATATACATACACAAATATATATTAATATCTACCATGAATTTTAAATCAATATGCTCTCTGGATCACTTTTTCTTCATATATATATATACACTGAACACAAATAAATCTAACTTTAAATTTTTAATTTAATTACGTTTTGAGCTTAAATTTCTATATATTGAAATACCATAAGATATAAATACATGCATATTGCCTACTCATAAAAAAAAAACACAAAACTTATTTCGAAAAATATTTATTTTACATGTATGTAATTTTTGGTTAAAAATATATTATTTCAATTTCTTATAATTTTTTTTTTTTTTTAATAAAAAATAACTGTTTAATTCCGACTTGAGCTTAAATTTCTAAATATTGAAATACCATGAGATATAAATACATGCATATTGCCTACTCATAAAAAAAAACACAAAACTTATCTTGTAAAATATTTATTTTAATTTATTTTTTGTAATAAGAAAAATGTATGTAATTTTTGGTTAAAAATTATTATTTTAATTTCTTTTAATTTTTTTTTATAAAAATATAAAAAATAAATGTTTAAGTTTTTTTTTAAATATAAAAAATAATTGTTTAAGTTCTTTTTTTATTTTTAATACATTTAATCAATTTACTTTTGTTCAGGTTCGGTGCTTGAAAACTTGTAAAAATATTTAAATTTCTTTATTTAAAATAAATATTGGAAATATATTTTATTATTTCAATGTTACACCATGTGAATGATATTTTATATCATAAAAATATTAAAGCACGCTGTGAGTAATAATAAATCCATATAATAAATCTATTAAAAGTCTGTGAGTCTGATTGCTGGGAAGCGAGCGATTGAAATGCCGGCTTTAATATTTTTGCCGAGTTGCGAGTTGTGAGTTGTGAGTTGCTTGTTCACAATTCACTGACAATCAATAAAATTCACCGCTCGTTGCATCTCGATTCGGTGTAATCCCAATTACAATCACAGTCGCTCCTCCGTCCGCTTGTTGCGGAATATATCAATAAAAGCAATTAAATTTTCTATTAACGAAATCAACTGTGGCAAATGCGGTGAACGGGGCAAAGGCAACAACAACGGCAGGCCGAAAAAAAAAAATGTTCAGGCAAGTCTCCAAAACAACATCATCATGATTGTGATTGTGATTGCGATTGCGATTCTGATTCTGATTGCCGTGGCCATCCCGGAGTGAAGCCCATCATCATCAAAATCAACAAGCTGGAGTGGAGTGAAGGAAGGATACGGCCGGATTCGGCGCATCATCTATAAAAACAATCAAAAGCAGGCAGCGCGCCAATTGCCGGGTTGCCGGCAGTTGGCCAGAAAGTTCATCAAACTGTTCCACAGCAAGAAAATAAACACTCAAACAGTCAAAAAGGGGAGCCTAACGCCGACTAGGAGTATATACATACATATATATAGCAAGTGTGTAGCTACAACACACACAAGCACACACTCACAGACTGTCTACATGTGAGCTTTATTGTTATTGCTTTTGGCCAGAAAAACGCCTCCAAAAAGAACGCTCGGTCGGCAGGATGCGTTTCATTTCACAGCAACCAGTTCCAAAGTTGGGAAAACCAAAAAGAAAAGTATTGCTTGTAACCAATTTTTTTGGTGTGTTTTTCCCTGTTTTTTTGTTTTTTTTTTTTCTGTTGGCCGCGTGCCAGAAACTCTTCATCATCGAGAAACATGAGTGTGCTGCGAAATTAACATACAGCGCGAATCGGGCCAAAACAAGTGGGCGTTGGCAATGCAGCCGAGAGCGGGGGCGTGGCTGTCGAATTAATGGAAAAGCTAACACTTCAATATTTGCATTTGAAAATTGGCAGAAGGGAAAAATCGAGCATAGCAAAAATAGGCGGAATTATATTAGGCAACATAAATAAAGGAAATATATAAATAATGTACTATAAAAAAATATAAATATAAATATAAATATAAATATAAATATAAATATAAATATAAATATAAATATAAATATAAATATAAATATAAATATAAATATAAATATAAATATAAATATAAATATAAATATAAATATAAATATAAATATAAATATAAATATAAATCTCCGAATAAAGGGCAAATTCAATTGCGCACTTTGCGGCGTACATTTCACTAAAACTCAATCAGCTATTAAAATGAAAGTTGGCTAAAACCAAACACAATAAGAGATGAAAAAAGTAAACAAAAAAGGTTCAAGCGTTCGCTTTCCGGGCAATTAAATAAACACAATTTTCGAATTATATTTAAACTACACGCTGGCACCCAAAATAATATCGAGCAGCAGGGATTAGACGGCGGCCAAGGAGACGAGTGGGAGCTTAACTTCCGGTCAAACACACACCTACACATACACTCGCACGCACACTTAAGCTGTTCAACTTTGGCCCCGGAGCGAGACGCCAGCACGTCCGGCTGTAAAGTGTGAAAAAAGCCGACGAAATGTTGTTATCTAAATGCGCAAAGAACTTTTGAACCGAAAGGATAATACAAGGATGTTCAGACACAAGAGCCCAAAAGACAAAAGGCACACGCTCAATGCGCTTATTAGAATCCTTTTAAGGATTGTTACAACTGCCGTCGGCAAAATCTGGAGGCAAGGACTCATCCTCTTCATCTCATCCTCTTCGTCCCGGTCCACGTCGTAGTCCCGGTTTTCGGTGCTGTGTGCAAAATCAATTAAGTCGAAGACTTCCTTGAGGATAATTGTTTTCGGAAAGCGAACGGGCCGCCAGCTCAAAACTTTCAACAATAAACTTCGGCTTCAATAACGAGCTAAGCGAAGCGTTAAGGCCTAATGCCAATGCGATTTTCCTCTCAATTTTTCCTTGCCCTTTTTTGTTGTTGCTGCTTGTACCCTTCCCAGGAGTATGCAAGTAACGCCATTCAGTATGCAGTATTTTAATTTTATATATATTTGAATATTATCTAGAAGAATTATTTTATTATTATTACTATTAATATTAATATTATTGTTATTATAATTATTATTTTTATTATTATTATTATTATTATTATTATTATTACTATTATTATTATTATTATTTTTATTATTGTAATTATTATTTTTATAATTTTTAAAATTGTTTTTATTATTATTATAATTATTATTAATATAACTTTGCAAATTCCTAAGTAAAAAATTTAAATTTTAAATAAATATTCTGCATTAACGATTTTGTTTATAATTTAGAGATCTTATCTATTTTATATATAAAAAAATGTATATATGCATATATATATATATATAAATATTACTCAAGCCATTTTAAACATTACAAATTGCTTCTCAATTCTTTTTTGTTTTTAATAATTTTTGGTCATTTTATATTTTTATATTATATTATATAAATATTAACAATAAATATAAATATATACGATATTACAGCAATAATAATCAAATTTTCACTTTTACACTTTTTAAAAATAATTAAAATAATAATAATAATAATAATTTTAATGTAAACAAATACCATTAGCAGAGTATTCAGACTTCGGCATTAATTTTTTTTATCTGCCTGCTTTGATGGCATAAATTCAAAAAATTCTTGGGCCCAAAATTGTGAAAGTTTAACAAGTTAGTTAATTAATTCGCTTGTTTTCGAAGGGGTTTACTGTGCAGTCGGCTCTTAACAACTTTTAAGTTGGCTAAGTGATTTGTTAATTTGCCATAATAATATAGAAAAAGTTGCGCATACGCCGTGTGGCCGTGTGACCGTGTTGCCGCGCGACAATTAACGCTAATGAATGGCAAGCGGCAGCAACAGAGGCAGCGACTAAATTTGATTGCAGTTTGGCAGCGATTAGCGGTAATTGTAGACTCTTAAAAGCGATTCAGTTGAGTGAAATTAGCATGCCCGTTGGGCATAATTTTCCAAAAAGAAACGAAAACAAGCGACACACACATGCCCAGAGGGCGTGGCAGCATACAGACACATGCACAGGCAGATTCTGATTGGTGGGGGCAACACCCACGTGTTTACAAGCGTTAAGCGGAGCACCATTAAATGTTATGGCCGGGCTGGAAAACATAGCCATTGGCCAACCAGGTGATAAAGTGTCGAATGTGGCGTGGCACCAAAATGACCAAAGCACACATACACACACACACAAACAGCAGACACAACTTGCCTGAGGCGAAGGCGAAGCAGCAAAAGCTGGAAAAGCAGCTACGACAAAGTTTTTCATGCCACATTGCTTACGGTTCTTTTTTGTTTGGCTGCAAAACGTCAAAAACGTTCAAATAGGTGTGAAAGTTAGGATCTGCCACTTAACCTAACCCAACCCAAACCCCACTTGAGTCCAGTTGAACTCTGCGCTCCAAATATTGGGCGAAAATTGAAAATAACTTACGAGCAGCCAATATGGTTTTCCCTAATATCTTGTGCTTAAGTTGTCAGAGACTTACCTGAAAAGAGAAAATGGGAGAATGAATGAGAGAGAAGCTTTCAAAGATTAAGTTATCATAATTATAATTAAATGGTGAAATATGCTCGAAGTAGTAAAAAAATATATATTTGGCTTATATATTATAAAAAATTATTACAATTGTGAAAATCGGCTGATTTTCATAATAAACTTTATTTTAAGTTTGGGTATTTTTTTAAATTGAGTTTTTTTTATTTTGTTAAGATATTCTTTGCTTGTTGTACCCTTTCATATATCTAAAATATTGGATAACGATAAATGATAAAATTGATATTTATTCATGCCTCTCCTCCTATAATAAAATGTTGTTTTTTTTTCATAAATTCATATTGCAATATAATTATCAATTATATACGAAGAATAAATGAAATTGTATTGTTATTAATTCATACATCTTCTCTTAAAATAAAAAAGTTTTTTTTTTTTCATAAATTCCTATTGCAATATAATTATAAATTATATGAAAATTAATACATTTCTTTCATATTGATATAGTAAAATTTTGTATAGTTATTCATCAATTTTTATATATTTAACAATTCCTATTATATATATAATTTAAAATAATTTTTTACATAATTGGAATACAATTCTTTAGATAAATTTTGAATATTTCTTATACTTATTTATAACTTTATTTCATGCAAAACTGCTTTCTTTCAAAAATTCAACAATTCCTTATGGAATATTATTTTAAATAATTTAGAGCTCCCCACACAGTATTTATTATTATTAGCAAATGGAAGATAACTTTACCCCAGAGATAAGGAAAAACGGAAGGCTGCGGTTTTTCCTATCCACAGACCTACACCGAAGTGTAACTAAGGAGTAAATGAGTATAGGGTATCTAAAGTGTGCTTTAATGTGAATGAATGTTGTGTGTAACAAATAATACAAATAATGGTTAACCGCCGAATGGCCAACAGGGCCGCAATTAAAAAGGCCAACAGTGGAAAACAATGGAATTCAGTGCTTGAGCTTTGTGGCCTTCGGCCCATTGAGTCATTAATTTTGCTATTGCAGTGTCAGTTAGTTGGGTGAGAGACAGGCCAACAAGAAGGAGGAGGAGGAGGAGGAAGTGGTGGAAGGTGGGAGGAAAAGCCTGGTAGATTGTCCACATCCACATCGATTAGTGTCCGGGCCGCATTGTACGCTAGTGACAGCCTGACAGCCCTCTGTCCACCTCTATTATTTTCAACTTAACAATTGGCCACGACACGGCCACGCCCACAACTTAAACAGAAAGTGGGCGACACACACCAATCACCCACACACACACCCACACACACACACACACACAGCCACAAAGAGAGCATAAAAACTGCACAAATGCCGACCTACAAGTTGCTTCCTTCCGCTGCCAGTCGAGCAGTTGGACCCTCCCCACCCCCTCTCCTTGTGCTCTTCCTGTGGGTCTCCTTGCTGACCCTTTGTTTAGGGCCTGGTCGGTACACTTGCCCACGTAATATCTTTAATGTCTCGCCCTGGCGAACCGTGTGTCCAGCGGAAATGACAACGACAGTGGCAATTACATTGTTGCATGACACAAATAGTGTTGGCCACCACCAACAACAACAACAACAACAACAACAACAAAGACAAGCATAATAAAAAATAATATTTGCTGGCATTTTCCAACAGTTTGTCCCGAGTAAAAATGACTGAAGAAAAACCCAAGTAAAGTAAAAATGAAAAAAAAAAATATGGCACTACGTAGAGGTAAAAATTTAATTGATGTCAAGTCGTACAAACTGCGATAACATTCACATTGTTACGTTTATTTAATTGTTAGCAAATGAATACCTCTTACAGGGTATACATAGATTAAAATTCAATTCGAAATCAATAGAGCAGAAATTAATGATATATCCAATTTAGAGTTCAGTTGTTGCATAGTTAAATGCATAATTTGCAAGGTTAAGTAAGGTAAAAGTTAGACTAGATTGAAAATTATGGCAAGTAAGTCCAAAATCGTACTAAAATGCTTTTGACAACATCTATAAGGCTATTCAACTATAACTGTATATATGGGGATTATATAAAACGGAAAACTAATATTACATATATAAATTGAAAAGAAATTTTAAAGTTTTTTATATTACTTTTTGCAGAGTTCAGAACTAACTATTTAAGTAAGTTAACAGCTTTTCATTAGTTCGAAGATCTTATTTATTTGTTAAAAATATTCAATTTAAGATTCATAATTATATTTAATGAGTAGATATAAGAGACTTTTTCATGCTATAAACCTTTACACATAGATTATAAAAACAATACAAAAAATCTAGAAGAAAAGGTAAATTAAAAATATTCACTATAATTAATAATGAAAACACTCAATTTTTAAATATTATTATCTTTAAATTTTTAATACGGAATTATTCTATCTTCTTATATTATACAATTTGATAAATATATAAATATAAATATAATATATAAATAAATATATAATATATGGAATTATTGTATACATGTGACTAATAATTTTTACTAAAAATATTTCAACTGAGTAACTCGAAGATAATTTTTGTAGATCTGTAAATTGTACTTAATATAACGTTAACTTAACGTCAACTTTAATCACAGTTAACTTTAATCACAGCTTTTTGGTTAGTAAAAAGTAACTTCTGGCCAGTTAAAATGATTACCAAAGTTAATCATTTGTGAGCTTTACATTCAGCTTAAAAGTAAGAGTATTTCATGGACGCATGTTTGCTTTGCTAATTGCTAGAATTGTCGCCATTGTCACATCGTTTGTCGTTTGTTCTTACCACCACACACACACACACACACACGCATACACAAAGAGACACACTCACACAAACCTACGACGCGTTCTTAACAAATTGCTGCAAATTAGCGCCTTTATGCTCAGCCAGGCCGTGCTGTCTGTTGGCCATGGCCAAAGTAAGCATTTGCTGACCATTTGCTGACCTTTCGCTGGGTCTTGGACCACGTCTTTGTTGCGTGCTTAGGCCAATTATGTCACACAATGTGTATCGCAATTGTCTTTGCCGGAATTCGTTGCCAGCATATTTGAATTTAATTGGCATTTGCTCGACTTTGACTTCGCGTGCTAGCAAAAGTTCATAAATATTGTTTAAATGCTTAAATTCAACTTATGCCAAGTTATTGATCTTTGCCACTATATATTCTTATTAAAGATATTTTTAAATAAATTAAGTGCTCATCAGTTGACAACAACTTGAATTCGGGCTCGTATTCCCAATTATTTTAGTTGCCTTAACTAAAATCATTTTTGAATACCGTAAACTAAGCTTTTAATGAACAATAAGAAAATAAATAATTAAAAACGAGAATGTGCAAGTATTTTAAAAATTAGATAAATTACTTATAAATATATACATATATAAATATAAAATAATCAGAATTATTTATGGAGCTCATAACATAACACTTAAATAAAAACCAAGATTTATACATATAAAACAGATCTTTATATATATTAAATATGTATATGCATAAATTGAAAAATAGCAAATAAACAATTAGAAATAAATCCCTTAAAATATATAATTTACTTATAGATCCTCGATTATACATAAATATAAAACAATCAGAATTATTTATAGGGGTCATAATATTCTAATTACAATCAAGAATCATTAATATAAACAGACATTTTTTTATTTATAATATGTATATAAAAACTTAGACAAAACAATTTTTAATTTAACTTAATATACAATTAGAAAGGAATCCTTAAAAATTATATAATATACTTATATATATGTAAGACAATCAGAATTATTTATATAATATTCAAATTACAATCAAGATTCATTAACAGAAAACAGCCTTTTATATATATATATATATATATATATATATATACATATAGCCAAAAAAAAAATTATTTAATTAAATTAGAAATCGAAAAAAAGAAATGGGTCCAGATAAATAACATATATGACTAAAAGAATTTGAGTCCCAGTAAAATTGTGGCCTCAATAAATATTTAAGTACTTTTCTGAGCTATAATTAATCGAAAGCTGAAGCTAATTAAATCGCCATTAATTTCAACTGAAGCCAAGACTTAACAACTTTTTAGTGGCAATACAATAAATCAAAAGTTTTGGCAATAAGCACAACATAAACAAATTTACATATATACATACATATATATATGTAAATGTGTATGTAAAGTATAAATAAATAGTATAAATCAGTGCGATGTTGCCTTGTGGCAACAACGACAATTTATGCCACTTAAAGTTAACACCTCGCTGATTGCCCGACGAAGCGTTCCAAATCGTTTATTTGAATTATATTAATTTTGCCGTTTTTTGCGCCAGGCAACAACAAAAAAAAACAAAAAAAAAAACAAGAAAAACAGCAAAAAGAAAAAAAAACAACACAACAAAACACGAAGGACAAAAAAGTAAAGTACAAAATTTTTAGATGAATTTCATGCGCTTGTTTGCATTTTGTGATTTGTTGTTGTTGTTGTTGTAGTTGTTGTTGTTGTTGTTTTTCTTCAACTGGACAACAGGAGACGACAATTTTGTGTCGCTGGGTTGTCACGACAACAACGGCCAAATATATATATATAACAACAACAACAACAACAACAGCAGCTGGAAAATATAAAAATAAAATAAATAAAACTCGGCGCGTAATAATAAATGAGAAGTGGAAAAGTTTTGCCGCCAACGTGCTTATTGTCAAGCTTCTCGGCCTGGCCATAAAAAACAAACTTCAATAGCAGTAAGGCGACAAAAAATGGTAGACTACAACAACAACAACAACAACAATAGCAAACAGGCTAAAAGCACAACTGGCAAAAAAAAAAAGTTCGAGGCACTGACTTTATAGCTGCAATAATGCCTGTAAGGGATCGGACTTGGGAGTGGGATTGGGAGTGGGAGTGGGAGTTGGGGGCGGTGGGCGGTGGGTGTGGCAAGGTGCGCCACACGCCAAACACGAAAAAAGAAAAACAAAAATGAAGCAGAAAACAAAGCGAAGCCGCCGACTTGCAGCGGAACACACCAAGAGGGGGCAGGTGGCAGGTGGAGGCAGGTGGCAGCTGCGTTGCTTGGTTGGGGGCATGCCGCGGGTCGCCTAACGTGTTGAGGCACTTTGTTGAGCTAACGAAATGTAACAAAGTGCCGGGGCACAGTCTGGCCGGGTTGGCCAAGTCGGTTCCATTGTCCGGCAGAGTTGTCCCCCACCCGTATCCGTGCCCGTATCCGTATCCGTGTCCGTGTCCGTGTCGCTAACGGGCCTGGTTTGTTATGTGGCTTATGCCGGAAATTTGTATTTAGACGCCAGCATTTTTGTTGTTTTTTTGCTTTTGTTTTCATTTATGTTTTTTTACTTATTTTTTTTTTTTTTTTTGGCTTTTTTTGGCTTTTTTTTTTTGTTTTTGCGTGGGTTTTGTCGCCGCAACGTCTGCGCCGGAGGTCTGGGTCAGTTTTGTCAGAAGTCAACGTGAGATGGAAGTACGTTGGCATTCAACAAAAGGAATTAAATTAAAATTGCAAGAGAAAACCGTGCTTGGCATGCTAAAGTCTTCTTTCAAAGCTAAGCCTTCATGTACAACAGGTATTTAAGAGAACAACATTTGAAAGAGAAGTTTGCACTAAAAATACATTTTTTGTATCATAATTTCTTGTTGATAATTTAATATACTAAACTATAAAATATTTTTAAAATAATGTTCCATCTATTTAAAATATATATTTATTTTTATTATGCACTTTACAAAAGTTAAAAACATATTTTGTACTATAATTTCTTGTCCATAATTAAATATAATAAATTATAAAATATTTCAAAATAATTTTTTTTCTATCTATTTAATAAATTTGTTTGTTTATTATGACACTCAAAAAAAAAATTAAACAATTATTTTGTTTTATAACTTCTTTTTTAATTTTGAATATAAGTTATAAAATATTTTTTAAAAAATTGTATATTTTTCAAAAATACTTTTTTTAATATATGTATACTCAGAAAATGTTGAACACATATTTCGTACTATAATTTCATTAATTGTGCACATTAAATAAAATAAAAAAGTTTAAAATTGTCTTATATATACGTTTTTTTATCTATTTTAAAAAATATATTTTTTTAAGTGTAAGTAACACTAAAAGAAAGATTATACATGTACTTTGTTTTATAATTTTTTGAATACAAAGAATTATAGGATATTAAGAAATTCTTAATTATTTTAGATATACATTTTTTAATATTTGCAGACATTTGAAATCGATAGAAAATAATTTAGACAAATTTAAAATCAATATTTAACAATTATATGTTAAGTTCATATGTCGAATAACATTTCAACTATTATTAATTTAATATTTCATTAATTTAAGACTTTACAAATTAACTGCGAACTTTTACCTGTTAACACCAGCTATGTAGTATATAAATACTAACATATTCTAAAAGTTATAATGAAATACAAAATGTGTTTTGCGCCTTTCTATTACATTCACAATTAAGAAAGCTACAATAATTTAACCCTGCGAAAATTATAGATCTGCTTACCTGTCCGCTAAATGAAATATTTAAATTGACTGCTTGACCCCTGCCCCCTATCCCCCTACCATATTTTCCCCTACCCCCTCCGGCTTTCTCTGTCCAGTCATGTCAAGCGACCCGGCTGAAACGTCACATCGATGACAATTTAAAGTCGAGTCGGGAAGGGGAATCGGGAGCTAAATTACTATGCTTAACTCATAAAGGTTAGAAAATTTAATTACATGCAATGGGCCCAAAATGTGGGGGAAGGCAAAAACTTGAGCTATTCAAAGGACATTCGCAAGGCGGGGGTGGGCAGACAGGTGGGCGTTGCCCAGATACGACAGGGCCAAAAACAATTGTCGAGGCGTAGCTCGAATATTTAGACGGGGCTATAATCATTTCAAAGCGCAAAAACTCAACTTGGTGCCGTGTCCGGCGTTGTCCTGTCACCTCGACTTGTGCTCCCCCGTGGGCTTTATTATAATGCCCGTTGAGTTCCTTTGAGGTTAGCATATCCCCAACCCCCCAACCCCCCGACTGGAGAACAATTGGTGTCAACAATGTGCGGGCAGTTTGATGAACGCCTCGACTTTCACACGCTAATGAGTTTGTTTAAGTAATTTCAATTCATTTGTTAATTTTCAACTATTGTCCCTCTATTGACTCTATTAATGCGTGCCACCTTCTGTCACACTGTCATTCTGATATTCTGTCATTCTGTCATTCTGTCTATCTGTCATTCATTCAGTCAGCCCATTTATTTGCCCTTTGTGCCCTCGAAGCTCGCGTGCTCATAAATATCGCAGCATTTGACCATTTGTGTCCTTTTGTCATTGTCCCGGATGGGACTTCAGGTCATTAATATACTTCAGCTCTATTTATATAAGTGTGTGCACAACCACAGATCCAATTGTGGATAACATGTATATTAGCATACTTACTGTTATTATTGCTTGTTATTAATGAATAATCTAGGAATTTCATCAAATTGTTGCTTATTTATGTGACTCGAAATTATGAAAATCGCAAGAAGGGCGATGCGGAAGAAATTATTGACATGAGTGAGCGCCAAAAAGACAGAAAATTAATTAAATTAAAAATTTGTAGTAATGAAAATCACATTAAAAAAGGAAACAATTGAGATTATTAAAAAGTAATTGAAATAATGAAAGTAAATTAATGGGTAAGAATTTTCAGTTATGATATATATTCAAATACAAATAATTTGGATAATATGTATGACAAAAAGAGACAGTCAAATAAAGAGAGTAAAATATCGCTAGGAAAGCAATGAAAACCCATTAAAATATATGCAAAGCTTAATCAGAATAAATAAAACTCCTAATAATTCTGCTTTACACTATTATTGCTTGTTATTAATAAATAATATAGGAACTTAATCAATTTTTTGCTTATTTATGTGACTCGAAATTATGAAAATCGCAAAGAAGGGCGATGCGGAAGAAATTATTGACATGAGTGAGCGCCATAAAAACAGAAAATTAATCCGTAAAAATGTGTAGTAATAAAAATCACATTAAAAAAGGAAACAATTGAGATTATTAAAAAGTAATTGAAATAAAGAAAGTAAATTAATGGGTAAGAATTTTCAGTTATGATATATATTCAAATAGAAATAATTTAGATAATATGTATGACAAAAAGAAGCTATCAAATAAAGAGAGTAAAATATCGTTAAGAAGGCAATTAAAACCCATTAAAATATATGCAAAGTTTAATCAGAATACATAAAATTCCTAATAGATCTGTTTTACACTATTATTGCTTGTTATTAATAAATAACATAAGAACTTAATCAATTTTTTGCTTATTTATGTGACTCGAAATTATGAAAATCGCAAAGAAGGGCGATGTGGAAGAAATTATTGACATGAGTGAGCGCCATAAAGACAGAAAATTAATCCGTAAAAATTTGTAGTAATGAAAATCACATTAAAAAAGGAAACAATTGAGATTATTGAAAAGTAATTTAAATAAAGAAAGTAACTTAATGGGTAAGAATTTTCAGTTATGATAATCGCATAATAAGGTATTCAAATACAAATAATTTAGATAATATGTATGACAAAAAAAAATGTCAAATAAAGAGAGTAAAATATCGTTAAGAAGGCAATTAAAACCCATTAAAATATATGCAAAGTTTAATCAGAATAAATAAAACTCCTAATAGATCTGCTTTACACTATTATTGCTTGTTATTAATAAATAATATAAGAACTTAATCAATTTTTTGCTTATTTATGTGACTCGAAATTATGAAAATCGCAAAGAAGGGCGATGTGGACGAAATTATTGTACATGAAATGTTTAGTTATGAAAATCGCAAAGGAGGGCGATTGTTGAATTAAAATTGACAATGGGGAAAAGTTATTATTAATGACCGACAGACAAATAGATATAAAGGGAGAAGGGTATTAAAATACAAATAATTAAGATAGTATGTATGACAAAAAGAGGGAGTAAAATAATGAGATGAAATAATGGAGAGTAAAGCAATTAAAATATATGCAGTTTTTTTTTTCTAAAATAATTCCTAATAGATCTGCTTTGCACTATTTGTCAGTCAACGTTTCTCATTCACAATAGTTTCGCCTTTGAAATATTAATCAGATAAATTAGTTTGAGAATGAATTTCTTTATTAAATTTCAGTACTTGAAATCGTAGCATTTCAAATAAATTTTCCGGTTCTGTCCCTTTAAATTCTTCGTTTTAAACAGTGTCCAATGACCGTTTTGCAGCTCGATAAACTCGAGGTTCGCCAAGTCTATTATTAATTGAATTGCCTTAACAACGATAATACGATGTTATCGAGGATGCGCAAGGAACTGTGTTCCTCACTGTGGCGGAAGCAGCCGTACCGATTATTGAGCTCGATGAGCACCATGCTCCACAGAGGTCCCAACGATGGCAAGGAGCGCAGCGGAGAGCTACCCAGGCGGAAACAGCAGGTGACGTCTCTGAAAACCGAGAATTTCGATGTACTTGTTATTGGCGGCGGTGCCGTTGGCTGTGGCTGTGCCTTGGAGTCGGCATCCCGGGGCTTCAAGACGGCATTGATCGAGGCTGAGGATTTTGCGAGCGGCGCCAGCTGCAAGTCCAGCAAATTGATCGAAGGCAGCAACTCGTATCTGCATGCGGCGATCCAAGGTGCCGACTTGCAACAGATATTCATGCTGCAGCAGGTGCTCTCCGAACGTGCCACCATGCTGTCGATCGCACCGCATTTGAATCGCGTGCAACCGATGCTGATGCCCATCTACAGTCCACTGCGACTGCCGCTCTATTGGCTGGGCCTGAAGATGTACGACGCCATGGCTGGCATGTCCAATGTGCGTGGCTCCCATTTTCTGTCCAAGGAGGCAACGCTGAACGAGTTCCCGCTGCTGCGCAAGGATGGATTACTTGGCTCCCTGGTCTACTACGATGTGCAGCTGGATGATGCACGCATGTGCCTGGCCTTGGCCATGACAGCTGCCAAACAGGGCGCCACTGTGGCCAACTACATTCGTTTGCTGGAGCTGATGCCGCTGGATAACAAGGACGAGTGCCGATCTGTGCGCGTACAGGACACCATCAAGGATGTCACCTTCACGATTAGCAGCAAGGTCATCATCAATGCAACCGGCGCCGATACGGACTTGATCAGGCAGCTGGATGATCGCGAGGTCTGCCGCATTGCAGTACCAAAAATGGGCACCCATATTTCACTGCCCAGCTATTATGGCTCCCAGAATTGCGGTCTACTCTTTCCCAGCCACGAGAGCTCCGATCAGGCATTGATTATGATGCCATTCGAGAACCGATTGCTGGTGGGCAGCCAGGATGTGAAGCACTGCGATTTGTATGGACAGCCGCCGGAGCCCACAGTCGAGGTTGTCGACTCCCTGCTGACGCAGACCCGTCAAGTTCTAGAGGATTGTGTCCAGTTGCGTCCGGGTCATGTCCTCAGCGCCTGGAGCGGGGTGAAGCCTTCAATCATGTGCCCCTCCGCGGACAGCACCGACGACAAGGAGCCCAACGAGGTGCCCAACTTTCTGCTGGAAGTCAGCGGCAATCAGATGATAACCCTGGCCGGCGGTCGCTGGAGCACATATCGAGTGATGGCTGTCGATGCGATCAACACGGCCATCGAGACGTGCCAACTGGAACCGCATTCGGATGTGAGCATCACCAGGAATCTGCTGCTGGATGGCGCCGATGACTTCTGCTGCATGCTGCCCCTCGATCTGGTCCAGGCCTACGATCTGCCAATGGATGTGGCTCAGCATCTGGCCGAATCCTATGGCAGCAATGCCTGCCAGCTGCTGACGCGCTGCTCGCGCTACGGCCGAAAGCGGCTGCATCCAAAATTCCCCTACATCTATGCCGAGGTGGTCTATGCCTGCCATCGGGAGTACGCCTGCCATCTGGTGGATGTGATTGCACGCCGGCTGCGTATCGCGTTTGTCGACGCGAAGGCTGCTGCCGATATGCTGCCCGTCGTGCTGGACATTATGTCGCAGGAGTTCGCCTGGAAGCCCGAGCAGGAGGCGCACGAGCTGAAGATGGCGCAGGATTTCCTCAGTAAGCAAATGGGCCTCGGCTGCATTGTCCGAACCAAAGAGGCGCACCGGCCGGAGTGTCCCGTGTGCTCGATGGACGAGGAAAGCAGTCAGGACTGCGGTATCAAAAAGCCCGTGCTGTCCGTTCAGCGATCAAAGAAGTACAGGGTATCACGTTTTAGATCGAAAGGCAAAGACAGTTGTGAAGCAATTGAGTGTCGGGGAATTTCCGAGTCGCCCAACGGCGAAGATAAGCTAATGCGGATTCAAGCCTGCTCCACAAAGACCGCTTCTAAGGCCGAATCAGCCGAAACAATAGCCACAAATAATACGGCTAACAAAGGTGTCTGCAAGTCCGTCGCATCGATGAATTGTGCATCCACAGTCAGTGATTCATCTGATCTGGATGATTCAGTTAGGGATGCAGCTCAGGTTATCGACTCGGTTGCAACTCAAAAACGAAATGAAGAAAAGGTTCTCCCATCGCCAAAAAGCGCGGATGCAGTTGCCAAGTCAGAGAAAGTAAAGTCGTGCACCTTCAGTCCTTATGTCATAGGCCTAACCGAGCCGATAGATGCTGCGAATAGCTCAGCTACGATATCTGCGACTAGAATCGTACCCGAGCGGCAAAAATTCGCTAGCGATATCGGAAAGGATCCAACGGCCACAAAGGAAATATCGCTGGACGTCTTTGAGCTTCAACTGCCGCAGTCCGACGAATTAAAAGGTTCGGCAAATACGTCAGCTGCAAGTGGCGAAAATGCCGTCACGCCAGTCAAACAAAGGCGAATTATTTCATCTCAACTGAAGGAAGAAATCATGTTGTCTGCCCTTAAAAACAGTGCCAACATATCTGAACTGCTCAAACCGACTGCCAGCAAGAGCCATAAAAAGGACGATTGCAGCAATGATTCAGAGGATAGCAAAAGGCCAACCAAGAGCAAGAGAGAGAGAAATAGTGTGGAGGTCTGTAAACAACAGAACGGCGTCTGCAATGATCGAAAAGAATCCGGCACCTCCATTTTAACAGTTGGCGGCGAAGCGTCCTCGAAAGGTAGCCGACGAATCAACCGCCAGGCGCCAATCCTTCGCATCGATGATGAGAGCGCGTACAACCTGAGTTATAGCGGTCAGAAAGACTCTCGATCGTGTCTCTCAGCGATTGGTACGGTTGTTAAAGCAAACAGTCGATGTAGTAGACAAGCGAAAGTCGCCGAAAAAAGTGACGGCTCCGAACTACCAAAGCCAACTGCAACCGAGTCAAAACCGAGCAAAATCCCAAAAGTTGACTCCACTACATCAATAAGGAGCAGCGGTACGACTTCCGAGAAAAGTGTACAGAAGTCTGTACCATCGCCATCGAGTTGGAGACCCGTAAGTTACAAAAGCAAGATAAGCACCGGCTCCAAAATTTCAGTAAGTGGCAGCAATAGAGCTGCAGAATTCAGATGTCAATCAAAGAGTAAGACGGCAAGCTTCCGGAACAGTGTTGACAACGGTGTACAGAACAGATTGGCGTTACGTGTCTCGAGTTATATTGATAAGAAAGACAGATATTCCAGTGGTACGGGCCCAGAAAGTACGAGTCGAACTAACGGCTTGTCAACAGCCGTACGCTCAGCCACGGCATCTGGCGGTAAATCATCCAATATTTCGATGGCAGACAGGGGTACGGCTCCAGAAAGTACCGTTCAAGCAAGCAGCAAAATAACAACTCCTGAACAAAGTGGCGACAACTCAAGCTGTAGCGAAAAAAAAGTGGCCGGATCCATTATATCACCGACGGGTACCGGAATTGTGGTGGAAGGTAAATCAGAGGCACCTGCAATGGAGGCGGTAGCCAAATGCAATGCTTTGAAGATCGAACAGCCCATCGAAGCGGCCAACAAGACGTTCATGAGAATAAAGACTGTGAATGAGAACAACGCGGAAAATACTGACGATACGGACCCAGAATGTAAGAATCCGGCTTTGGATACGGCGACAATTCTTAGGAATGCGGCCGCCGGCCTGCGACGAATCAAGGAAACACTTCGCAAATCGGCATCCAGTAATAGATCAGCAATCGCCACAAAGTGCGTTAAGTCCATGGAACCAGAAGGTAGTTCAGCAGCTTCGCGTAGAGAAGATGGAGACAAAGTCTCGGTTATTAATAACAAAAAGGAACCGAACGGTTCGGACACGAAAAATTAGAGTTGCGATTCGCCCCTCTTTGAAAGGTAATAGACTTGAAAAATAAATGTGATTTCTTTTTTTTTTTTTTGGAATTGAAGCAACAAAAATTGAAGCTGTAAAACTGCGTATTATTTTTAAAATATGGATATTTATTGCACTCGTACACATACACATTTACACTTACCTCATTTGGTGTTCGGTGAGTGTGTGTGCATGTGTGTGTAGTGCGTTAATATAAAGAGTTGAACGTATGCGAGCAATCCAAATAAAACTTAATAAAATGCAATAATAATATACAATAATAGAATGATCGGATATATCATTTTCCCTCTCTTATCAATATACCAACAATAAATCCATAGATACTGGCGTTTGCAAGAAATTTGATATTTATGATTTGATTCTGTAATTTTCTGTTTTGTTTGTTTGCAACAAAAAAAAAATAATAATAATAATAAATAAAAAAAGGAAATCCAATATCTTATCTTTGCTTACTTTTGATCATAGAAAAAATATAAATGTGGAGACGAATCGAAGAGAAAATAAGATGAAAACATTTGATTATATTTTCATATATTTTGTACCCTAAATCAAAAGTTTTTCTCGAAGGATTTTTAATATTAAAGATATAAAATATTTAAAAACAGTTTGTTTTGGTGTTTCTTAAAAATTATATAATGATGAGAAAAGGGAATTAATTTAAAATGTTTTTCTTCCGCCTTGAAAAGGAAAACAGACAAAAACATCCATAAAAAACTCATTTGTGTGGCTAACGAGCATCCATTAGTCAAAATGGGAGGCACATTAAAACGCACAAGACATGCTTATATAAGGAAAGATGGCGCCCAATCAGCCAATAAATAAAGCAATATATGAACGATAAGCGTATAGAAAGAAATGTCTACCCATAACAATAATTCAAAATGGAACAAAATACAAGTGCTTCCTTATAGCACATCGCATCCAATACAAATACTAGACAAGCGAGTTTTTTTTTTTTTGCTAATTTATTAAAAACAAACGACGAGAGCAGTGGAAAATTGCACAAGTAACGGTACAAGCCAAAGAAAAATCGATGGCAGCAACTTTAATGGAAAATTGTATTGAAATGGTTTCGCTTGAAAATCGAAACCAAAAATACGAACGTCACATAAATTGTTGTCCTTATTTTGCAGCCAGCGGCATAAATTGCCAATTAAATTACCAGACAACATCTGAACAAAAGAAACATATATATACATATATCATCTAATTGCATATTTGTCAATGAATTGAGTATTAAAAGGCATTCACTTCTTATTTATTTAACCAGAAGTGAATCAGTTTAAAGAGGTACAAATAAATTTAATAGCAAAAAAATATGTAAACAAGATATAGAAAAAATAATAAACTTGGATTTCAGCTTAAGTAAAGTTTTCTATTTAATCAATTTAAAGTGGTACAAATAAATTTAATAGCAAAAAAATATGTAAATAAGATACAGAAAAAATTATAAACTTGGCTTTCAGCTTAAGTAAAGTTGTTTATTTATTGAATTGAATCAATTTTAAAGAGGTACAAATAAATGTAATAGCAAAAAAATATGTAAATAAGAAATAGAAAAAATAATAAACTTGGCTATTAGCGTAAGTAAAGTTTTCTATTTAATCAATTTAAAGAGGTACAAATAAATTTAATATCAAAAAAATATATAAATAAGAAATAGAAAAAATAATAAACTTAAAGCTTTTAGCTTAAGTAAAGTTTTCTATTTATTTAAACCTAGAGGGAACCGCATTGCAGAATTCTTGATTTTTGGTATCAGGTTTATCTCGTTGTATTAAATTTAATCACAGTCTCTATTTCAAAGGCTTTGTGACAGGCAGACTGTTCGAACAATGTGCGGTGTGTTCGACTTCAACATACCCTAAACGATCGATGTTGACAACACTGGAAAGATAAACAATAGTAAAATCTATCGATGGTTGACAGTAAATATTCTGATTTTGCTATATGCAAATATAAAAAATGTTAAGTCAATAACATTTCTTACACAATTTCAGTTTTATTTAAATCAACATAATTTTCTATATATGTATATCTGTATACTTAAATAAATGATATTGTAAAACCAATTGACAAATTTTTCTATCGCTTAGGGTATCTTAAAGCCGACTATTTCTAACAAGCAGACTTTTAAGCGGTAGCAATTCATAACATTATCATCTGAAATTGATAAGTTTTGGCTTTTGACCCACGAACAATTAATAAATATACAACAAATTAGCATCGCTGTCAAAGTTGAGCTGTTAAACTAATTGCTTGATAATTTGTCTGGCTGCTGACGTCAATCGACGTTTTAAATATTGATAAGAATTTACAAAGTACGAAAAGCAAAATACGAAACTTCTTTACTGAGATGTTGCAAAGATTTTCTTATCACGAAATAAATTCATTCATTCATTCCTTATTTTTGATATTTGACTTATTTATAATTAATTAAATGTAATCATTAAGCAATAAAAATTAGATTAGTTGAAGTTTCGTTATGCACATAATAAATAATTCATAAATTAAGACTACAGTATGTAAAAGGCGTGAATACTTTTTTCTATTATTCAACACTGCTTGCTAAGAGATTGATAATTATAAATTATTAATAATAATGAGAGAGAGAGACATACCTAAATCCTATTGCTTGTTAATCTATACAATAATATATTAGTGATCTATTTAATATATTAATGTTCAACTTAGAAGAGAATTCTTGAAATTGATTGTAAGATAAATTATTTATATTTAATTAAAATAAGGCCAAGCTTATAATATGTGGCATATACTTAACAAGTTAATTTTTATGTATCTAAATGTCCTAATTTTTATTTATTTATTAATATTTTTTATCTAACTAACATTCCATTTATTTTTAAGACTAATTTTTGTTATCTGTACATCTAATAATCTTTATGTCCATTTATTTATTTAAAATCTTACATGCCATTTATTTTTAAGCCCAATTTTTGTTGTCTATTATCTAACTTTCTATATGTCCATTAATTTATTTAAAATCTAACACTCCATTTATTTTTAAGCCCAATTTTGTACATCGGTTCATCTAACTTGGTAATTAACTATCTATATGCCTATCTAATTAACTATTTATCTAACTAATAAATTTTATCGCTGCCAGAAATTGCAGATCCTCGCCATAGTAAATTATGCTTTGCAATTACCATCCTAACTTTAGTGTTAAAATGAGAAATGAGTTTAAATTACAAGCATCTAAAAATAAATTGCATTCATTTCAAATATCACTTTGGCACGCATTCAATTCTGCAACAATTTTTCACCTGCATTCAAGGCAGAAGAGTACTTCACCAAAAAAAAAAAAAAAAAAAAAAAAATAGAGTCCATAAACAAAGCTATTAAGTTGGTTTAATGCGAAACACTTTCGCTTTTGCCACTCAGCTGGCTCCAGCGAACGGTTTCTCTATCGGCTTTGGTATTTTTATGCTGATTAGCCAAGTTAACAATTTGCGGCACGCGAAACTATTTCAAGAATTTCGAGAGGCAAGAACTTGTGGCATAAATCGCCGCACCGGCCAAAACCGACAACGTAGTCTGTGCGCCAGTGTTGCCAAACGCCCAAAGTCAGTGAAAAATTTTAATAAGCCAAGTCCGAAGTCCCGAGGAAGTATTCGCAATAGAGGAAAATGAGAAAAATGCATGCGGCGCACACGCGACTTGGTAATATTAAGAAAATACCAGCCATTAAAACCGCGCATACACACACACACACACACACACACACACACACACACACACACACACATTCAGCCTGTATGCAGCGCTTGTTATAATGCAGTCAAGGACATTTAGGAGAGGCAGCAAAAATGCTTTAAATTGCGACGTGTATGCAAAAAATATAATAAAAAAAATATATATATAGTATATATATAAAAAAAACAGAAGCACAGAAAAAAAATGCCATGACGGAAATATCGCAAAAAGAAATGCGAGTAAAAAATATAAATGTCAAACGGAAATGACGAGAAAATAGTATGCAATAAAATATGCTTTACTATAGAAGTAGACGGCTGTATGTGTGTGTGCGTGTGTGCGTGTGTGTGTGTGTGTGGGCAGGAACTCACATTTATATGTGGTTTAAATTGAGTTTCATTTTTTGTTCTATTTTGCTTATTTGTTTATCTATGTTTCCCTTTATGCTGTGCATCTGCGTTGGCAAATGTAAAACTTGTGTTTGCCTCAAACGAAAAAAAAACAAATGCTTAAAAAGGAAAACTCATAAAAAAGTTTAGAAAATTCTCTTTGTGTATTTTGTTTTTTTTTTTGTGTTTTACAGTACAGCTATATTTTTTAAAATGTCCAAAATTATTTGAATTTCTTAATTTTTTTTTTTTTTTTTATTTTACTTACTAATTTGCAATAAACTATAAATTTATTGTTTTCTTTTTTATTTTTATTTTATTATTTATTTTTTATTTATTTTACATTAATTTAACATTTATTTAAAGCAAAACCTGAATAAAAACTTATTTTCAAACATAATTCTATTTTTTTGCTGCTTTTAGAAGTAGTAAAAGAAAACTTTGGTAGAAGAAAACGTTATTCACACTTGGCCACACTTGGAAATAATATTTTTTGCGCTATGCCATGCATAATATCATAATATATCTTTCAACTAAAAAGTCCTGCGACTCAAGGACTCTTGGCACTCAAATGTAGAGAAAGAACGAACATTGGGCCAAAACGATAAGTGACAAACATGTAAGGCAAACAAATGTATATTTTATACATACGAGGGAAGTGTATGGGGCTGCCCCCACCCACTCCATACTCTGAGTGCCTGGAAGAAAAAGAAAAAAATATATATATCAAAGAAAAAAAAACGAGATGCACATCTGTCAGATAAGTGCGGAGAGCAGTTTTCTGCCCCGCAGGTGACAAGTTAAACGTCTTGTAAGCATTTGCATTTCAGGTTTTGCAAAAAGCAGCAGAAAAAAAGAGAGAAAAGAGAGAAAGGAGAGAGAGGAGAGAAACGAACGAAATGTAAAGATAATATAGAGAATGTATATGGATACTCCGGCTCCCTTGTATGATAAAAACAAATTTGCTAAAAATAAATAAATAAATAGCTAAAGAAAAATAATACAACAACAACAAGAAAAATAAAAATAAAGACAAGAAGGAGGACCACAGCAAAAGGCACATCCTTTATCTGCAGTTCATTTTGAAGACATCAAAAGGGTTGTTGTTGTTGTTGTTGTTGTTATTGTTGTTGGCCATGGCTTAAAGCATATTTGATTATGTCATGAAATATGCTGAAGGATCTAGACGCCTTGTTTGCCAACCAAAAGATAAATTTAACAAATATGCAAATATAAAACAAGACTCATACACAAAAAAAAAAAAATAATAAAAAAATGAAAAACTCTTTCAAGCCCAAAAGCCAAATGGAAAATTATGATGTTAAATTTTGTAATATGCACAATTTAAGACCAGATCCTGTTTAACATATTCAATGTGGACAAAAGCCAATTGAAATAGAGACAGCGAGACAGAGAGAGAGAGAGAGAGAGAGAGAGAGAGAGAGAGAGAGAGAAAGAGCGACTGCAACAAATTTAAATTACTGATTGCTTCTAAAAGATAAAGTAAATGTTTTTATTTGCATGTGGATGCAAATATTTTGCAACATATTTTCATATTTATTGTACAAATTGCTCTGCAGAGTCGAATAGAAATTAGAAGAGAATAACGAAGTGCGTTTTGATTGCAATTGCTACTGACAACAAGTTATAATGCTCAATCAATAGATACCCTATAGCAAACAAAATATTTGCACTTGTTTAAAATAAAGCTTTTCATACTTTCTACTGTTTGGTTTCTACAAATTTGTATTAACGTTTTACATATGCTTAAATGAAAAGGTAAAATTTATAAATTTTATTAAAAAGCAAATTTTTGGCAATTTTTTGCAGCTGAAATGAAGATTTTCATACTTTCTACTGTTTGGTTTTGGTTTCTACAAATTTGTATTAACTTTTTTAATGTCTTTGGCTTATAAATTTATTAATTATATATAAATTAATTAATTAAATCAGTTTTTTTTTTAAATTTCGAGTTGGTCGCTGCATGTAGAATCTATATAAATAGACAGCTTAATATCTCTTATCTAACAGTAAGAAATGGGCACAAATATTCATCCTATTAATTAAATAAAATACCGAAAAGAATATAAACAAAATTGAAGCACCAGCAGTTTAAACTGAGCTCAAAAATGTATATTATATTATTTTTAAGAATATATATTATTACAAGATATATCTATTATAATTATATATAAATATATTCAATATTGCTGTCAAAATTAAATGGATTTAGAATCTATATATATTTCCCTTATATGTAAGAAATATTAGGTAAAAAGTGGCGAAAATATACAAAATAATTCTATATCTATCTATATAAATTAATATTCCTTTAATAGCAAGTCTAACAGTAAGAAAGTGGCACAAATATTCAAAACAAATTAATTCAATAAAATACAGAAAAGAATTTAAACAAAATAGAAGCACAAGCAGCTTAAACTAAACTCAAAAAATTCATATAATAATATTTTTCAGAACGTGAACTTATTTATTATTGAGATTTTGATGTGAACGCCACTTAAATTACAATATATGTATATTTATAATAATTATATATAAATATATTTAATATTGCTGCCATAATTAAAAGAATATAAAATCTATAAAACATCGTAATATCCCTTATAAAGCAAGTCTAAAAGTAAGAAAGTGGCACAAATAATAAACAAAAATTAATTAAATAAAATACAGAATAGAAATTAAACTTCAAAAATTTATACAATATTGTTTTCAGGAGCCTTGGCTTATTTATTATTGAGCTATTGATTGGAACTGCACTTAAATTACAACATATATTTATAAATATTTACAAATATATTCAATATTGCTGTCATAATTAAAAGCATTCCTAATACTTGAATAATGCCCTCCCATCCACACACACACACACACACACACACACACCAACCAGAGCTTTGAGTAAGTGAATCATTGTGAAGCCCATTAAAAGAAGCTCATTAAATTATCAAAGTACTTACCCTTTGAAGGTATCTCGGCCCGAGTGGGCGTGGCGGACATCATTAGGAGCATGTTGATAATGAGGACGACGCCGGCCAAGCGCCCATTGCGTTGGGGGCGTGGCCGTTCAAGTCGCATTGCAACGAGTCCAAACATTTTTCGATAAATCTCTGAAATGGGCAAAAGGCGAAATTGTACACGAAATAGCCAAAAACACTTGTTTAGGTGTAAGGGTTAGGTGTTGGGGTTGGCAGTAGGGATGGGGTTGGGGGGGCAGCACATACGATGAGGCCGCATTTCGTCTCTTCGCCACGTTGCCAGCCAGCAAACATTTTCACCTTTAATCACTTAAATGGCGCGTAATCAACAACAACAACAGCAACAACAACAGCAACAACAGCAACAATGGCGACAACAACAACGCTGCAATCAACACCAGCGGCATCGAAATTGTGCGTCATGATGTCGGCGAGGCTGATGACGTGCGGGTTTGCCAGCACTTAACGGTAAATGTGGAAATGGAGGCGTCTTCCCCCGCCTCGACAATCGACCGGATCCGGATGCGAGCGAAAGTCAAAAATTTGATATGCTCTTCAACCAGTTGGGGTATTCTAATTAAGGCGCAAGCCGTGTGCCACAGTCCGGCAAATACCGTTAGGCACTTGAGTGGCACTTGAAATATTTGCAATGCTATCGAAAGACGAGCCGTTATTGTCGAGCAATTTTCAAATAATTTTAAATAAAATTACTTTAAGAATAAATCACTTTAAAATGTGAATAAAAATTAAATGGAAGTCATTTATAAATTATCGATTTTTTTCATATAATTTTAAACAATTTATAATAAAGTAAATTACATTAAAATGTAAATAATTAATGGACATTATTTACAAATTTTCGAACAATTATTAACTAATTTTAAACAGTTTTTTATTAAATAAATTACTTTGAAATGTAAATGAAAATTAAATGGAAGTTAAGTTTATTATTTTTTAAGCAATTTTCAATTATTTTTTAATAGCTTATAATAAAATAAATTACTTTGAAATGTAAATAAATATTAAATTGAAAATATTTATAAATTTTTGAACAATTTTTAAATATTTATATATTAATATTCAACAGTTTATAATAAAAAAAAAAAAAAACTTTGATATATGAATAAAAAATAAATGGAAAATATTCATAAAAATTATATTAATAATAATGATGATAATAGTAATGGTTATAATAATAAGCAGAAAAAAATTATTAATAATAACAATAATAATAAAAAGCAGACAAATTATATTAATAATAACAATTATAATAAGAAGCAGAAAAATAATATATATAGTAATAAAAATAATAATATTTATAAAAAGGTTAATAATAATAATAATAATAATAATATTGATAATAATAAATATGATAAAATAATAATAAAATACATAAATAAAAAAAATACATAAACATACATGCATGATATAAAGAGATATATTTCCTTTTCCTTAATATCCAATATTTATTTCAAACTTTATATCTATATCATTTAATTGAAGAATCTTTTATATTGCTTAAAGTTTTCAAATCTTTTTGGATTAGACTAGTGTATTCTACAGCTTCTGAATATTAATTGTATTCATTTTAATCAATTCAACATTCAAACTTCATTTTTTCAGTACTTTTTACACATTATTTTTACCACTATTTATAAACCTAACAAATTCGAACTCTTTCTTTAACAAAGAATGAAGACTTACATTCTCTCTAAAGACAATAGAAAACTTTCTCGTGATTATCAGAAATCTGTTCAATTAATTATCAGATATATATAGAACAATATCTATTGCTAGGGTATTCACAATTCGATACAAAGTTCCTGCTGTTTTTTCTCCTTGTTGCTGTTGTTGTTGGCACATAGTTTGACTGTAGCTTTTTGACTCTGCCAACGTCTGTTTGTTTGTTTGTTTTTGTACAGGAAATGGGGTCTGAGTGGTGGGGAGGGGAAATACCGTTAGGCTGTCGTCGAGTTGGCCAAGTTGATTTTGAGGCGTTGTTTTGACGCGTTTGCCAAGGGTTTGGGGGTTAACTTTATTGTTGCTGTTGCTGTTGTTGTTGTTGTTGTTGTTGTTGCCGTCTAGATTAAGTTGAGACAATTAAATGAAATATGCTTAGACAGCATTTAGACAGTAATTTGATTTTCTGCTTTGGCTTTGATTGTTCCAGCTTTACTTTTCGCTTGGGGCTGTGATTTAAAGTCTTAGGAAAAGTGAAATTTCGAAAGCCTTATTTATTATTCTTATTATTTATGTAAAATTATATTGAGGAATAAAGTGAGCCAAATTAAGGGAAATCAATAAAAATTCAGGATATATACTCAAAATAATTATTTTTTAAATTTCGTGTATTTTATATTTCTTGAATGCTTAATTAATAATTAATTTACAAATATTTATAGAATTATGAATTTTTTTATTTTTAATACCATGCAAATAAATAAATAAAAACAATTTGCTTTAAAAAAAAAAAACAATATTTATTTCCAACTTTTATAAAAATAATTAATATAAAAATTTGGTAAAAAAAAAAACTAATTAAACGTAAATTATTTTCTTTCTTATAATAATCATTATTATCTTGCATTGTGTTTCTTTTTTTTTTGATTAGTAATTAATTAACAGATATAAATTTTAAATATTTTTGTATTATAAAAACAAAATGTTAAGTCGATTTATTAATTTTATTTTATTTTGAATTAATCATTTTATGATTTCTTTTAATTTTCAATTGCATATAAAATATTTATAAATAAAACATATTTATAAATAAACAATTTGCTTTAAAAATATATATAATTTTATTAATATATTTCAAACTTTTATATAAATAACAAAATATTAATTTGGTAAAAAAAATCATTAAACGTAAATTATTTTGCTTCTTATAATAATCATTATTTTCTTACATAGTGTTTGTTTTTTATTTCTAATATTATAAGTAATTAATTAACAAATATTAATTTATATATTATAAAAACAAAATGTCAAGTCGATTTATTACTTTTATTTAATTTTTTATTTATTTTATGATTTCTCTTAATTTTAAATTACATATAAGATATATACAAAAATATAAATAAAACATATAAATAAATAACATTTGCTTTAAAAAAAAACACAATATTTTATTAATTTATAACGAACTTTAATCAAATTATTTAAAACATGAATTTGTTAAAAATAAAATCATCACACGTAAATTATTTTGCTCCTAATAATTGTCATTATTTTCTTTGCAGTCTTTTAAGCTATAGATCCAGAGTTTTGGCCATAATCCAAAAACATTTTGAGCCAAAAAGTAAAACTTTTAATTGATTGTAGTTGCACAAACGGTAAAAAAAAATGGCCCACAGATAAATTTCAGTCGGCTTCAATTTGCAATGTCAAAACTGTTTGTTTGTTTGTTTGTTGTTTTATTTGTTTGTTCGTTCGAATTAAGTTTGACAAATGAAATGATTACACAAAGTAAACACCAAACACGTTGAACAAACCACCTGTCAGCCAGCTGGCAGCTCAAGAGAAAATCAAAAACAACAACAACAACAAACAGAAAGAGAAATATATAAAATGGAAAATGGCAGAACGTAAGCTAAACAAAAGAAGGAAACGGCCAGCGGGCAAGGGAAGCAAATGCGACAGCTGCGAAATATGGCAACGTTTTACAAGCGGAAAGCCAAAGGAATATTATAAGCAACAATAACAAAAACAATAACAATAACACAGCAGCCAAAAACCGCATCGCATCGCACCCCAAAATGCATGCCTGCAAAATGGCAGTGGCAACACTTCCGCTTCCGGCGCTCCAAGCGCTGCAGGCTGGTTGTTGTTATTGTTGTTGTTGTTGTTGTTGCACGTTGAGCAAAAGTGTAGTCAAAGCGTGCAAAGGACAAGGGACGCAGGACGAAGGACGACGAGCTGAAGGCGTAACACAACAAAGCTTGTTACTGTGGCTCCCCATAGCGTCGACAAACAACAAAAAAACAAAAAAAAAACAACAACAACAATTGTGACAGTAACAAATTTTGGCAAGTTATTGTTGTTCAATGATAGACTTAAACATATCCTATACACTATACTCAGTTTTGTAACTTATGTTAACCTTTTCTTGACTTAAATTTAAATTTTAGCTTGTCATTGTTCTGGTTTTATGATGGACTTAGACATATCCTATTTACCACACTCAGTCTTGTTACTTCTGTGTTGATTTTTATAAATATTTTATAAAATCTTTTCCCACTTTCCCACTTTATCTAAAAATTTTTTATAATTATATATTTATATATAGTCAACAATTCCACTGACATTATTTTTTTAAATCTAACCTAATTTTTTGGAATGTTTTGCTTATAAAAAATAGAATTCATATGAAATCCAAGCAAAAACTATATTGTGGTTCTTTTCATTTATAATTATTATTGACATTTTTGGGATAACTTTTTTTGTCAAGTCACAAGCTTTCATTAAAATTTTATCTTCAACCCAGAAATAATATTTAGGGTCCTTAATTCATTTTTATATCGGCATTCTGATTTTTTTTAAGTTCTTTTTTTTTAATATTTTTAAAAGTATTTCTTACCATTTCATACAAATTTTTAAAAATTTAAAGTCCCAAAATCTATTATTTCTGAATTTTTTTTTATATATATTATATATAACAGTCATAAATCGGCAACCAAAGTCTTTTGAATTTATTTATCTGCTTTCAGAGATATCTGCATTAATTTTTTTCTACCTAAATATTAATTCAAGCATAATTTTCTTTACTTAAATTGAACGAAAATAAGATCATAATATTTTTGTATTGAAAATTTGGCATTATTCAAAGTCAAAAGGAAAGGAATTTATGTATCAAAATGTATGAGCAAGATAAAGCTAACCTCTTAATTTGTGTGCAGGGTATTAAAACAAAAGCAGGAGCTGGCTTGGAGAAGAGGTCCTGGGACATAAAAAATGGCGACGAAACGTACAAAAATTTTAAACGCTTTTAATATTAAAGCTTGAGAATGGGAACAGACGGCGAAGGAGGCACAAGGTTCAGCGCCAGAGGTGAAACAACCATCAAAATGCAACACGGCAGAAGCAACAACAACAACAATAACAACAAGAACAACAACAAGAACAACAAGAACAACAACAATAACAACCATCACAACAACAGCCACAGCAATGAAAACAAAAACAATCTGCGGTGGCATGCAAAAAGCAGCGACTGCATCAAAATACCAGGAAAAAAAATATTATCCAAAAGCAAGCAGAGAGCAAAACTAAGCCATAAAGTGGAAGATTTGATACCCTAAGAACTGGTCTTAAATAATATTTAATATATTTCGAAAAATATGAATTATTCTCTCACTCAAAACAATGTTTTAATTTTAGTTGCACTCGAATAAAATTTCTCTCAGTGTAGCTTAGATAGCTGTAGATAATACGTTATTTTATATAGAAGTCAGACGATTCAAGTTTAGATAGAACAATATAAAAAAAGATAAAAAAGTGGAAAAAAAAACCACAAAAAAGCGTAAATAATAATAAATAAATTTGCCTACAAGCATTTATTGGTCTTAAGTAATATTTAATATATTTCTTAAAATACGAATTTTTTTCTCATTTGCACTTTAATTAATCTTAATTTGCACTCCAATAAAGTTTCTCTCAGTGTTATAGAAAAAGCTCGATTTAGGATATATTAATTATTTAAGTTATGATAATTAGTTATTTTATATAGAAGTCAGACCATTCAAGGTAAGGGTTAGAAACAAAAAATAGAAAATAATAAATAAAAAAAATATTAAGCAATAATAAATAAATTTCTCTTTTTAGTTATAAATTTCTCTTTTTAACTATAAAGCCTTCATATGCAATGCTTTAAAGAGAGATAGAAACGTGCTTTGTATAACATATATAATAAATAACTAATAATATATTATTTAAAAAAATATTATATTTTAATTAACTAGATTCTTTTTTACAATAAATTTAAGAACAAAAAAATTAATTAAAATTGAATTTCACAGTAAAATATTTGACTTGCAAAAATAAAGTTATTGTAATTCAATTTGCAAGCGATCGGTAAAATATTTTCTTTATAAGCTTTTGAATTTTCCTGAAGTAGCAAATTTTTTACAATTGTAAAGATCGTATAACCTTATAATACAGCAATTATTTTATTTCTTGACACACTACTTGGCAAAGTTTGCAAGCCTTTTGGCCAAGAGTAGCGCAACTAAACAATAACAAAATCCTGAGGCAAAGCCAAAGCCGGAATGCAGTGCAAATTCCACAGGACGAGGCTCCTTGCAGCTCGTGGCGCGCCGTTGGGACTTGGATTCACGGCGAGACTTTCGAATCCTTGTTGGCCAGCTCTGCTTCTTCTTCTTCTTCTTCTTCTCATTGTTGTTGTTGTTACTGTTGCCTGTTGTTGTTGCCTCTTCGTGACGAAAATGTTTCGCTTAACTGGATTTTCAAATATTTATTGCAACAAATTATTTTGCTGGTTAGAAGTCGCCGCTCCTAACCGACTCCCTTTGTCCCCTACACGATACCCTACCGCTTTGCTGAGAGTGGTTTTTATGGCCATTTAGCTTGGATTTGCAGTTCGGTTTTCTTTTTTTTTTTATTTTTGCCATTGCGGCTTTTTCCTCAATTGCCAACAAATTAGGGCTTAACGAACAAACCAACACACGCACACACACACACTCGCATAAAAAAGCATTTAAAACCATGAAATATAAACTAAGCATTACTTTTTTTAATTGGAGCTTAAAATTGTCATCATTTACAATTAATTATCATTTAATAAAAAGAATATTTAAATCAAGCTAAAAATATGTATTTAAAATAATTCGTTTTGTGCTTTATGGATTATATAATTACAATTGATATTATAATTGACAAATATAATTGCTATATTATAAGGTTATACGATCTATACAATGGTAAAAAGTTTGCTAGTTTAGGAAAATTAAAAACATTTTAAAGCTAATGCATAAAATTTTTTTTGATTTTAAATTGAATTACAAAAACTTTATTTTTTTAAATCAATTATTTTATAAAATAAAATTTTAATTTAATTAATTTTCTTGTATTTAAATTTATTGTTAAGAAGAATAGTGTACATTAAAATATAATACATTTTTTTAAATTTAAATTTAATTTAATTGTAAGAAAATTAACGTAAATTAAAAATATTTTATAAAGCACAAAATAAATAAATTAAATAAAATAGTTACATACATTAAAAAATCTGTCTAACTAATAAATAAAAAAAATATATATATAACATTTGTGCTAATTTTTGCTCAACATTTGATAACAAAAAAAAATAAATAAATGATTAAAAAAAATAAATTCAAAAACTAAAAATCAGGCTTACTAAAAAGAACATTTTCTAGCACTGAAACTTCAAATTATAATTATAATAGAAAATTAATTTATTTGAAATATTGAAGAAATGTAAAATATACAATTATTGGCAGTCCTATAGAATTATTTTATGATATTACATTATAAATTGTTTTCATATATGCAACATTATTTTAACTATTATCTTTCTTATTATTTCCCACCTAATTGTTAATTTAATTTAATGTCGGCAATATAATAAAATATTATACATTATGATATTATAAAGCATCAATCAAAAGTTTCACTTAAATAAACAACAACAACAACAACAACGCAGCTGTCAACAAACGAATTTTTGTTGCACGTAACAGATTAGAGATAGAGATTAGGATAGAGATAAAGAGAGACAGGAAAAGGGAAGGGAACCAAAAAAAAAAAAAATAAGCGTTTTAATTACATCAAATTAAGCACACACGCTGCTAGTGAAGTTGATTAACGGGATCTCCGGTGCGACGCGAGTGTTGCAATTGCAATTGGGAAAAGCGGAGCAAACGGTGGGGAAAAACTTTCACTTGATGCGTTCAGAAGTTTTGTGAGAAGGGCTGCCAGAAGCTGGCAGTTGACAACAACTCTGGCAACGACAACGACAACGACAAAGACGATGGCGATAACAGTAAAAACAACGCGACGAACAACATTTCGTGTCAAATCGTATGATAGCGGTGAATGGTAAGCACTGAAGCACGTAAACACTCGCGAAATAACGGCAATCGCGCGATACACAGTTGCTCAGTTGTATTTTGGTTAGACGGCGCGCACAGTTAACGCCGAACCATCCGCACAGAAGGACAACCGATGTACGACTGAATGGCAATGGCGTTCACTCGATTGGTGGAACGACATTGCCGAAGGATGCGCTTCGCTTCAATTCGTTCGGCGGCTCGTGCGGCACTCGGCTTTTCGAACTTCGAAACTGCTCAAGCAAGAGAGCGAATCGAAGAGCACCACTGGAAGCGACACGAAGTGTTCATTTCACTCAAAATGAATTTCGCGCTCAACTGAAGGCGTGCGTCTGCATCAAGTGTTTGCTTTAGTTGCTTAGTGCGTTGATAGGCGCGCTCGCCTTTTAGCACGCGGCGCCGAGAAAGTTGATTGGTTGCCCTTGCTGCGCTACGGCAGCATGCTTCACATTTCCGTTAAGTGTAATTAAGCGCTTGGTGGGCAATCAAAGTGTTACTCATTTTGCCTTTTCAAATGTGCCAATCAATCAATGCATTTCAATTTATTATTGGAATAAAATGTAATATATTCTATATATATATATATGTATGTATATATGTATATTGATTATCATATGTGCAAGCTCCACTTGTTCGCACAGAAAGTAGACTTTAATACTAAACTTTAATAATTATACATATATAATTAATTTAATAATGAATAATTGTATGTAACAATTTGAATTATTAATAATTATATAATATAATTTAAATAATGAACTACCTGAAGGGCTATTCAAGCACCTCCATATTTTGATTACTTATCATTATCTTCCGCTTCACAAACTAAGCCACATTCCACTCTCGAGACAAATTAACACGCACATTTTTATACAAAAAAAAAATATATATTTATATATATACATATATATGTATATGCATAAATTTGCTTATCTGCACAAGCAGGCAAAAGTTGTTGTTGTCTGCCTCTTTGTGCAAAGTAAATGTCAAAAGCAGTAACCAACAACAACAACTACAACATAGAGCTTCAAAATGGCAACCACAATAAAGTTATTCCACATACGCAACGTTGGCTGCTGGCATCAGAGAGATAAACACTTAAAAAACTGACCAAAGCTAAGCCAGCAACTAAAAATAAATATGCATCTATATACATACTAATATATACACATTTATATACACACATCTATATTCATACATATATATACATATACATATACACATACATCTACATACAGAAAATAATTCTTGTGTATAGATTATTAGGTGACAAGTTTTCTATTTTGCCTTAATTTAATTCCAGATAATACAGTTAATATATATGTATATATATACCTATTTTAAGTATGCACAAGTCTTTAAGGCAATGACTGCTGCTTGACCAAGTTTTCGGTTCAGTTTAAGCTCCGTTTTAGCCATCATTTTTCACAAGCTGCAACAACAACAAAGAGGAGAAAATTGCGACCGTGTTGATGTTCGACGATGATGATGGCAACCAAAAAAAAAAGTTGACAAACGCCACAAGTTGGGCTGCTGACGAGTGGGACGAGTGTCAAAAGGTCAACTGGCAAAAACTGCGCCACGCTGATAATATTTAAGACTTGTCTCTGTGTGTCTGTGTGTGTGTCTGTGTGTGTGGCTTGGTGTGTGTTTCAAATCCATTTCAAAGCGCATTAAAAGGGATATTTAAGGTTTAGCACAAAGTGTGCCTATTTAAGCATCAGAAAACAAAAGACAGAAATGAAATCTTAGAAGAAGACCTGCAAATTGAAACAAAAGCAGAAATCTAAAATAAAATTAAGAAAATATATACATATATACCCTCATGATGAAAATAATAGATACATCCGCAAGGTTCAGCTTTAGCTTTGAATGTAAATATATGTAACTACATTTTTTTCCTATGTAATATATATTGAAATATTAATTCTCTAATAATAGTCTCAAGTCTATGTTGATTTTTGTATATAAATCTTATATATAAACAACAATTTTTGATTCGAAAAATGTATAATATAATTCTCTCAAGTCTATATTGATTAATGTATATAAATTTAATTTTTAAAACAACAATTTTTTATATTTAAAAAATTTAGATGAAGCTATTCTATACATTTGCTTTCGATTAATATTTAAAAATTATTCTGGAATAAACAAACTAAACAAATCAAAATTACATTTTTGACTTATATAATATTTAATTTGAAAACAAATAAAAAATTAATAATATAATACTCTCAAGTCTATATTGATTATTGTACAAAAATGTAATATAAAGCAAAAATATTTTATATATAAAAAATTTAGATTAAGCTAGGTTATATATTGTCTTAGGATTAATATACAATCTGAAAACTTTTTCTGCATTGTTGAATTATTATATAATATATAATTTGAAAGCACAAAATAAATAATTAATGCATTTATTTTGAAAAAACTTATACTGGAATACAATAAACAAATAAAAATTGAATTTTTTATGTATTATATAATATTTAATTTGAAAACATAAAATAAATATTTAGTGCATTTGCTTATAATTATTTAATTATTTTACCCAAACAGTAAAAAATATATTTCTGTTTTTTTTTTTAACATCAATATATTAAGATTACTATTAACGGTAAATAAAATAAGCAAAATATAGCTTGATAATTAGATTATCGAGTTGGTTTCAAATAATCGATAACAGCTTGTCTTTATGTGTTATCGATAAAAACTTGTAGTCATATTTCTTAAGTTTTTTTTAAGCTGGAGTTATCCATTTTAATAAATATCTACTCTAAATTATGAAAAAAAAAATTAAATTTAAAATATTTTTAAAATGTCGAATAGCTGCACTATTCTAAATTTTGAAATATCTCCGCCATAATTCTTAATATCGTCTTAAATCTTATTTTTTCGTTATGGAATTGGCTTAAAATCTAAAAAAATTTAATTTAAAACGCAAAAAACAACTTAATCAATTTTGAGGATGAAGAAGAAAATATTTGGACAGCAGCAGCATCGCACTTGTTACAGGGTATCTCTTAGTCGTTCACACCCGACCAGAGTTTTCTAAATCGAAACGAAGTGCTGCAAAGCTTTCGGTAACAAATCCTCTTTGGCTGCAAAGCTGTGTGAATGCTCCATTCCATTCCATTCCATTCCCCTTACCATTGTGCCACGCCCACAGTCGGCCGCCCCATTGAGAGAGAATGGCATTTAGCCGAGTTTGAACGGCACCCAAAAGTGCGGGCATTAAATGAAAGTTGCGCTTTTCTTCTGCTTTTGGCCCTGTTTTCTTACCAAATTTCTCCGCTGCTTCATTCTCTCCATCCACAATTGGCGTAAATTGCAGGCACATAAAAAAAGTGTTAAGTAGCTGGATGTGCCGTGGGGTGGGGGGGGGTTGGGCGGACATTTTTCCATCTGCCGCTGCATAATGGCGCCCGAGTTGCAAGTGGCAAGCGGCAAGTGTCAATTGATTTCTGGGCATGTGGGCGTGGCACTCTGTGTCTCTTTTGCTGAAAGCGTATTAGCACAATAACAACAACAACAAAAGCAAAGCTGATTGCCTTAAAAGCGCAAATTGCTGCCAAAATTCAAGAGCTCAGCAAATATCAAAAAAAAAAAAAAAACAAAAAATAAAGGGAAAAATGGAGAAAGGAAAATTTAAGCCAAGCAGCTTACAAAAACAAATAAAAATGTGAGACAGCAATACAAATGCACTCATTTATGTGGCCCAAACAGCTCGCAAATCTGGCCATTTGCCACACTCTCTCCCTTTCGCTCTCTCTCTCTCTCTGTCTCTTAGCCAACTGTTTGGTGCAGGCTTTTGTTACATTTGCATTTCCTTTAGCTTTTAGCTGGACACAAATTGATTTCGACCAAACTGCATTTCAAGTCAAAAAGTACGACTATTAGCAAAAGGCTGGCCAAATGCCATATAAACGAGCACTTTAACCAGGCTCCACTGTAGCAGTGCAAGCTTTAATATCAGCTACGATTTTAGCAACGTTTCTTTCACATATTGATATTTCATATATCACTCGATGCTGGCAAACAATAACAAATACAAAAAGAAAACCAAAATAAAAAAAAAAAAACAAAAAACTCTTCAAACTCCAATAAAAATAAATCTGGACAACGTTTTGTTTGGACATAACCCACACTTAAATAAATCAGTTTAATGCGTACTTAATATTTGCCATTAAGTTTTTATTACTTTTCTGTTCCAGGCACGAGCTGCTGAACAGGTACATAAATTGGGCCAAGAGCACCGTTAAACCAATTCAGGCACACACTAACTCACACACACACACACGGAAGTAAAATATGTCAATTGGTTGCGTTGAAATAAACGATTTTGGCTTCCTTTTCGACTATGCCAAGAAGATTCTTATTTTTTTTCTTATTTTGCTTTCGCAAAAAGAAGTTTTCATAAAAAAAAAAATAAATAAAATTTATATTTTTCATTGGGATTATCTAACTAGAAGATAAACCTATTGTAAACAGGGTATAAGACTAGACATCATTGAGTTTGTTTCAATAAAACGATAGCTCCTATCGCTTGCTTGTAATCGATAACACGTTTTAGTTATTCGATTAAATCTACTAAATATTAAGAGCTCATGCTTTCAAATTTTTGTATTTTTCTGGTAAACACTTTCTTGAATAAACTCGAATATTGGATACCTTTCTAAATTTTTCCCGCATTCGGGAAGAAACAAAACCGATTTCTGACAATAAGAAATTGCATTTAAGAAGTACCATTAATACATTTAAAAATCCATTAAGCAAAAATTAAAATAAGCAGAAAATAATATGTTCAGCCAACAATTTTGGTATGCATGTGCATGAATAAGTTATTTTGCAAGCAATCATATCTTTATAAATTACAGGGTATCTACTAGTCAAATACACTTAGCTACAGATATATACTTCATTAATAGGAACTATTGTACTTTATTTTTCTTTAAATATACTATTTAGATTTTGTTAACAATGTCAGCCCTATTATTTCCATAATTATCGGTTGATCGATCGGAACTTCAGTTTCTCATTAGAACTTGCTTGTAATCGATATCGAGGATATCTCCGAAATCTTAAAAGCTAGTATTTTAAAATTGTCTATTTTTCTTATAAAAGAAATACACTTTACCCTATTTCTCCAACATTTGGGAGAAAACAAATTCCATTTTTAACAATAAAAAATTGCATTTTAGAAGTACCATTAATACATTCAAAATTCCATTAAGCAAAAACTAAAATAAGCAGAAAATAAAATGTTAAACCGCCAATTTTGGTATGCATGTGCATGAATAAGTTATTGTGCAAGTCGAGAAGTAGGCATAACTTTCTAAATTACAGAGTATCTACTAGTCGAATACACTTGTATAGAATTTTTTATATATTCTCTTTCATTAATAGGACTTATTGCATTTTACTTTATTTAAATTTACAATTTAGATTTAAATAACAAATATGTCAGACATATTATTTTCATAATTATCGGTCGATCGATCGGAACTTCAGTTTCTTATTAGAACTTGCTATAACTCCGAAATCTTAAAAGCTAGTATTTTAAAATTGTCTATTTTGCTTATAAAAGAAATACACTTTGTTGAATAAACTCGAATATTGGATACCTTACCCAATTTCTCCAACATTTGGGAAAAACAAATTCCATTTTGAACAATAAAAAATTGCATTTAAGAGGTACCATTATTACATTTTAAAATCCATTAAGCAAAAATTAAAATAAGCAGAAAATAAAATGTTGAGCCACCAATTTCGGTATGCATGTGCATGAATAAGTTATTGTGCAAGCAACTCGAGAAGTAAGTATAACTTTCTAATTTACAGAGTATCTACTAGTCAAATACACTTGAATATGATTTTTATATATTCTCTTTCATTAATAGGAGTTATTGCATTTTTCTTTATTTAAATTTACAGTATAGATTTAGTTATATATATTATATCATAATTATCGGTCGATCGATCGAAACTTCAGTTTTTTGTTAGAATTTGATCAACAAAATAAATTTCAGCTTCAAAACTCTTGAATTTTGCGATGGGACATGCTGCAGGCATAACGAAGTGTTTGCTTTGCTTGTACGTGATTTGTGCAACGGTGATTAGTGGCACAAATCAATGGAGGCAGCCATAATTGTGGACCGTTCGGCAAATCAATTGTACACGCCGCAGGCGGTGGCAAGCAACAGGAAATGTCAAACACTTTAGATGGCAAAAACAAAGTGCTCAAGTGGCAGGAGGCATGCGGCATGTGGCATGTGGCGCAGCATGCGGCATGTGCCATGTTGCAGACTTGTGGGCGTGCCACTTGGTACTATTAGCAACATGTGTGCTGCCATTGTTATCATTGCCATTGTCAACAACAACAACAACAACTGAGTAGCTGACAACAATAACGCAAATTTTGCTCGACTTGCAACTCGGCCACGCCCCCTTTCCATGGAGCTCTTTGAAACAGTGCAACAGAATTTGAAGAACTTTCCATTCAATCCCGATTTTATATTGCAATTAAAATAATTTTATAAATATTATTTTTATTGTTTAATATAATTATAATAAAATAATATCGATTAATATATAGCACCATAATATACGTATTTTCCAGGGTATGCAAGGGTATATTAGCTCCCACAATTCCAACACTATATAAAATTCATTTAAGTCGAATCAGTATTAAAATGGTTAAAAATTAATTTAAAATTAAAAAAAAAAAAATAAGAAAACAATATTTGAAATGAGAATTCTTTAAGTGCAATAGATATCGCCTATATGCAAAGATTTTTTTACTGATCATTCATATATTTATTATTTATTTATATAAATAATGGATAGCTTATATGTACAATACAGTATAGAAACATAACAAAAACTTGTTTTTCAAATTTTCTCACTGCTTTACGATGAATTATTGAATAGAGACTGTTTGCATATAGGCGATATCTACTGTAACTTTCAATAGGTCACACACACCTTCTTTCAAGTATGACAAACAATTAAACAAAATTAAATAAAGCTATTGCAAGTACAAAGTAGTATTTAAGGAAAAAGATCGTCAAATATCAGATCTGGAAAATAAATTTAAAGTTACCGAAATGAAAATATTCGGATATCGGGAGGATTTTTTGTACTGGTAAGTAAAAGAGAGAATAACAAAATCGTATTGATCTGATTTGCATTTCAGTAATCTAAATGGAAAAAAATAAAAAATTAAGAATAAAATAATAATTTGGACTGAATGGAGTTTTAAGCCCATAAAATTTGCCCAAATGATGATCAGGCCAAAGACTTCCTAAGAGACAATTTATAACTATTGTAATTGACTTGATGATCTTAAGAATAAACTGAATAATTTTTCCTAAATTTATGAATGGAAAATATTAAAAAAAAAAAAAAACCTAGATGCAGTATTTTCTTCTATATGTGTAAGTGTGTGCTGTATTTGCTGCTGGTGTTGTTATCCAGCCGTGCATGTTTCCTATTATCGATACAGTCACACATTATCCACATACCCATGCACACACACATTCAGAGAGAGAGAGAGAGAGAGAGAGAGAGAGAGAGGGGAGGCATGCATAAAACATGTCTCGACAGTGTGGCAGCAAATTGAATCAATAATATCCAATCATGGGTTAACAATGCGAATTGATTTCTAACTGGCATGCCACACAGGACACACAGGACATACAGGACACTCAGGACATAAAGGACATAAAGGACATTCAGGACGTACAGGATGCACTGGCTATATGCAAAGAAGGCAGACCAAAGCTTACAACAGCAAGAAGAGAAGCAGCTGCAACAATTGGCAGCCACTCAGCGAAGAGCACCTGCACCTGCACCTTCTCTCTCTCACTCTCTCCCTCTCTCTCTCTCTCTCTCTCTCTCTCACTCTCTGTTGTCGGCTCAAGTGTTCTTGTAAATATTAATTAAGGCAGATGTAAGCAACCCATCTAATAGGAATATTATTAAATTAGTTGCAGTCGTTGCATTGGCTTTTGTTTAATCAATTTATCTAAAGCTCGACTTTGTCCATTGCATTTTATTTGGCACTGTTTTGCTTCACACACGCCTCTCTAGAAAAAGGAGGCGTGGCTGTCCCTATAATCTATATCGATTTATTTATGTTCTTATGTCCTTCTGTCTGTCCGTCTGTTCGCCGTCGATCGCAGACGTAAATGAAGAGATGCAACAGACTAGAGGCCTGCGACCGAATGTGTGTATGTGTGAGTGCAAGACGCGTATGTATATACACATGCTTGTACTGGAATCCTCCCTCCATCATGCATTCAAGGAGAGAGCGCTACCCAAATTCCACTCTCACAAACCTGTTGCGCTCTATACTTATCTTACTCAGACTTAGCAGCAGCAGACTCTTTCTCTCTTTCTCTTTCACCTTCTCTTTCTACTTCTCCTTCTCGCTGCCGTGCATTGCACATCTGTCATCTACACGGAGGAAGAAAATGAAGAGGACCGACATATACGAAGTACAATGGGCAAATCAGGCACATTCTACGACAAATATACGCACATGCTTAATGGTCAATGGTCAATGGTCAAAGGTCAAGCAGGGCCTTTTCTACGGGAAGCATGAGTTATAAATTATGTATAAATTAAACATTTACTAAAATTACTCTACTCTTAGATTTATAGTGCCAAAGATCATAACAAAGATGCTACTTCTAATATTTATGAGAAATTCAATCTGTTGATAATAGAGATCAAAATGGAATTCCAATTTATTGATGTAAACTAACAATCGGGCGATGGCAAATATATCGCAATGGTCACGAAATTCCGATATAATTTAGATATATGTTGATAGAAGTTACACCGACTGAGGCATAAGTCGGACACCCCAAAATTATAAATTAAAAGAGAAAGAAAATAGAAACCTGCCCCAAAAAATAATCTCATTTCATTTAACCCAAGAATAATAAATTATAATATAGAACTTATTTAAAATGCTGTCGAAGTCGTCGCTGCTGCCGATAATTTTGGTTGTAAAAAGCGATAAGAATATAAAAAATGTGAAGTGCGAGGCTTCTTTCTTGAGATTTGAATACAGCTCGGATTAGTTCGAATTATATTCAGTTGTGCGACAGTTCTTCATTAAATTTACTTGAAAATGGAAAAATGTCTCAAAGTGTTTTCCATCATGTTGATATTTGCATCAATAAAAGTGAACTTTGTGGCAATGGAGAAGTCGGTTAGTACATTCGACTTATAGAGAATTTAGGCTTAATTTATTGATCTATTATTCATACTTCAGTATTGCTCAGAGAACAGAGATTTGGACTCCCAATGCGGTGAATACTGTTACAAGATTGTCAAGCCCCTTCTACAACACGCCTCTTCTGTGTTCTTGAAGGAGAAATCTTTAGTCGAAAGTCAGACTAAAATTGATGAATATATTAAAACTATAGCAGACCTCCAGAAAACAATTGAGTTCAAAGATAAACAATTGGATTCACAACTTGAGTTGATCAACTCATACAAAACTATGAAAGATAATACTTTAATCGAGAAAGATGAAGAAATAATCAAACTAAAACAATTGATTGAGGAAAAAGATCGTAAAATGCCTGACCTAGAAAATCAAAGTACTGCAAATATTGCTTCGATTCAGGAAAGAGATATCAAAATTTCTGATCTGGAACAGAAAGATATTACGAATGGTGAGAAAATAAAAGATCTCCAATCGGAACTCGCAAAATATCATGAAAAGGAGAAAGAAGGAACTTTCTTTGGAAAATCGACTGATGTATTCAAGACTAAAGTTCCCGACATGAAAACATTCGATGTTCCTTGTGATTCGACGCTTGCCGGATCCGGGTGGACCGTTATTCAGCGTAGAATTAATGGGAGTGTTGACTTCAATAGAAATTGGGAAGATTACAAAAAAGGTTTCGGTGATTTACGTGGCGAAATGTTTCTTGGGTTGGAGAAGATGCATTTGTTGACCAAATCGAAGCCACATGAGCTCTACATATATCTGGAGGATTTCAACAAAGAGACCCGTTATGCCCGCTACAGTGAATTTCTTATCGGAAACGAAGCAGAATCGTATAAGATAAAAACGATTGGAAACTACTCTGGAAATGCTGGCGATGCCTTA